>CM074966.1:12789605-12810388 GCA_037577455.1 Pangasius macronema | reverse complement strand
ACTTTTGGTAATATAGTGTATATACGGTTTAAACCAGTTGTAATCTGTCAATCAAACATTTAAAAAGTCTGCTGCAATTAATAAAACATGTTTTTTTGAGTAAATCCTTTCTCATTTGAGAGTAAAGAAGATTTGCAGAACAAATCAATGGAAAATTCCAGTCATTCTACGGAAAAATCTCATCAGATTTAACTGGCGAGTACTGCTCTGTGTTCCAGTTTAAGAGTCGGTCATGTTCCAATATGCAAATAAAGGCCATGCTACACAGATTCAACCAGGGAAAGGGGAGGAGTGTGTAGGCTTGGGGACGTTTCAGTTTGCATTTTCATTAAATTTGGATTTCTTGATAACAGCGGAAGTGTAGGTGCTTTGGTGCGGTTTTTTCTCCTAACTAATGGCCTTTTAGTCAAGACAGCACATCAAGCAATATGTTATTCAATAGAAGTCTTCAAAACAAGTTCCCACTAAACTACTTTGAGCTCTATACTAGAATAAACAAATGACGGTTAGTGAACTGGACAGATTTTAATCAATTGCCAATTGATTTGTCCAAGTGCAAGTTATAGTTAGTAGTCTTGTTATACATGCTTCATAAATCAACAGGATATTTCCTCACCTTTGCAGGCGTAACTCTGAGCGCTGGAGCTGCAGGCAAGGAGAGGCATGAGGACTTTAGCCGTGACCTTCTTAAGAGGGTCCTGGAACTGAGTCTTATCATATCGCTGTGTGATGAAACAGAATGGAAAGTTTTGTGACATTTAACAACTTTCCACTGGAGATCAATCAAAGCTTGAAGAGGAAGGTGTTTTGAAATCACAGTTTATGTAACATGCCAAGAAAACATTACGATCTCTGTAGCACGCAAAAGCGTGAGTGCACTACCAAGAACACTGGTAGATTTATATTTCTGTTATTTCCATCATTCTTTAGATGAAAACATGAACATAATGATGTGAAGCAGCACTCTTACAGGAGCTTAGTGTCCATGCTAATCCTCACCCCAGCTCAGTATGCAGGACTGAGTTTAAGATTTCTAGATCATTAAAGCCTGTCCTCGTTCAAATGCAGAAGTTCTGTTTTTAACAGCAACAGTAATGAAACAATGAGAACAAAGGAAGCAGTTCAAGACTTCTCTGCATTGATGATTGAGACCTTTGTATATGCTCCATGGGAAACTTTCTTGCGTAGGCGTTTGGTTAATATGAGTGCAGGAAGCTGATAAAATTCAAAACTTACTGAGTGTTTTAAAGTGATTTAGACCTGACATATCGTATATGTGTACTGTGACAGTTCCAGATTCTAGATTAAAAACCAACAACATTGGACCAATCAGGACAAGTAGGCATCTCAAGGAACTGTTTGTTTAATCTTATGCCCGCCCGCTCCAGAAGGAATTGTGACCAATTCCATGTATTGTTTGTACCTACAATATTTTAACAAACTTAGTTGGCACTGTCAAAAATAATAATAATATAGTAATTTAAACAACCTTAGTAATAAATAACCTTGATGAAGTGAAGTGTGGCCAAGTATGGTGACCCATACTCTGAAATTTGTGCTCTGCATTTAACCCATCCAAGTGCACACACACAGTAGTGAACGCACACACCGTGAACACACACCCAGTGAGCAGCCTTTTTTGCTGCGGCGCCCGGGGAGCAGTTGTGGGGATCGGTGCCTTGCTCAAGGGTCTCACTTCAGTCGTGGTATTGACGGTGGAAGAGAGCGCTGTTCATTCACACCTACAATCCCTGCTGGCCTGAGACTCGAACTCACGACCTTCAGGTTCACCTTCGGGTTGCAAGTCTGACTCTCTAACCATTAGGCCACGACTGCCCCCAGGCATTTGGTCAGGACAAAGCAGTTACACAAGATGAATGCTAGCAGTAAACTAAAAAGTCAAGTTTCATGTCATAAATACATTATTTACATGCCATTAAATATGTGTGAGAAGTAGTATAGCATAGTACATATAAATGTATAGCTTAAAAACACAGAAGATAAAGTAATTACGAATAAAAAATTCAGGCTCAATTGCCAGTCGCTGACTAATTTTGGCACCTGTCAGCTCAGTGACTACTCATAGCTGAGCGGTCATGTAGTGTGAACAGCTCAGCAACGCAAATTCTTCTGTCTGTGGGTGACTACAGAGGCTTTGATATTTTCAAGCGTCTTTGATTTTCTTGGTGATGAATCACGTAGTGTGAACCCCTCTGTGACTACAGTGATGAATAACAGCCAATGAGAGTCTGAGAGGAAATCGAATTCTTCTGCTGTCCTGTGCAGCAGATCCCTGAATCCAGTTTATCATTCAGCTAATCTTGTGTCGAAGGTGAGGACAAAATTTAAGCACAGTAAAAACTCTGGTTTTGGAGGGAAATATTAAGGGAGGGGCTGCATTTGTTAACAGCTAACTACCGTTAACTTCCATCAAAAACACTGACTATACCTTTAATTGTGTTTTAATAGTTACTCACATCTAATACTGAGTCCAAAAGTAAGTCGTGAAGTAGTGAGTCTTGTCTTTTGTTCATGAAGACATTTCCTAAGGACATCAGTTCTAGTAAAGTGGTGGTAAAATGCTCATGACACCAGTGTAAATGGTTAATAAGTGATGTTATAGACCTTCCCTTGATTCTTTTAAATCTCTATCACACCAGTTCTGTGTGTAATGCGCTCATGGTTAGTTTACCCTCTCTATGTGCTAGGTGTTATTTTACCTACTGCTGTCAATCAATTAGAACACACTTAGCCTTGTCGGAGAAATACATGTTCTCGAAGCTGTTTCAGTGATGGTTGCTAAACCAGAATCATTTCTTGCACTTTATTTCAGTGTACAGCTCAGCTTTACCTCCAGCAGCAATTCACACAGTTTCTCTCCGGATTCGGAATTCAGAGCAGCAGTTAGAGGAGCTGATTTCTCTTCACTCGTCCCTCTTTTCTTTGCCTCTTCAGAAAACAACACACACAGGAACTGCGCAGACACGCTGTAGAGCGATGAATCCAAATCGCACTGGTCCACACACGTACGGATGGTGTCTGAAGGAAAGAAAACACGACGATTGAAAATAAGGAGTGTAAGAGCAGGCTAGTACGGCTGGGCTGCAGTCAGTAATCGGATTATCGACAAGCCGTTTTCATCGCCGTAATCACAGGTGTAGGAGTAAATTGGAAACTGCAGAGACATATTAATCGCCGATTGGTCAGGGTTTAGATTGAAGGGAAAAGTGTGATCAACAGGTCAGTAAATGCTGTCAAAAGCAACAGAATATTGAGTCTAAGAGCTATTAAAAAAAAAAAAAAAAATTAATTAAAAAAAAAGCCATAATGGACTTTCAGTACTACTGTAATTCATCTGGCACAGTGCATAGATACTTAGTAGTTACACTGCAACTGTAGCAGTAACTATACCAGCAATATACATATAAAGCTGGGTCGCACTACACTATGTGTTCGTCATAACAACAACAACAACAACAACAACAACAACAACAACAACAACAACAACACTACTAAAGTAACCCATTCGAGTCAATTTTCCCAAGTTTCCTGATCTAAACACATTCCAGTGCTTCTGCTCAGAATAAAATATTGGTCATATTTGTTTTTCAAGATCTATATGAATTCTTTCTGCATGATTAATGAAGAGAAACAAGGTGCATCAACTGTCTTGTTCATATTTGCTCATACAAAGAGTCTTCCTGTGTTAGTAAAATTGGGCTGAAATCAACAGAATTATGCTACAATTATGTTACAATTCTAAACTTACAATACCCAGAAAAGGTACTGTTACTTTTACTGTTGACTTTGTGCGCTGCCATTTTTGTTACACCATCAGGTTTGTTTATGTCAGAGAATGTCCGTTCCAAATGGGAGGATGAACAGTCAAACCCCATCTGAAGAGTTGTACCGACGAGTATCATAGTCGTCATTTTTGTCCTCGTAATTTACTCATATATTGAATTGTATATACACAAGTATTTGCTTTTAATCAATCAACATACAGATATATATATGCCCTTGTTAAGTCTAAAACATTGACTACACTCATCGTAGTTAGCAGGCTAACATGGTGCTTAAGAAAGACGAAAATGGAGGCATTAATTTTTTCCACTTCGTCTGTCAAAAAATGCCAAGGTGGAAATTGACATTTAAATGACAATTAAGGCTTATGAGCTGAGTCGAATGCAGCAATATATTTCACTTGAACTTGTTCGTGTGACTTTTCAAACCCATACCAATTCCATATATCCGAAGAGATATTTCCACCATTTTTATTTTTATTTATTTATTTTTTAGTGTGCTGTTGGGGCGTCTCGTCCGACTTCCTCCGCAAATAGTTCAATTCTTCCGATACAAAAAGAAGTATAACGAAATTGTCAAATTTATCCGTTTATAGATTTTTTTAAATTAAAAAATTTAGATATTTAATACATACACTCACCATCCACTTTGGTGTCCATTAGGAACACCTGTACATTCATGCAGTTATCTAATTAGCCAATCACGTGGCAGCGGCACAATGCAAAAAAAATCATGCAGATACAGGTCAAGATCTTCAGTTAGTGTTCACATCAAACATCAGAATGGGGACAAAGTGTGATCTCTGTGACTTTGATCATGGCGTGGTTGTTGGTACCAGAGTATTTCATAAACTGCTGATCTACTTGGAATTTCACATACAACAGTCTCTAGAGTTTATACAGGATGTGGTGCGAAAAACAAAATACCTTGAGTGAGCGACAGATCTGTGTGTGTGGAAACACTTTGTTGATGAGAGAGGTCAGAGGAAAATGGCCAGGTTGGTTCCAGCAGCCAGGAAGGTTATAGCAACTCATATAATCACTCTTTACAACCGTAGTGAGCAGAAAAGCATCTCAGCATGCACAAAACCTTGAGGTGGATGGGCTACAACAGCAGAAGTCCATATGGGGTTCCACTCCTGACAACCAAGATCAGGAATGAGGCTATCACGGGCACAAGCTCGCCCAAACTGGACAAAAGATTACCCAAACTGTAGTCATCGGCTGTGCAGTTTGGGTGAGTCTGTGAGTCAGTGAGTCTTCATTCTGATGTTTGATGTGAACATTAACTGAAGCTCTTGACCTGTATCCGCATGACTTTATGCATTATGCTGCTGCTACATGATTGGCTGTTCGGATAACGCCACAAATGAGCAGGTCTACAGGTGTTCCTAATAAAGTGACTAGTGAGTGCATGTAAACATGAAAACCTTTACGTAAACAACAATCTCGATTAGAACATTATTTGACAGAACAATTGATCATAGAACAATTCTTTGAATTACCTGAATTAATTGTGAAAATCACCCAGCACTAGTATACATACAGAGTATATACAGGAAAAGATGAAACCATAGTTATATGTTATTTCTGTTATTTTTTAATGAACTAATTGCAAGTAGGAACTATAAGTGAGAAAAAAACAAAAAAAAACAAAGGCGCATCACACGCGGCATATGAATTGTCGCACCGGTTGTTTGGAGTTGCCGCTTTACTGTGTGAAGTGAAGTGGCGTGAAGTGACTTTGTGGCCAAGTGTGGTGACCCATACTCGGAAGTGCACACACACAGTAGTGAACACACACACCCGTGAACACACACCCGGAGCAGTGGGCAGCCATTTTAGCTGCGGNCTACAATCCCTGCCGGACCCGAGACTCGAACCCACGACCTTCAGGTTCACCTTCGGGTTACAAGTCCGACTCTCGAATCATTAGGTCACGACTGCCTCCAATTAGGCCACGACTGCCCCTACTTTGTCATAACTACTTTGAGAAAATCTTGAGAACTTCTTAATGTAGACGCGTAACTATTAGATAAACAGTATGACGCGTTCTTTAGTAAATGGAAGAAGTTTAATCGTGTGGTGTAAGAGGAATAAAACACTGCAGTGGGGTTAGAGGAAAATGATCAACTCTGGAGTGGAACGGAAACGGCGCCTTGCGTTGGCCCGCATCACACCACCATGTTGATTATTTTCCTGAAACAGCATGCCCCTGAGTGGTTTATTCTTTACATATCCAGTGCTTATGCATGTGTTATGAAGTCATTCTGCAGAGTTCAGTTGTGCCATGACACCAGACCAATCTGAATCTCTTATTTAACTCGTGTTATGAATCGACTCGTGTTTAGAGCGTGACGCAAACATTCGCATGTTTTTCTTTTTCTTTTTTTCTTTTTTTTATACAGTTGTCTGACGGTGAAAAAGGGATAACGAGCTGTAAAGTCGGAGGAGCGCTGGAGGCGAGGCAGTGAGTGTTCAGCCCACCCACCTGCTCCACGACTATCACACACATCCATCAGAATTAAAATCTCTCCTTCATTCTCCCTCTTTTCCCATCCCTCCATCCCAATCTGTCACAAACAGCGGGAGCACAACCCACCCAGAGATAACAAGCTGTCTCTCTTCCTTTCTTTCCTCTCCTGCTTCCCCGTTCCTGTCACTCATTCAGCTCTCATCCCTCGCTCCATGCCCTTCTCTCTCTCGTCACTTCATCCTCCCTTCCAGCGCCCCGCAGCTCTCTTCGTGCCATTCTTTATCTCTCTCATCACTCTGCTCACTTCCTCTCTCTGGAATTTTCTCTCTCTTCCTGCAGCCACCTTCCTTCCCGCCTTCATCACTTCATCACTCGTTCCTTCCTTACCATCTTTTTATACCTAGTACCGATGAGCCTCTTACATGTCAGTCGTTCGTGCCTCACTGTTTCTTATGTTCCGCACCAATTCTTTCCTATATATTGTACGTCACTCATAACTTCAGAACTCATCCCTCGTTTCCTTCTCTCTTCTCTTTCATCACTCTCCTCTGTACCCAAATTCTCCCTTCTTTCATGCCACTATTTTTTTTATCCCTAGTTCTCTCCGCATCACCATTTCATCACCATCTCCTCTATTCTGCCCATCCTCTATTCTTTTTCCTCTCTTCGTCCCGCACTTCGTCCGACCCCTTCCAGGTTTTCTCCTCTGTATCATCCATCTCTCGTTCTTCTTTCTTTTTCTTCTTTCTACTCCATTTATTCTAGAACTGATTTTGTTGCTTCCTGCTTTCCAGCTTTCCTGCTACATTCCTTCATCTCTTGTTCCCTCACCACTTTTATCACTCTCTCCTCACTTTTTTCATCTTGCATCCACTTCTTCTTTCATCCCTCATTCCCTACTCCTCTCACTAATTATTTCTCTCTCTTTTTTTACACTGTGCCCAGATAGCCTTTCCTGTTTCCCCTCCTCTTTCATTCCTCATTCTCATCACTATCTTTCCTTCATCCCTCTTGCTTTCTGCATCCTTTCTTTCCCCTTTTGTTTATCCCCCTTTCATACCACTCATTCATTTCCACTGCTCACCACTCTGCCTTTTTTTTCTTCCATGGCACTTGTTCATCCCGTCCCTCCTTCCATCCTTTAATCACTCTTCTTTCTTCAGCACCTTCAGATTTTCCTCTGCTCTTCCTCTTCCTCTCTTTCCTCTGCACCTCTGAGACTGCTTTCACCCATCTTTCTTTCTTTCCTCTGTACTCATTTTTTCATCCTCTTTCCTTCCTTTTAAAAAAATCTCCTCTTTATCCCAGAATTGAATCTCTTGCTTTTTTCGTCTGCTGCTCCCTCTCCCTTGTTCATGCTCCACTTGTCCTTCATCCCTTGTTTCCTCCTCTCTTTCACCATCACCTCCCATCTGCACCTGCACAATTGCATCCCTCTTTTCACAATTCCTTCATGTGCATCTCCATCATCACTCATCCCTCGTATCACTCTATCCTCCCTTCTGCACCCTGGACCTGCTTCTCTCCCCTCCAGCATCCTTTCTTCCCTCTTCCACTTCATCATCCCTTGTTCCATTTCTTCCTTCCTCACTCCCCCCGCTTCCTACACCCCACAGTAGTCTCTTCTCTGCTGCTTCCTTTCTTTTCTCTATCCCTCACTCCCTCCCCTCATTAATCACACATCACGCATTCTCACATCCCTCCTTTCTGCCTTTCTCTGCTCACCTGAGAAGCGGTGCCAGCGTTTCCCCAGAGTCCCCCGCACATGGGGGCCGCATGCGGCGTAGTTCCTGCGCAGCAGACTCGCCAGCAGCGTAAACACATCTGTCCAGGTGTGTAGCAATGCATTCTGGGTATGCACATCTGAGAACACACAGACAAACATTTATTCATCAAAGGCTGAGAATTTGGGAGGCAAAAAAACAAATCAAATACAAAGTACTGCTTTTAAACAAACTGCTCAACTAATTATTATTATTATTATTATTATTATTATTATTATCATCATCATCATCAAATAAGGCTAATAGGCATTACACACTTGGCTTTGCTGTGTAAGTCAAAGCAATTGACACTGTGCAAAAAACATATTCCCTACAATAAGGTAAAGAAGAAGAAGAAGAAGAAGAAGAAGAAGAAGAACATTAAAGAGGCTGAAGGAGGATGAAGAAAAAGAAGAAGGATGAAGGCGAAGATGACAACAGAGGAAGAAGAAGAGGGAAGAGGAGGAGGATAGAGAAGATGACAGAAGAAGAAGAAGAAAGAGAAGGAGGAGAAGGATGAAGTGGAAGTCAAAAGAAGACGAGGAGGAGGATGAGGATGAAAAAGACTTAGACAAAGGAAGAAGAAGAGTATGGAGTAGGAATAAGAAGTGTGATGTATGAAATATAAACACATACAGATTTCTCACTCGTTTAAAGGAGCTGGGTGGTATTTACCGAGGTGTGTGTGAGAGAGTGTGAGGATGGAGATGAGGTTATTCAGCAGAGGTTTAATGAGCTCTGACTGGGAGAGACAATCCTCACTGAGCACAACATCGGCCTGTACCAGCTTACACACACTCTGCACGTAACACAAACTACTCAGCACCTGAAAGAGAGAACGAAAGAGAGAGAGAGAGAGAGAGAGAGAGTCATGAAGTTCTATTCACGCTGTGTGCATTTGATGTTGTGCGTTGAGTTCTGCAGTAATATCACAATTAACATCACACAGCACAGAGCTCAAAATAGTCACAGGACAGGACAGAGTGTGTAATGCAACAGCAGTGTGTGTTTGTGTGTGTGTGTGTGTGTGTGAGATCACAAACCTGGCTCCTGGCATCCTCCACATCAGCAGGAAGGAGATCGGGTGTGTTAAGCTCAGTCAGGCATCGCTCTATCTCCACTGCATCCAACACACTGCAATAAACACAGCTTACACTAACACACTGAGGCAGAAGTGCTTACACACTCATAGTTACACTCGAACCCATCTGGATTCACTGGTGTAATAGCAAAGTGTGGAGAATCGAAATCGAAATCGAAATCTGACCATGTGACTTTGGGCAAACGTCTCATTTTCCTACAGCCATTATAACACAATATTAATATCACAATAATTTAATATCTAATACTATCTAATACTTCTAAAACTCCCAGCTCTTCCGCAACGAACACGGAAACACCCGGCCCACTTCCGCAACCTCCACCTACCTGCTTCGCCAGTGTCCCTGCCTCATTCGGAGCAAGGAACAAAATACATGCAGGATGTGGTTACGGTTAAAACTGGCAGAGGTAAACCAAGATATTAGCCTGGCTGTCTGTGTGCGTGATTTTGAACTCTGTACATTTGTCTGTTAAGTAATCATAATAAACAAGGGTGGGGTTGGCTGTAGGACGGTGTGGAAGCAGTAATACCTGATTCTCGAGTCTGTGGGAGATAGTTAATTATGGCGCAGTAAAGAACCCATACAGCTGTACAATGGGGCAGTCGTGGCCTAATGGTTCGAGAGTCGGACTTGTAACCCGAAGGTGAACCTGAAGGTGGTGGGTTCGAGTNGCAAGGCACCGATCCCCCAACTGCTCCCCGGGCGCCGCAGCTAAAATGGCTGCCCACTGCTCCGGGTGGGTGTGTGTGTGTGTGTTCTTGGATGGGTTAAATGCAGAGCACAAATTCAGAGTATGGGTCACAAAGTCACTTCAATGTTTGTTCCAGATGAAGGACTTTATCTGCTAAAATGTATAAATACATTATTAACATGATTAACAGCTAATATACTTGTGATTGTTAGAGTGGAAATCTGATTAGCTAACCAGCTTAGCATTTGCTACAGTCAGTCAACTAGACGGAAATCAAACAGAAACTATTTTGGCAGGCAATAGTGGAAACTGATAAGGCCAGTTTATACTTAAATACAGCAGCAACATGAGTATCACTGTTCACAGACTCGCCTGCGTATTTTATGTGCATCTGTAGCATTAAAAGCGACATCCTCTAGATGGCACGTCAGCCAAAACATTCCTGTCCGTCTTGATTCTATGTTGAATTGTAAAATATTTAGGGATCCCACGCACAGCGATGTTAAATACGCTCATGAGCTCTGTCTCTCTTAAAACTTTCCTCCATCATCATGACTGCTGTCATGAGCTGTGTCTCTAATCGAAAACTCTGACCTCACATTCGAAAGTATTTAGTAATTGAGAAAATCCATAAGACTGGTACTGGTCTGAAGGCCACAGGAGAGGTTTTTGAAATTGGACCACTAAACATTATAGGAAAACCAGTTAGTGTTAGTAGAATCGTACACAAGCATGCAATTAGAGACACAATGCTAGTGCATTTAGTCAGTTGTGTACATATAGTGCTTCACTGCCCCTACTGTTTACTTCGGTATTGCACCACATGGGCACGGAGTGTGATTTCTGAGGATGTGCACAAGTGGTGCGGCAGCCATCTTGCGTAGTTAAAGCAAGTATAATCCCGCCTATAGTGTTACAACTGACCCCACTCTCCCCTGACACTCCTAACATACAGGTAAGTGTCTCTTAACAGCTTTTACCTTAACACACACACACACACACACACACACACACACACACAGTACAAGCAAACAGGTGCACTGGTGTGGCATGTGGGCATCTGGTGGTCGGTTTAGTTTCTGTGTGTGTGTTTGTGTGTGTGTGTATATGTGTGTATACTGTATTGCTCACTAATAGACTGAAAGCTGGTACAATATTGTTGTTTGTTAAGTGAAAAAATAAAAAAGTGCACTCTATTTGTGTGTGTGTGCATGTTTGTGTGTGTGTATGTGAGTACGGACCTGAACAAGCCCTGAAGGATGTGGTTCTCTCGGAGTGCAGTGTGTGTGAACTCAGGCAGAACACACAGCAGGTTGGTTAGTAACCCACACACAGCTGACAGTAGGTGAGGGGTTACTACAGAGATGCACTCTGGTCCTTCTACACACTCCTGAGACAGACGCGAGTCGGAGGTGTCTGAGTCACTCTGACCTGCAACACAACACAAAAACGCAACACTGTTTCCCCAAATTACATCATTTTCAAACTGTTTATGGGTCATTGCATAATCTTCTGTCACAGTGCTCTTGAATTCTCGATTCTGATTGGCCAGAAGGTGTTTCCTATAACAGAAGCTCTGACAATAGAGCCATTCGAATACATCACTTTTTCCATGGTTATGGCTAACACACATGGAACTGTGTGGCAGATAAACAGCTTAAAACAATAAACAGTAATAGTTATTATAAATAGTAATAGTATTAAAATGCGTACTCGACAAAGAAAGACATCTAATCATTGATATGCTGATGGGAAGGAGTCTCCAGTGTCAGTGTCAAAAGTGACAATTAACTTGTTTCATGGACGTTCCACAACATTAAACGTACCAAGTTGTTCCTTAATTAATAAATGACTTAAACCCCCCAGTACATTCAGGTTAAATCTGTAAGCGCCATGTCAGTGTAAATGTCCTTATTAGGGAAATATCACTTAAAGCAAACGTGAAGAAGTGCTGATTTGATTTGTTCACACAGCGGCAGCACACTGAGCTACGTTTCATTCTAACCCCGCTCTATTTCAGAATTACACTGCTCTTGCGTTACACGGGTAAAAAAAAAGTGCCATCTCTTGCACTATAGAGACGTGTGTGTAGTAAGCGAGTGCAGGTGTGTGAGTGTGTGTGACCTTGCGTGCTGAGTCTGTTGAATGGAGGCTCCTGTGCTGCTACAGAGGAGGAGAGGACGGGAGAATGAGTGTCACTCAGGAGCTGGGCAACAAACACAACACACACACACACACATTAACTACAAACAATTCCAAACAAAAAAAAAAACGTCATTTACAAAAACTTCATTGATTAGCAGTTATAACATTATTATAATTCTAATATTAATTCGTAACATTGACTGACCAAAGTGCTGGAGGTGGAAATGGATCCTGAACCCTGTGTGTGATTCAGCACAGCTGTACTGCCTCGCCACTGCCTCACAGAGTCATCTACATCTGTCTCACACACACACACACACACACACACACACACACACACACACACACACACACACACCTCACCTTTATGATCATAACTGAATCAGTTGAGTTCTTACTAATATATAATATGCACTCATTTAATTCATTAGTAAATCATATTTGCTTATATTATGTTGGATTGCATTAAAGACAACAGTGGTGAGGACAAATGCCTTGAGACGAAGAATATTTCAAAAAGGGAAACTGATCTCTGGACAGTGGATAACGGGACAAGTATAAGGTAAAGAGTAGCAGGGAACTCTTACATACATGCACACAAGCATCATATATATATATATATATATATATATACGTGCATACCAGCAGAGGCACTGACGGGCCAAGGGTGTGTGGGAGTGTATCGGCCCGTGTAGCAACTCCTCACCATCTGACCCACATGATCAAAAAAATGGCAGTGATAGAGAAGAGCCTGCAGGGCTGGGAGACCCACCAACGACACGCCAGATCCTTCATCATGAACACATGGGCTCTGGAGAGAGAGAGAGAGAGAGAGTGAGAGAGAGTGAGAGAGACAGAAAGAGAGGAAAGCATGAAAGACAGAGCGAAAGAGAGATGGAGAGTGAGAGACAGAGAGAAGGAGAGGAGAGAGTGAGAGAGAGAGATGCCATACAGCGAGAGACAGAGCAAAAGAGAGGCAGAGTGAGTGAGAGACAGACAGAAAGCGAGATGGGGAGAGTGAGAGACAAACAAAGAAAGATGGAGAGAGTATGAGACAGAGAGAAAGAGAGATGTAGAGAAAGAGAGATGCCGAGAGAGAGAGAAAGAGCAAAAGAAGGAGAGACAAAGAGAAAGAGAGAGACAGAGGGAGATGGAGGCAGAGAGAGAGAGAGAGACAGAGAGAGAGATGGAGAGAGTGAGAGAGACAGAAAGAGAGGAAAGCGTGAAAGACAGAGCGAAAGAGAGATGGAGAATGAGAGACAGAGAGAAGGAGAGGAGAGAGTGAGAGAGAGAGATGCCATACAGCGAGAGACAGAGCAAAAGAGCGGCAGAGTGAGTGAGAGACAGGCAGAAAGAAAGATGGACAGAGTATGAGACAGAGAGATAGAGAGACGCAGAGAAAGAGAGAGAAAGAGCAACAGAAGGAGAGACAAAGAGATAGAGAGATAGGGAGATGGAGACAGAGAGAGAGAAAGACAGAGAAGGGGAGACAGAGAGATAGAGAGACAGCCAGACAGAAAGCAGTGAGAGAGAGAGCAACAGTGAGAAAGATGGACAAGACAGAGAGAGAGGGAGAGAGAGAGAGAGAAACAGACAGAGACACAGACAGACAGAGAGAAAGAGAGAGAGAGAGAGAGAGAGAGAGAGAGAGAGAGAGAGAGAGACAGCGTGAGACAGACTGAGAGAGAAAGATTCCAATTAAACTAAATAAATAAAATGGAATATTTCGATTGTTATATATTGAATATTTCAGTGAAGATAAAGATTTAGCTCAGTAATGTGTACGTAATAGAATAGTATGCGGGTTTGGATATAGACGTGTGTTCAGCTGGAGCTGCTGTGAAAAGCAGATGACACAACAGTCAGTGGAAATGACCATTTGACCTTTTTAGCCTTCGGAAATCACTGCAGTGGAAACGCACTCGGATCAAATCCACTTGCAGCGTTGCCTGAACTTTTCTTACAACGTTTCCGAGGAACTTTTTGTTTATTTCCAGCCTTCCTCTGTTCTCGTACCTGCCAGAAGCAGTCTTTGGCCTCCTCTGTGTTGGCAGGCATCGGCATCACAAGCAGGTTTTGTAAAAGAAACGCTGCCTAAGTAGAGAGGGGGGAAAAGAAAACACTCCAGTCAGCAATGCTGCCATCTTGCTGCAAAAACTGTCAGTGTTCGCAAAACGAAATCCAGAAACAAGTGTGAAGTCAAATGATGCTCTGTAGCAGGTAAGGCTTCCTCACGGCACAGCGCGTGCTGCTGCTCTTCATATGAACAAGGTCTGAGTGCAGAGGAAAATTGGCAAGAAAATTGACAAGAGATTATTAGAGATTATTACATTATTAAAAATTTTATTATTATTAACAATTAGTAAAAAAAAAGACAAAAACAATAAAGTGTTAATTTTATATCTGGTCAGAAATTATAAGCAAGCTGCAATCCCTAATTTTAGCATCCTAATATATTCCTTTTATATATATATGTGTGTGTGTGTGTGTGTGTGTGTGTGTGTGTGTGTATAATAGAACATTTTCTATAGCACATATTTATATAATTTATATTATTATATACTCCTTCTAATACATTATCATGGCTATATTAACCACTGTCATTAATCTAAGGCTAATAATAAACAGATTAAGAAAAATGTATTTATTATTTAACAAAGAAAAACGTCTTCTGATAGGAGACAATTATTTAACATTTGTGGAAGGAGTCTCCAGTTCCAGTGCTTTGTCACGGTCAGTGAATTTTCCATCATGAGAGAGAGTCTTCAGGACAGACGATAGCTTTCCAGTTTCTTGGTATATAACAAGCGGTGTGTTTTATTTATTTATTTATTTATTTATTTAGGTTTATTCACTTCAGAAAAAAAGAGAAGCTGGTTAAGAAACAACAGTTTATAGCTGTTACAAGGTAAGTGATAACTTGTTTCACGGATGTTTCATAACACTAGATGTAACTATTAAAGGATAAAAAGTACAACTTAGTCAATAAAAAACGGTTAGTGTTGGCAAACCGATGTGGTATAAGAGGAATAAAACACGATGAGATGTGCTGTGCTTTGGTTATGTGTAGCTATGATCACTTCAGAATGGACACCACCGTGTGTGTGTGTGTGTGTGTGTGTATGTGTGTGTGTGTGTGTGTGTGTGTGTGTGTGGCTGGTGCTCTTTTGATGACAGCACCTTGCCGCTTCTGTACAGAATATTCAACAGAGCAGCAGCTGTGGAGAAATGCATAACCTCTTACATTCTGTTTGCTGACATTTTAGAAATCCAAAACAAAAGCTCTGCACTCCGTGTGTGTTTGTGTGTGTGTGTGTGTGTGTGTACGTGTTCGTGTGTGTGCGCCCACCTCTCGGCGCACCATGCTGCACTCCTGTCTCTCCAGCAGGATGTTGAGCAGCGTCGCCCACAAACCGCCTGAGATGTTCTGGCAGCTATTCGACAACATCACACAGCCGCTTTCTAACGTAGAGAGAGCCGCGCCCAGCGCCAGGCTGGCACAGCGCACCTGAGGGTATACACACACACACACACACACACACACTCAGGCTTGGCAAACGTTTAAACTGGCACTGCTTTGTGCTCGTTATATACTTCATTGATTATCAAAGCTCAGCTTAAAACTTTCCTGTTTACTCAACAAGATCATCTACACATGCATTGCTAACTGTGTTTATGTGCGTGTGCGTGTGTGCATGTGTGTGTGCGCATCCTGTATTGCATCAGTCTCACCACTACTACTGGTACACAGTGGCTGTTACAGAATGGAAAGTGACATCACCAGGAAGGTGTTTTTTTCCCCCTTTAATTTGTCACCCGTGTGTATGTAATGAGTTTAAGTACATAATAGTTGTGCCTAATAATCTGGCGACTCAGTATACATTTATATTCATATCTCAGCCGATTGCGCTTTTATTTTTCCATTTTGCAAAACGAGTTTGTACGTTCGGCTGAGCTGTATGAATATAAATGTGTATGGCAAATATAACGATGCATGCTTTAGAGTGTTTGTGTGTCTCACCTCTGGGTCACGATCCACCCACAGTGGGATTAACCAAGCGAGGCCAAACGGAGCTGAACACGGATCATCAGCACTCTGTTCAGGCCCAAGAGACCAGAGAGACATCCAGTCCTCGAGAAACACACACAAAAACACACAAAACTCTAGACTCTACATTCTCTAAATATACATAGAGCAGGATCCAAATGTCTGAGACTGCTGCCAAGAACGGTTTGTAATTCATTATTCATCAAAAACGAACTCCTTCTCCGCAGGCCTTCCTTATTACTCAAAAATGTGTTAATTAATACGGCGTTTAGCCGTGTGAAAAACTCCTGTATGAAATGGAATGATGCTTGACTATCCTGTTCGCGTACCACTCTCTCATCGGGGCTCATTTATCAATCTTTTAGTAAGGTTGTGTGTAAATGTTTGTGTAAGCCGACTTAATTAATAATTTCAATACCTTCTCCTTGCTCTCAGACATCATCTCATGGGACAGATGAAGCAGAGAGATCACTGCATTCTTGGTCACTCCTTTTCCCATAAAGGACATGGCATTCCCTCCCCACTCCACATAGAAAGAGGAAATTACCTGGGGGGAAAAAAAAACGAGTAAAAATGAGCATTGTATGATTGTCGAGAAGTAAAGCCCCTCCCCCATCTCTAGCATTTATTAACGTATGCACACACTATAAATCAATGACTGTGTGTGGTTTGTGTACCTCCAGCAGGCCGCTAAGGTATTTCCGGCAGAGTGTGTGTGGCTCCATGCTGCTTGTGTGAGTGCTCCAGCCAGGCAGAGCGGTGGTGTGTGTCATGCTGCGTAGAGATCGCTCCAGAGAGGGGAGGCCGTAAAAGCGAGGGGCATCTGAAACACGGAGGCACTGCAGCAGACGGACGGCAAACTCTGATGCTAACGGCCCGGAGAGGAGCGTACACGTCCTGCACGAGGGAGGGACAGACAGGGAGGTCAAATGCAGAATGCAGAAGAGATTTCATATCCTGAATAAAGGAAAGAGGGAGAGATCAGGTCTTGAATGGAAGAGAGAGGGAAAGAGAGATCAGAGCCTGGACCAGTGTGTGATCTGATCTTAAATGAAGGAATGAAGGAGACAGAGAAAGTGAGACCAAATCCTGAAAGAGCGGTCTTAACAAGAAGACGGACAGAAACTGAGATCATATCCTGAATGAGAGAGAGAGAGAGAGAGAGAGAGAGAGAGAGATCAGACCCTAAATGAGAGAGAAAGCATGAGTCAAACTCCAGTTAAAGGGAGAGAGAGAGAGAGAGAGAGAGAGAGAGAGAGAGAGAGAGTGAAAGAGATCAGACCCTGAATGAGGGAGAGAGAGATTAGATCTGGAAGTAAAGAGGGAGAAATCAAATCCTGAATGAAGAAAAGAGAAGTCAGATCTTGAATGATGGAAAAAGAGATAAAATCTTGAATGAAAGCAAAGTTAGATCAGATGCTAAACGAATGATAGTGAAAGAAAGAGTTCAGATAGAGAGAGAGAGAGAGAGAGACAGAGAGACAGAGAGAGAGAGAGAGAGAGAGACAGAGAGAGCCTAAATGAAGGAAAGAGTGAGATTAGATATTGAACAAGGGAGAGAGAGAGAGAGAGAGAGAGAGAGAGAGACATAGAGAGCCTAAATGAAGGAAAGAGTGAGATTAGATATTGAACAAGGGGGAGAGACAGACAGACAGACAGACACAGAGAGAGAGAGAGAGAGAGAGAGAGAGAGAGAGAGAGCGAGAGAGAGCTCAGATCCAGCACGTGTGTATGTGGGACCTGTCGGAGGTGTGTGTGAGACGCAGCAGCAGTGTGTTGAACAGCGAGGTCAGTTCTCTCTGCAGCTGATGTCCGCAGTGTTGAATCACGGTGTGTGTCTGAGGGTCTTTGTGTGTCTTCACTTCTAGCAGCAGGTCCAGCAGGACGCGTGTGTCCTACACACACACACACACACACACACACACACACACACACACACACACACACACACAAAATTCATCAGTCACGTCCTCCCACCTCACATCGTCTCAGGGACTGGAGTTTGACCAGTTACCTGTTTCAGGAGTAATTCTAGGAGCCATTTCAGATCTTGATCATCAGAATCAGCCTGACGCTGCTTGAAGAAAGTGTTCAGGAACGATATGACATCTGTTAGTAGCATTTCATCCTCAGGGCAAGCAGGTTTCACCTGGAGAAATCTGTACATTGATGGGAACACATACCATGCAGAAGGAGTTAAACAGAACCCCCAAAAATGAAAGCGGATCTCTCTGGGTGTGTATGTGATTGCGTGTACCTCTCCACAGCTCCATGCCAGCTGAGTTTCTGCAGTGTGCTCTTGGCGGAGTGTGCGTTGTGTTTAAGGGCTAGCTGATCAGTCAGGAGATAAAGGTGTATTCTGGTCAGAGCGAAGGTGACTCCGGTGTGTGAGCCGGCTGACCGAATGGCATTAACACACTCTTGAAGCCCTGCTCTCACATCACACACACGCACTGACACGACCTGAGACTCCGACATCACCAGATCAGCATGAAACCTGTAGAAGAGCGAGGATGTGGATAAAGTGAGGAGCTTGGGAAATTAAAAGCAAACATATTACTTTCCCAACTATAAGACTTGCTTCGTTTTCTCTCTATAATATAATCCTAGTTATAATTATCACACTAATCACTGCACATCTGGTTCAAATTAACAACATGGCTTCATCCCCCATTATTCAGTAATGCACATGACTTGCAAGTCTATAGTTACGCATGAGTTTTGCAGTTCTGGTCTTAAATCCTCACTATGCGTGCTTAACCCAACTCTGAATACAGCGAACTGTGCATGAAAAAATTTGCTACAGCCTCTACCTCCACCTACAAGGTGCAAAAACAAGGTAGGTGTAAATAATAGAGAAGCAAAAGCACACTGTGTATAACAAGCTAAGAACACTGCTGCATCTGATCCACTCATCTACCACCACACACATTACCACATCAGCGTCACTGCTATGCCTACGCCTACAAAGTGACCTGTACGATAAACTGACCTCGTGCAACCTTCTAGCCACCGATACCCAGAGTGAGCAGTGTCTTACTCAGGTGTGTGAGTGGCGTTGTCTCTCCTGTGTGTGAGCAGAGTGTCGGTGCCGCAGTGCCAGGCTCTGTTCCAGCTGAAGCTCAGTGCCTCCTTGGCAGCTCTCAGCTCCATCACATCAGTATAAAGAGGCAGAACGATGCAGTTGGGACTCACCGCGTGGTGAGACGCAGCGCGAAACGGTAGATTATACCTGCAAAAAAAACCAAAATGACATTTTATGACTATGCTAAAAGGGAAAATTCTTCGCAATGAAAATGTGGATCCTAAACAGGAGCTACAGGTGGAAAAGTGACTCTGGTGAGGTGACTCTAACCTATTATTGGACTCGATGATTTGAAAACTCATTTTGCACTGTAGCCTATTGGACATTCAGAGACGGATGGAGGAATTAAATCCATCAAGTTGTGGCTTCGTCAAAGTTACAAGAGTTAAACACAACAGAAGTGTCCTTTTTACATCTTCCATGATCTGGACCTTAACACACGTTAATCTTCACTTTCAAGTCAAGTCAAGTCAAGTCAAGTCAAGTCAAGTCAAGTGGAGTTTATTGTCATTTCAACCATCTACAGCCAGATAGTACATAGCGAAAGGAAACAACATTCCTCCGGTACCAAGGTGCTACATCAGACAAACACAGAACAACACAGAACTACAAGGGACTACATACATGTATACATAAAGTACACAAGTGTAAACATGTGCAGCCAGCACAAGACAGTACAATGACTACTGAGATAGACAATGGGCACAGTAAGTCCCAGTGCAGCGCCAACCAGTGGATAGTCCTATTAGAAAGTGAACCCAGTGACAATAGTGAAAATGATTAGGCATGGGGAAGATGGTGATGGCTTTGAGGCACGTTGGAACGACGGTGTTGCTCAGGGAGGTGTTGAAGATGTCTGTGAAAACATCCGCCAGCTGGTCTGCACATCCTCTGAGCACTCTGCCAGGAATGGTGTCTGGTCCAGCAGCCTTCCGCGGGTTGACTCTGTGTAGAGTCTTCCTCACATCGGCTGTGGTTAGGCACAGCATCTGGTCATTGGGAGGAGGGGCTCAAACCGAGCGTAGAAGTCGTTCAGCGCATCTGGGAGGGAGGCATCATTGTCCCAGGCAGGTGATTAAGTCCGGTAGTTGGTGATGGCCTGGATGCCCTGCCACATGCGCCGCGTGTCTCTGCTGGCCTTGAAGTGGTTGTGGAAACTCTGTGCGTGCATGCGCTTTGCCTCTCTGACGGCCCGGGACAGTTTGGCCCTCGCTCTAAAGTCTCGGGTCCTCAGGAGCGCACGCACCTCTGCAGTCATCCACGGCTTCTGGCTGGAGCGTGTGGTGATGATCTTGGAGACAGTGACGTCATCGATGCACTTGCTGATGTAGCTGGTCACTGATGTCGCGTATTCCTCAAAGTCGGTGAAGTCGCCGTCAGTTGCCGCTTCCCTAAACATGTGCCAGTCCTGAAGAGCAGAGGTGGCTCCTGCTGGCCAGGTTTTCACCTGCTTCAGAAACGGTTTGGAGCGTCTGACTAGCGGTCTGCATGCTGGGATTAGCATAACAGAGATGTGGTCTGAGTAGCTGTGGTGGGGGCGGGGCTCCGTCCAGTACGCGCCGGTGACGTTTGTGTAAACAAGATCCAGCGCGTGCTCCCCTCTCATTGCAAAGTCCACATGCTGATGGAATTTAGGGAGCACTGACTTGAGATTTGCATGGTTGAAATC
>CM074966.1:12757256-12786277 GCA_037577455.1 Pangasius macronema | reverse complement strand
CACCTACAATCCCTGCCGGACCCGAGACTCGAACCCACGACCTTCGGGTTCACCTTCGGGTTACAAGTCCGACTCTAGAACCATTAGGTCACGACTGCCCCCATATGTCTTACTATAACAAATAACCTAGACTGTATGCAAAACATGATTAAAAAAAAAAGATCTTTTAAGCCTTGCTTCAGCACAAGTGTATTATGTGGCTGAGAGAAAAAAGTGTGGGAAACTGTGGGTCATGACGGCCTGCTTGTCACATGACGGCCTCCTGTCACTCATTTTACAGACACCCCACAATGCCTCCTGACTCCGCCCCATCTCTAGTCTGTTCAGAACGAAACGTAAGTAGCCAGCACAGCCAGGTTATTCTCCTGTGAGCAAAAGACCGCACAGTGCCTGCAAAACACTTAACGGCAATTACCATTACAAACCCAGAATAAACACTGGCAGTGCTTTTCAAAGATGGAAGAGGAAGAAGAAGGGGATGAAGCCAAAAATGTTAACAATGCTTACTCCAGAGCTTTAAAGCTCATTAGAGCTCATTACAAAGAAAAACAGGCCAGTGAAGGCACCCGACCATTTTCATAAATCAGTATAAGCCGTAAGCAGTATATAACTCGGCTTTCAACACTTCAACACTTCATGGTTGTATGTAATCGTAGTAAAAAATGATTTATGCTATATTTAAAAACATGAAAGAAAAACAAAAAAAAATTCTACCATGTCTGCTTTTTAATTTGAATTTAGTTTGCATCACAAATTAATTTATTTGTATTTTCCTTACATTTAAATTTCTAATTATTTCAGTTTAAGAAAATACTGTTAAATAATTTATTAACTGTAATAAATTAACCCTGGGCATAGCATATTATTTTATAAGAACGCACATTAATAAATGAATAAATAAATGTTTAAAAGATGGAGAAGGCGGTTCTTGTTACTGTAAATATAGCTGGCGTTTTCGTTTGAAAGTGTTTGATCAGAGAAAAAATGAAAAATAATCACAGAAACTTTCTGCTTTGGATCTTTCTAGTACTTGAAAAATGAGGAGATATCAGTGACTTGTGCTGCTCAGTCTTATTTCCTCTGAGCTGCTGGAGGAGTAAAACACACTGCGGTTTGTACCTTGGAGCAGAGTGAGGAGGAAAGCCGGTTGCTGAGCCAGTGTGTGACGCAGAGACGGATCTGCATAGACTAACTTCCTCAGCATCGTAACACTCGGCTCGGACAGACACTCGACAGACTAGAGGATGAGGAAGAGGAAAAAAAAAAAAAAGCAATGAAGTTTACATAGTGCTATACTTGAGCCTATTACTGTAGTTTGTTTAAAACCTTTTGTGAATCAATACTCCGTAAACAAGATTAACAATCTAACACTTGTATCAGTTAATGTTTGTTTAAATGTTACATATTAATCAGTGTTTACTTCATCCGTGACTAAAAATAAATTGGCAACAAAATAATGCTTGAATGAACATATTCATTAACATGTGGCCTGATAAGAAGCTGCGTTACTCTTACAACCCTCAAACTTGATTATTTTCCTATAACAGCACATCCTGAAGCAGGTTGTTCCGCTTATACCACAGCAATTAACTGACGATTATATTTTTATTAAATAATGAACGCCACTTCATACCGTTTATCCATTTACAGTTACAGCTAATGTTACGGAACATCCGTGAAACAAGTTACTTCCTGTTATCGCATACATTATAACAGATATAAACTTCTTTCCATCACCACCCTCTCCCATTTTAACTCTCTTAAAGGTAATAACACGAAAAATCACAGCCTGTCACATTACTGAGAAACCGCAAAGCATCCTGAAGACTGTTAGATAGCACTGACAGTGGAGACTCCTTCCATTTTCAATAGTATTAGATTATGAGGTGTGTCCACCACACAACATAGATTATCTGCTAGTATAGAAACGATAGTGCATTAATATAATTACTGCTGTTATAGAAAATTAATCAACACCTTCTGACAAATCAGATTTGAAAATTCAAGGCTGTGTTAGAATAATATTCATTATTATAATAAACAGCAGCATGTAAAATATTTACAGTACTGTCTATCAAAAATTTTTGAACTTACATTGGGAAAAAATAGAGCAAAAGTGCAGAGATAAGCAGCATGTGTGATACTGTACCAGTCCTTAAAAGCGTAAACTAGCTGCGGCGGCTTATCAGATTGTTCTCTACGGGTAACTGCCAGACATTATGAAACATTATTCCCTGTAATTAGCCTCATTAGCAGGGCAAAACACTCCGCAACACTGGCAGCTTTAGGCCTGGGGACGCCTTCATCATACAACACAAGCTAATTAACGCTGACAAACGTCTGACTGGCGTGTTTAGCTCAAAGCTGGGCTGTGGTCAGATCTCTTCTAAATGTCTTTCCTAATAGTGGAGGTGTTTTTTTTTTGTTTAATTACGTTGTATAATACTTTTCCTATAAAGAGAATTGTTCATATTTGTCTATATGTTTCCTGATTGATATTTCTGCGTATTTTTAATTGTGAGGAGAAATACATGCGAGTTTTACCCCTCCACGGCTGTTCACGCTCTCTGTGATCAAAGACACGAGTTTGTCCGTCAGTCCCTGCGTCTTCAGTACAGCGTGCGTGGCAGTATCTGGAAAAAGAAATAAGAAGCGAAAACATTTATACTCTAGTTAAATCTGTTCATGTCACCTGATTTACTGATATCCCATGCCTGTTACATCTATATCTGACAACAGCACATTTTTCTTTGCCCACTAGTCCACTTTTTATCCTTTTTTAGCTACTTAACAGAACCTCTGTGAAACAAGCTTCCTGTTATCACTTACGTTATAACAGCTGTATATGACTGTTTGTTATCAGGGCTTTCCAGTGTAGGAAAACATTAAAGTTTAAAATCTTTGACTGCTACAATGTGCTGGCACTGGAGACTCCTTCCAAAAATGTTAACTAAACATCTCTGTGCTATAAAACCTCATGTTGCATTACTTGATTTAATTTTCCATAATCAATGTAAAAAATGTAAGAAAAGTTATACTGCTTTTATGAAGCTGGCAAAACAAGCCTTAATACTAAGATTTTAAAACACTAATTAAAGGCTTAACTGATAACTACACAAAATGGAGAACGCTAATCTACAGGGGCTGCCACGCTCGTGCTAGAAACAAACTGCACCTTTTTTTGCGATTGTGGCTTTAATTCAATATCAGACACTCTTGTAAGCTGTTTACATGAATGCTTGAATAAACTGGTGATTTACAAATCGGATTGTTGCTGATGAGACACACACACTCTTCAAAAAAATGCATGATGTTCAACAAAAAAAAGCATAAGAAAATTTGTTTTTAGATTAGCTGTTTTATATTAATGACAAAATCTATCTTTAAGTGTGACTAACTGAGTCATACTCAGTGTATGAAGTGAGCAGATGTGTGTGTGTGACTAAGAAGAAGGAGCAGACATGTTTCTCACCCTGCAAAACAACCACCAGCTGTTCGGCTGCGGATCTGCGCAGGACCATATCCACCGTCTCCGAGCTAAAGATACTGTACAGCTTATTCACACACTCCACCTGTGCAAACACACACACACACACACACACACACACACACACACACACCTATTACACTGCACCGTTTATACCGTGGTGTTACGCAGCCCTGTGCAAAGTGGAGTTACTGTCACACTAACCCAAAGCTTATTTTTCCCTAAAACAGTAAATTCCAACGTGTTTTATTCCTTTTATAACAATGACACGTACTTGTACTTTTTATCCATTTACAGCTATATTCAATGATGTGGAACACAAATGCAGTTAGTTCCTGTTGTCACTTGCGTTACAGCAGCTAAAAAAGAAACATGCAGCTTGTTAAGGCTGATTTATGCTTGCTGTTAACTACACGTACGCAAGATGGCCGGCGCACATGTCCTGCAGTCATTTAGCGCATCGCTCGTGCGCGTCCTCAGAAATTGACGTGATGCCTCGGCGTGACGCAATACCAACATAAATAGTGGAAGTATAGCACCATGTGATACTGTGTTCCCAACTACGCAAAAACAAACTAACACTGTGTCTCAAATCGCATACTTACATACTAGCCTGGACTGTTACTGAGTACTAAAACTATTACAGTGACGGTGTCGAGTTTGGAAGGCGTGTTTGGAGTGCCACTCTTCTAGAATTTATAGATCAGTAAATATTTCTGAATGTAATGGCGAGGGTTTTTGAGTTGAGATGCAGATCATGACAACAATCACGCTGACAGTAGAACGTTTTATGAAAGACAAGGCTCGTCAGTCTGTTTAACATCATTGTGCATGAAATCACTAAACATTAAACAGTTCGACTTGGAAACCAGATGGACAGGATGATTTGACTCCGACGTGCCATCTAGTGGACCAGCTTTGCGCAAGTATATTGGCAACTTGCACAGAAAGCGTAAATACAAAGTGCTCCATCGTTAGACTTTCCCATAGCGGAAACTTAATGGCTGCTACAAAGTGCTGACACTGGAGACTCCTTCCACAAATGTTAAATAAATGTGTCCTAACAGAAACACATTTGGGATCATAATTAAGCAATATCGCACTCACGATCGTGCTCTTGCTTGTGTGATAATGCTTTTAATACAACAGCTCTATAAACAAAAAATTAATATTGAGTAACTGCCGTTCCAGACAAAATATGGCCAAATGTTTTATTTATCTGTGCTGTCAACAAAAATATTTCAAAAAGAAGCCACAGCTGGATATAGCGCTGCATGGACAAATAAGTGGACTGGAACGAACTGCTATATAAAAACATTTTTAAATATTTAACACTATATTCTCTGGAACGATGAAAGCCTGATTTGAGTTCACCTTAAGGTAAGACTTGTTGGAGTCGTCTAGTCTGATGTCCACACATTTGTCAGTAACATAGAGAGATGGCAGTGATGACAGAGTCGAGCTGTCCACAGCAAGCCGGGGCGCTCTTTTGTCTTCTGAACTGGCCAGATGAGGTGACAGGTGTTGAGCTGCTGTGCTTCTCACCCTTTAAAACACAGAGCATAAATTAAAGACTGTAGACCTGCAGTTCACACAATGCTAAATATCTTATGCAAAGCGTTAAAAAGTACATGCTAGCTAGTAGTGAGGTTTTTTTGATTAGACTTGAGCAGACTGACAGCTGATACATTCATGACATCACCATAGCCATTAACTTAGACACAAAAATCACAGCATCTGTATGAATGTTGTCTTATTAATGGTGTTAAACAACATCATTTCTTTTTTTTAATCAAGGACAGTATGTTTTGTACGGTGTAAGAAGGCTCAGATGACGATTGGCTGCTTAACACTAGCAACCAGCATCGCTGGAGCTAAGCTACTAAGGAGTGTTGGTGGTGCTGCCCTTAAATGTTCAGGAAGGGTTTTGACTGGAATTAGCTACAAAGGTAGAACAATCCAACAAAGCAAATAAAAAAAATCATAACACAGTGCACTGTGAAGCAATAATAAACAAGGAAATATATAAGCCTAACACACGGTGTAAATCTACTAAGCCCCGCCCCCTTGATACTATCAATAATTATACATCACAAAATATCCCATGCCTAGGTAACGACTGGAGGATTTGAATCAATGCATTGATTTAAAATCTGAAATCAATTGTTAAATAATCAATTATTATCATTTATAACTGATTATAAATTGATTAGAATTGATACCAAAACAAAAAAAAGGACAGACAACTGGAGTGTAAACAATAATTCATATATTCAAACTGATGTGTAAATAGGCTAGGAAGGTGATTTACGCATAACATCACGATAACATTATTTGTGAATGATTCAGAATAAAGTTCATATATCGAATTGGAGGCTACTAGGGGTGTAATGATAAACTCTGGTCATGATTCGATTGACAATACTGGCTTCATAACTTCGATTAAATTCTCATATTGCTTTGAACAAAATTTGAACGAAGAAAAATTCTGACTGAAAAGACTCCTTTCGTATTTGAGTCATAACCAAATGCATAACCAATGTGCATTTTTTCTGTATAAAACAAAATAAATAAAAAAATTGCTAGGTTTAATATTGCAAACAAAATTTATTACAGGTTCAAAATATCTTAAAAATAAATAAATACATTTATAAACACTTCTTATTCAATCTTTCTGATTTAATAAATAAAGTCTCTGACCTAGGGAGCTTGAAAATGATCAGCTGAAAATTAATGAGCTCCATAGAAGAAATAGAGCTCCAAAGTCGGCTAAAATGCCAGATTTGCATGACCTTTGGTGTCATTTGAAAGCTATTGAAGAACTCTTTTTAACTGTTATAAAGTGGTCACCTAACCTTATAACGTATAATGTGTTGTATAATTGCTCATTGCAGTTTGGAGCTATTGAACTATCGGCCACTTCACAAGTGCAGATCTCACAGGCTCTCCATGAAAAAATGAAATCATGTGACCGATGTGCTTTCTATATATTTTAGCTCTATGGATTGTGCAGATTGCAGTCTCTGATGCTCAAACAGTGCAACTGCATTAGATGCATAATTAACAGAATGCTCATCGATACATCGTGTCATGATGACCACCACTAGAGGCTATTAAATCGAATCATATCAGATTCAGTGGTATTGCCCAATATCGAATCATTCCCTTTAGAATCAATATCGCTTCACATGGAATCCTGAGGTTTACACCCCTCCCAGTTGCCATATAGTCTATAGAAATTAAATATTTTATGTCAGTGGTGAAAGTACCTTATTATTAATTTTTAAACAATTTTTCTTAATTAGCCAATATATCTTTGGAGCCCTAGCATCCTGAAGTGTCAACACCCACAAAACCAAAAGTGTGTTTTGAACCTTGCCGTACTGTATATTATATAACTGATCAAAATAGGTACCCAATTGATAAGACATACATGGCTCATCAGAAAGCAGAAACTGACTGGAAACCCACAGATATAAAATATAAAACATATATGAATAAATATAAAAATGTGCTGTGCGTTCAGCAGACCCACAACCACCACTATTCTATTTTTTTCCTGAGCTGCTGTATAGAATCCCAATTTGGCGGTTAGGAGAACTCACACATGTTGTTTGGTGAAGAGCAGTCTGATTACGGCGCAGAGTCGAGTTGCTGAGGAATGGGCCGTGCCTCCAATCTCATCCGAGACCCCACTTATCAGCAGGATGCTGTTTCCCAGGGCATCCTCTGTGCCTGCGTGACTCTAACACACCCAAAAAATCATGAAGATGAATAAATATGCTTTGTGGAGATGAGAGAGTACTTCAGCTGCGCTTTATTGACAGGACGATCCAATTACTGAGTGTCCTCAACAAAATAAATAAGACGTGGCAGGACTATGAATATTCATTGACTGTGAACGTGTTTTTTTCCCCCCTTTTAGCAGGAGTGTATGAAAGCAACTTGTTTAAAGCAGAACGCTGCAAATTAAATTGTAGCCTCTAGCATAATGTTAATACATTAAAACTAATTCTGGATTTTCACATCATCTTGGTGTGAGTTCTGTGTTACTAGTGTGTGTGTGTTTGTTTGTACCTGCAGCACGGGAATGACCGGGTAAAGTGCTTCATTAAATCTACTCCAGCTCAAAGCAGTCATCATCAATCGTCCCTTTAGCAGGTACAGAAGAAGATCCTTGGCAGCCGAATTCACCTTTTGGATCACACATAAACCAAGCTGATGGCTCTATGATGTCAATCTTACAAACCATTTAATCCAAACAAGGCTCGGCACAACATAACACACGCACTGATATCTCGTTTCCCAATGTCAAACATTACATTGAGTGTGACCTTAGCTGCCATTACAGAGATAGCGCACCTTTATTACAGGTTTATCATCCTTACAAAGCAACGTGTCACCATATCCAGCCATTCATCTTGACATTAGACAGCTTCTCATTGGCTGCTGAGGAAGAGGAAGCTCACCTCTTTCGCTTGATCGTGAAGGCCGAAGGCACTGATTTCGTAAAGGACGCGAGGGTGGAAAAGGAAATGCACACCGCTGCAGATGGACGAAGCTGGTCTGGACACGTTATGAATGCCCAAACACTCCTACAAGGGAGAAAGAAACATAACCAGCTCGCTGTATTAATTTGAGTCTTCATCAGAAATTCAGAATACAAAACACTGGTTCAATTCACACAGCGCTGGTGGATTCTCAAATCTGATTGGTCAGGGGGTGTTAATTCATTTTCTACAACAGCACCGCTGACAGTAGTTCCAACTGTAATTCAAATGATTACGTAATATAAATGAGGTTTATATTAATTCTAATAGGTTATGGTTTCTATAGTAACAACAATTTACATGGTGGCTGCTTCACATAATATAACTCTAATAATCTATATTATTAATAAAGGATTAAAAATGATTATTAAGACTAAATTGCTAAATTGTTAATAAAACCCTCTAAGAGAGAAAGAAAAGGCGAAGGTAAAAGTCGGTAAGTTTTGTGACTTTGTATTTTACGGTTTTTTGGTAACTTTACAAGCTGCAAGTCTTTTTTTTTGTCTTATTAATTTCAAGAGATTAAAAAGAAGATGCTGGTGAGCAAACAACTGTTTGTAGCTGCTCTAACGTAAGTGATAAAAGGAACTAACTCGACTCGGGGACATTTCATAAGAGTAAATGTAAATAAACGGTTAAAAAGCACAGCTAGCACTGCTGACTAATTGCTTTGATATAATAGGAATAAAACCCTTTTGGTCTGTTATATATATATATATAAAAAAAAACTCAAGAAAACTTTAAGGGGGTAACCCCAGCTTTGATTAATTACCTATAACAGCATGTCCTGTCATGTTTTATTCCATAATTATTACATCACTATTTCAACACAATATCAATGTTTCGTTATTCCAACTTAATATTTATCACCCCGCAATCCATCAGTAAGACTATTTATTAAAGATTAGCTAATAATTCGTATTCTGTATACTGTTTCCCCGAAGTTTATGGCTTGTAAGTAAGCCAGGCATTGCCTTAGTACAGATGTATTCAAACTTTTTCATTTAAAGTTTGAATAGATATTCTTTTATAATGAAAAAAATATGCCTTAGTCAAATACTCAAAAGTTTCTTAAATGTATGATTTATTATTGGCAAGGTTATATTGGTTTTATATTAGATGTTCACTGCATGTCCACACCTCCAATACCAGCAGCATTTACACAGACTCTGTGAAAACGTTTTCATTTATATACCACTCATGCCTACACCTACATTTATTTTTAACTTTTAAATGCATATTTACTTGAGTTTCAGTTTCAGATTTTGACTTGTTATGGCTGTTTGCAAAGTCCACGTTTCCATATTGTTTTCTCTCTCTACTTCACTTCTTCTGTTTAAATGACTTTTTAAAGCATGTGTGTGACAGCACGTACAAATTGCTACTTGTTATTTGGACATTAGTAAATCAGAGCCGTAGTGTTTTAAATTATATTCTTGTTATTCTTGCTTTTGTACAGTTTTAGCCTGGTTAATTCCCTTGGCATGTGTCAATTCCCTTGGCATGAAGCATATCGTATCAGAATTGTTTTTTTACAACCTTGACCACCTCCAGAGTGCGTGCGTACGTCTCAGCCTTCACTGGCAGCAGAGGATGTGATAAAAGCTTCAGAAGAATCTTCTGGCTCTCCATCTGAAGCAGTGGGCTTGCCTGAGCAGACTTCCACCTACAAACACAGAATATACACACAATACACAGTACATCCTGTGCTACCAGTATGTCACGGCACTTGTTGTTATACGCTATCAGAGCAATCACGCTTTAAGCTTCATCCATAAAGAGCTCCTTAGAAAACGTATGGCTTTCAGGTGAACCGTATTTGGCCAGCAGAATGTTCTGATTCGGTTACTGCACAGCTAAAAGCTCTTTTAATTCCTGAAATAATCACAGATACTGAGGAAAGCTTACAGGTAGGAGCAGATGCGGATGAATTCCTTGACGAGCGGTAGGTGCTGATGGTAGGGAAATCCATCTATGGCTTGGCCAGCGAGTTCCAGCAGCTCCAGCCAATTCTTTTCTCCCTGCGGAGTGCATCAAAAATCATGTCTTCAGAAATGTGCAACTCCAAACAACAGTGACTTGTGTACGACAAAGCTCAAGTTCACGCTAAAATGAGAAATATATCTGCATTGTCCATTACCACCATCTACTTATCCATTTTATTCATTACTACTATAATATAAGACATTCTTAATATACATTTGTATGCAAAAAACATTTTACGAACTTAAACATGCGCAAAGGTCTTGACCCACATCCAGCTGTGAAGTCTTGGAACGTAAATAATTTATTGGGTCTTGTTAGGCGAGTCAGAAATTGTCCTTAGGAATAAGAATTCCAGAGCACAATAAAGTCTCTGACTCTTCGAACCTTGCGCTAACACCCAACAACCATATGGGATCCACTAAGCAGCTGACTGAGGATCTGAAAACAAATCTAACTGATGCAGAGGAGAGGAGGGCTATAAAAACATATCAAAGCTCTTCCAGCTCACTGTCTGAAATGTCACTAGGAAACGGCAGTGAAGGGGAACTGTGGACGTCGAGGCAAGATCTGGAAGACCAAGGAAACTCTCAGATAGATCTATATTGCTTATATACTGGTTTTGTGTGCTGAGATGTTTATTGAGCATTTATGGAAGGAGTCTTCAGTGTCGATGCTTTCTATCACTTATAGTTAAAGCACAGAATGGTCTTCAGGACAGAGGATTTTACAGTTTCGCTGGAACATTAACAAGCTGTATATTTTTGTCTGGCTGGTGAGAGAGCGGATATCTGGCAAATAAAGGCTTAGCATATCACAAAAGAAACAAATGAAACTCTGACAAATTGCTGTGATATAAGAGGAATAAAACACGTTAGGACGTTTAGGTAAATAATCCACCTAGGGTGGGAATAGTAAATCTGCTTTAAGTTGGTCTGCCTCACACCACATCATCAAATGGATTATTTCCCTGTAACAGCATGTTTCCTAGAAGATGCTAACAATTCCTCAGTGCTGGAGAGCAGATGGGACGTCTTTGGGATGGTAACAGTAACATGGCTTCGTGTCTGGATGAATCACACGACCCCGTCACTGATTATTTTTGCTAGAACAGCACACCTGATGTCTTTTATTCTTTGTACAATTAATTATTAAAATTTCCAATTTTATGACGTTAGAACTCTAAAGAAACATTGTTATGAATGTTACAGATACAAGGTAGTATCTGTACTGTAACAACCTTCTGTAACAACAGAGGGACAATAAGAGCGATACAGTGCCATAATGATTGTGTTAGTTGTTTTTCTGAGCATTACCTCAGCCTGAACCTCTTTTAGAAACGAACATGTGGCCTCCATTGTGTTAGCAGCTTGGCTAACTCTGCAGTACAGGTTATGGTTTTCAGGGTGTGACTGCTCCAGGTAGGCCACTGCTGACTCGTGAATGCTGGGAAATGCGAGACTGAAGGGGAAATCCAGACAGAGATGGAAAACAGCAGACACTGTGCTCTCAGGAATGTTCTCACTTGCCTGCATGGAGAAATGATAAATATGTCTTAATAAATACGTGAGCTCACACAATGAGACAATGAGGTTAAATGAGACTACAGCATATTATTCAGTTATTCGAGGTACACTCAAGGCATATTATTCAGTAAGTACAACAAAACACATGGGAACTGTGAGAAATAAAAGTCTGACGACCAGAACTGTCACTTTAGGTACACGTGCACTGCAGGGAAACACAGAGTATATATTAGATTTAAGCATCTGAGTATTTAACTTAAGTATGTAAGTAATTATCACAGAGATTAACATAAACGAAGCCTAATGACTTGATCTCTATCCAGATACAGGAGTGAAATGAATATAAAAGATTTTACTCTTAGCCAGCGTTGACCTGTGGCACTGAAAACAGTATTTGCCAAGTTACAATATCACACTAGAACATGTGAAAACACAAGTGCTAAGTAATACAAAGTGTTTATACTGGAAAGAACCTGCGAGGCTATTAACACCAACCATGATGTGGAAAGTGTGAAATAAGATTTTTGCACGTTTTTGCATTATGATGTGTTGTTTTACCATCACCTGGGAAACGGTTCACAAAAACACAGCAAGTCAAGTTGTCAAAATTTCCTAAACAATCAGGTTGAAAATCAAAGTTGGCAATACATCCAAGTCATAAAAAGCCACCACCTCTTCATACTGAATCTCTCCAACTACACAAATACCACTCTCACCATCAGAGCAGCCAGGGTTAAAGAGCTGCAGGCAAGTCGTGACCAGCCATTCAAGCCCAAGCACAAGTTACACATTTAATCATCATTCGTGCAGTTAATAAGGGAGCTGAAAAATGATCTGAATTTAGAAAGCGTATTTTCCTCCCTGACACAAGTGTTATCGACTGTTTGGGAGTTGTTGGCCGGTTGACATGATGTGAGCTGTCTACCACACCGATAAAAGTTTTTATAATCACAGCACTGTGGAAGTGTTAAAAGCTGTTGATTTATTTCCTGTAACAGCGACTCCAACTGTTGTGCCGACTCTAATTCAGATCATACATGAATACTGTTGCTCAGCCGAGGAAAATGTATAATCAGTGACTGTAAAAGAGACGTTTGGTTAACATTTATGGAAGGAGTCTCCAGTGTCAGTGCCTTGTAACTGTCAGTACGTTTTCTGACACTGGAACGTCTTTGGGACAGAGGATTTTGTGCTTCTTCGGTTTCTCTGTAACATGACGAGCTGAATTTTTTTGTCTTATTAATGTCAAAAGGGGGGGGGGGGGGGGAAGAGTCTCGTAAGGGAATGACTGTTTACACCATCTATAACGTAAGTGATAACAGAAGTAACTTGTATTGTGGATGTTCTACAAAGTGAAATATAACTATAACTGGATAAAAAATGACGACTTGTCATTCACACAAAGAACACTTCAGGATGTGCTGCTATTTGGAAATAAGCAACTTCGGTATATTAACTGTGACTCAATACGCAGAAATCAAGATGACACTGAAACAAAAAAAATGACTGCCATGTGGGGGAAAAAAAAAAAGTGAATGAGGCATGGCCTTCGTACATGTCAATCCCAGTTGAAAAGATTTGACCTTGCTCATTAAACTTACAAGGACAGCACTGCAAAGTTTGTGCACCCTTTTTTTTTTTTTAAATATATAGACACATAGACACTGCTATGCTATTTACTATGAAAAATCCGTGGACTTGCAGTATAAACTTTCCCACCCTGCTGTAGGTATGTGTATCAGGACGCAGCCATGCATTAATTATTAACAGGCGTTATTAATTATACGCCTCCTCACCTTCTCCACAGGTAGGAGTGTTTGCAGAAGGCGAATCGTGAAGACAGAAATCCCCGTGTAGGACATGCGGTGGTGAATCAGAGTTGAGTCAGGTTCCGCTGATGATGCCACGTGACAGTGATGGCACATGATGTCTCCCAGCTTTTCCATACACTCCAGCAGCTTCTCTCTCTGTGGGGGGAAAAAGATGAAAAAAAAACAACAACAACAACAACAACAACAAAAAAAAAAACCTCAGTTGCTAAGAGCCTTTATTCTGTTCAATGGTGACGGAAAAGCAGCAGGGGGCAGCAACACATTTCAAAGTGAGTTTTAGTGGCTGCGAGCACTCTTCTGCAAAAGGGCATTAAAAATAAATGAAGGAGAGGTTGAAGCCTTGCAGAAAAAATCTATTCAGCATTATTTTGAGTGCACTGCAAACCAAGAGGTGCAATATAATACAACAAAAATGCTTTCAAAATGAACATACAAAGCTTAATATTATTTAATCAAAAGTATCATTTAAGCAAACGAGACACGATGACATCTGTGATATCTGTGATATCTGTGACTCGCTCTTACAATATGAACAAATGTGAAACACTTACCAGTTCATTTGCAGTGATGCTGCACTCTTCCCACAGCTCATGCGGGGACACGATGACCCTTAGCAACGCGAGGATATCCGACAACAGCTCCAGCGCCTTCTGGAAAACCTTCATCTTCTCTGAGACGTCCACAAGGAGACACAAGAGAGCAGGATGAGTAGTTGAAGCAGGGAAGGAACATATCTGGAGCTGGAGTTGGAGGACTCTCACTTTTCCAGAGGAGCTTCAAAAAAGAACGAGAAACATCTGGAGGCTCTCAGAGTAAAGTGAGAGCAAACTCTCACCTGTCCTGAGGAGAGGAAGTGTGTGCTGTAGGGTCTCCATGCAAAATCTGGCCATGTTCCACTGATGCACCCAGAGCTCCGGCGGATCCTCGCCATCCGGCTCCAGGTTGGGCCCAGGGGGAAATTGTCTCTGAGAACTGCTGCTGCTGCTGCTGTGCACACGGAGTCAAAGAGAATCCCTAATCAGCTGCTACAGGCACGGTGTTAAAAATCGACGCCAGATTCTGTATTATTTTTTGTAAACAAAACCAAACCAAAGCTGTAATGAATTATTTCACTTTGCTTTATACGAAGACTTTGGATTTAGTCTTGGAGAAGGTGTCACTCATCCTTGATTTCCTTGCCACTGTAAAATTTTTCTTCCACCTAAATGGAACACGCTAGATGAATATAACTCTGATGTTGTAATTTCTAGAGCTGCTTAGCACTTTCCCCTTTCTATGAAAGACACCATTACAATCTGCAACAGTGATGCAGCATCATCCAGGAGAAACGATCACATTAGTCAGTATAAAAGAAAACGACGATAGTAAAATGATTTAGTAGGAACCTTGTGGAGGCGGCATCGCCGTCCTGTCCGTCCCCTCGGACTCTCATACCAGGACGTCCTAGAGCAGAAGGGCGGGGGGACAAATCTTCCGGGGTTGAAACCCCTGACCTCTGGGTCCCTCTGGCCTCCTGAGGATATGACGTCGAGGAGTTCGGAGAGAGTGGATCTATAAAGAACAGGAAGAAAAAAATAAAAAATAAATTCTGTCCCATTCAGAAAGCTATTTTTGTAAGGATAGTTAATTTGGACAAGTAGAAGTATGTGTCCTTCTAGGATTTGTTTAAGTTTGGGCAATTAGCAAAAACCAGTAAACCTACTATATTTTCACCAACATTATCAGCAATTGGAATAGCTACTTATTATAAGGATTGGTGACAAAGATTGGTGATTATAAGGATCGGTGACATAGCAGTCAGGTGATAAGAAATGCACTAATTAGTAAGAAAACCGTTGCAGAGTTGTGGAGAGGTGTGTGTTAAGTCGGGTGTGTTATACCGTGCTTGGCTGAGCAGAAGCTGGCATCTCTGTGGAAGCGCAGCCGACTTTTCAGGTTTCCACAGAGCTGCTGAAGGCAGGCCAGAGCGTGGAGAGCCAATGAGCTGGAATCATTCTCTGATCTCACACTGAGAAGCTGCACCAGATTCTGGGGAGAAGAAAATGAAAAAAATATGTCTAGTAGTAATAAACCAAGTAAATCAATATTCCAGCAGCTCCTTTCACTGCATAACCCGTAACCCTCATACCCCTGCTGCAGCGTTCTATGGCATTTACAGTCATCCAATTTAGAATGGCAAGCTGTAAGCAGAAAACAATCATACTGGATTCCTAGACAACAGGTGCAGATTCTGTGCCTGTCAGTCCCTGTGGAGGTGTGGCTTCTGTGGCTGTCAGTCACTGTGGAGGTGTGGCTTCTGTGCCTGTCAGTCACTGTGGAGGTGTGCCTTCTGTGCCTGTCAGTCCCTGTGGAGGTGTGGCTTCTGTGCCTGTCAGTCACTGTGGGGGAGCGGCTTCTGTGCCTGTCAGTCCCTGTGGGGGGCGGCTTCTGTGCCTGTCAGTCACTGTGGAGGTGTGGCTTCTGTGCCTGTCAGTCCCTGTGGGGGTGTGGCTTCTGTGCCTGTCAGTCACTGTGGGGGAGCAGCTTCTGTGCCTGGCAGTCACTGTAGAGGTATGGCTTCTGTGCCTGTCAGTCCCTGTGGGGGTGTGGCTTCTGTGCCTGTCAGTCACGGTGGAGGTGTGGCTTCTGTGTCTCTCAGTCACTGTGGGGGTGTGGCTTCTGTGCCTGCCAGTCACGGTGGAGGTGTGACTTCTGTGCCTGCCAGTCACGGTGGAGGTGTGACTTCTGTGCCTGCCAGTCACGGTGGAGGTGTGGCTTCTGTGCTTGTCAGTTATGGTGGAGATGTGGCTTCTGTGCCTATCAATCATGGTGGAGGTGTGGCTTCTGTTCCTGTCAGTCAGGTTGGGGTTGTGGCTTCTGTGTCTGTCAGTCAGGGTGGAGGTGTAGCTTCTGTGTCTCTCAGTCTCTGTGGTTCCTGTGCCTCTAAGTCCCAGTGAAGGAGGTGTGGCCCCTATACATGTCAGCAAATGTGAAAGAAGGAGTGGCCACTGTGAATGTCAGTAGCAGTTAGAGGGAATGGACATTGTACAAGTCAGCCTAAGTGAAGAAGGTATAGCTTCTACATGTCAGCCTCAGTGAAGGAGGTGTGGCCACTGTACGTCACCCCCGCAGTGAAGGAGGCATGGCCTATGTACCAGTTAGTCCAGGTGAGGGAAGCATAGGTTCTGTCTGTGTCAGTCTCAGCGAAGGAGGTGTGGCCGATGTGAAAGTCATTCCTGATGAAGGATTGGTGGTATATGTGGAAAGCAGTCCAAGTAAAAGAGGCATGGTCTACGTACCATTTAGTCTCATTGAGGGAAGCACGGCCTCTGTATCTGTCAGACTCAGTGAAATCAGTGCCCAAGTAAAAGAAGTGTGGTGTAAGTGGCAGTCAGTCCAAGTAAAGGAGGCGTGGTCTCTGCATCTGTCAGTCCTAGTGAAGGAAGTGTGGCCTCTGTGCATGTCAGGAGGCGTAACTTCATTACCAGTCAGTCCAGTGAAGAAAGCATGGCTTCAGTATACATCAGTCAAGCAAAGAAGTTATGGACTCTATGCATGTCAGTTCAATTAAAGAGGTGTGGCCTATGCATTTGACAGTACTAATAAAAACAGTGTGGTCTTTATGCATGTCAGGAGGCAAGATCTCTGTAGCTGTCAGTGCCTGGAGAGAAAACATGGCCTCACTGCCAATCAATCCCCAATGAAGGACATTTTGCATGCTAAGCCCTGTAAGGGTCCACACCGGTGACACGGGGATTCAACGTCATTTATAAACTTAAAATAAATTTTGTAATACGTACTATTGTTGGATGTTGCACTATACTTGGCCGCTGCAGGAATATTTCTGCTGGAAAGTCCTGCATGATGACGTCTCGCAGAAGCTCGCAGGTAGTCCGCACTAAGTCTGGATTATCGCTTCTCAAAGAGCTGTACATTAAACAAGGAAGCGGTCAGACATTTCAAACATGATCCTCGAATGTTATAATAAGTGATAATAAGAGGTGATTTATTCTGTTAAGACATAATGATGAGCTCAGAGCACACAAACCTTTCATTCGATGATAATATATGTCTGTCAGTTGCCGTCAAAGACAACCAAGGAAAAACTGAAAACGTTAAGCATCTTACAGAGGTGTTCACTGCAGAGCACAGGACAGAGAGATTACTTTTAAAAAGCAGATATTACACACACTTTGAATATTGGTCTAGAATTTTTACTTATAGATACATTTTGAGTAAGGAACAAAACAAGATGAGGCATGCTATTATAGGAAAATAATAACTGACGAGGTTGTGTGAGGTGGCTCGACATGAAGTGGAGTTTAAGGTGCTTTGAATGTTGTGGATATTTGTGGTAGGAGAGAAAGATGGGGAAATATATCAATTATTCGGTTTTTTATGAGCGCGTCACGTTATTGAGAAACCACATACCCCTCTGTAGTGAAAACATAGTTAGCGCTTTACCTCTGACTGTTACTTTACCAGTGCTAACATTGGAGACTCCTTCCAAAAATGCTAAAGAAACTAAAGAAGATGTGTTACTTAAAACGCTATGTTTAATCATATATTAATTATGATCACAATTTAGATTCCTCAATGAATTAAACATAACTGAGAGAATGCTGAGCATAGCTAAAGTTAGCTAGTTGGCAAAAAAAAAAACCTCTGTGATTACTGATTAGTGCATTAAAACATTCAGATGTAAAAGACTATACTACTTTTGTGTGATGTGTACTTCAGGATCACGAGTGTCGTCTTGAAAATGTTTACCATGCAACCGATATTGACTGAATCGTAAACAGACTCGGAGCTAATGCAATGCTACTACCTCAGCAGGCCTAAAGAATGAGGCTAAATATATGAGAAAACCATGAGTTCTCACAAAACTGTCTCACCAAAAAAGAGGTTCATCCACATTTACAGTGAAAGTCACCCTGCATGTAAACATCATCAAAAGAAGCCTCATCTCTCAGCCTGAAACTGAAGATGTACCCTGGCAAATGCCACAGTACAAACACTTCTGAACTGCACACAGGAGTAAATAATAGATAAGGTGCAGAAAAACAGTAGTGGTGATAGATCTGGCAATCCCAAGTAACTGTGACATCCAAAGGGAGAAGCTGGAGAAATATCAGCAACTGAAAGACGAACTAGGGAGAATGTGGAAGGTTAAAACCAAGGATATATCTCAGGGCTGATGTCAAAGAGGGGCTTCAATGGATTCCAGGAATAACACAATGCACCAGTTCAGAAGAGTACAGGAGTGCAAGGAACTGCAAAAAAATATGGCACCGCACCCTTAAAGAGCAAGGGCTAATCTCATGGGGAAAAAAAAAAGTAACAAAATCGTAAATAATCGTAAAGTGTACTGATCAAAAGTAATAATCTGTTTCTAAGTCATTCATTCAGTCATCTTCAGCTCTTTGTCCTGGTCAGAGTGGATCAGGTGGATCAGGATTCTGTCCCGGGAACACTGGCCGTGAGGTGGGAATGCAATAGGAGGAAACCAGAGGACCTGGAGGAAACCCACACAGACACACTGAGAACAGGCACACAGCGAGTAACAAGAGCTTAAGATCGAACTGGGGACCCTGGAGCTGTAATGCGACAAAGCCTGGGCTTGCCTTAAATGTGTGTCTAGAGGGCAGGGCGTATTTGATTTAGATTAGACGTACTGTCATACATAATTCAGCATCAGTAGTGAGTGGGGTGACAGTACTAGGACAAATGGCCTATATTAAGAAGGATTTCACATCTAAAACGGGTGTAGAAATATACTCTTTTGAGCAGATGACGTCTCGTCTACTCGTTTACACTCTTCTACTCTCTGCAAAGGCTGCACATTGCTATACTAGTCCTTTTTTTTCCCCTCACAGACACTCCCTCTCACAACAAAGTGACTGAATGGAAAAATCATCGTCAAAAATATCTTTCAGTTAGGGGGACTTGATCCTTTTGTTTCCTTTGGGCTTTTTTTGTTATGTAAAAAAGGATGAGAAAAGATTTTCTAAATCAATCTTTTTCTTTCATTTTTTAAATGGTTGATTAATGCCGTGATATTTTAGGCTATAATGTGTAGTGCTTGTCTTGAACACTGTGCAGCTGACCTGAGGAAAGGACAAGAACACTTATTTGCTGAATTTTAGAAATGTAATGTCTATTTTAAACAGGAAACTACGGCACGGTAAAAACGATGGCGCTGTTATATTTAGATGTGTATTGTGGAAATAGCTGGGAGAGAAGAATGATTAGAAGCTGGCCAACTGTAATCAGTGGTCTGGATAGTCTGCCTGTTCTGCTTTTGAGTCCAGGATGCAAACTTCACAAAGGCTTTCAACACATTTTCATTACAACGCTTCCATTATTCTTATTTAGTGAATGGAAACTTAGCGTGCTATAGGGTGATGCCAGGCCTACCATTAAAGGACCACTAATCCCCGATCAGTTCTGCACCACGGACACACATTTGCAAGGCGGATTCCGGAGTCAAGCCTCCATGGCTGACTGACACTAATATTGATAAGACTCTCTGACTGGAAATCAAGGCAAGGAAGAGTAAAAACTGTGCACACCATCAGTACAGAGAGATGCTGAATGCATTCTGTTTGCTTTATATCGTGCACTAACTCTGTTCGCTCTATTTCCCTGCAGACTCGCCCGAGGAAGTACGCCCGAGGCCTACCTGTCCTGAGCAGGACCTCGAACGCTGCTGCATGCTTTGAAAAAACCTCACTGAAGACCATCACTGAAATTCGCCACCTTTCACTGACACGCTCACGAAGCCACCTCGCACGTCCTGAAGCTCCTCCAGGGCTTTTTACAGTGTCACACATGAAACACCACTTTCTTTGATTTTCGTCTCTTTAAAAAAAGAGGTCAAAATTCAGTCTAGAAGATTTCAAGTAATGCTGCGGGCACAGGAATAAGAAATCTTTATGGAATTATCATTTATATTGGCACACCACATGTTGGGACTAGTCTATATGTGGTTATAACTATCATAACTGTAATACAAACGCATCAGTGTGACTGCTGGGGGGGTGGACAGTGTCCTGTGTCTGAGAGAAATTACTGTGAAAACACTGAAAGGAATCATTTTTAGTTTCTAACGATATAGCTACAAGCTAGACCAACACCGTACATCTATGAAGTGGCCTATATGGAAGGAGGATCTGATAAAATGGAGAATGAATGTGTAGATAATAAATAAAGGACTCGGGGAGGTTTTGTTCCAGGAAAGTAATCAACAATAGGGTAGTTTAATGAGAAGGTCTGACACAAAGCATCAGTGTTACCACTCCAAAATCGATTATTTTCCTATAACAGCATATTTCAAGGTATTTTATTCCTTTTACACCACAGCAATTTAATAACTCTCGCTCTCTCATATATAATTTATTTAACAAACGCATGATATTTATACATTAAGAGATGCATTTAATGTTGAACATCCATCAAACAATTTAGTTCTATATTCTAATCAAATATCATCATTTTATGAGTCATTATGAGATTTTTCATATTGACAGATTTTTTTTTTTTTTTTATGAGGACACGTACCTGATACACTGGGAGGTGGCGCAGCATCTGTTTGGCTCGGTGCGTTTTGCTGGAAATATCCTCTAACTGACATCTCCTCCACTGAGAATATTAAACAACAGCTTCAGTGAGGAGCCATAAATCAATTTTATACTGGCATGGTGAATGAGAGATGCCGCTGGTCCTCTTTGTTAGGGTCGTGCTCTTGGAGGACGTTCTTTTATGCCGTGCTGCAAATCAACATAATGTCGCACGCTGTGTTGTGCATTAGAAGCTTACCAGGCTGAAAAGACGAGCTCAGCGGCTGGTCAGAGCAAGTGCTCTGTGGGTAAATATGAAGATGGAAGAGCTGGTCGAGGATCGTCTCTGTGATATTTCGAAGCTGGGGGTCAACGTTGGACAGGAGCTGTGTTAGAAAGTCCACTCCTCCTACATCTCTCAACATGAAGGCTCCGGTGGGATGCTTTAACGTACAAGAGAAAAGACGTCAATCGAAAGATAGCAGGGCAGACGGAGTATCTGTCGATCTATAGTTAGCAGTCGAGATTTAAATATTACATAAAATCAACTCAGTTTTAAATATATGACTGTATAGTGACAATGCATAGACTGTACATCGCACATTGTGATTGGTTATGTACAAGAAGCCAAAAGTCACAGGGAGAGAATAAAATATTTCAGATGAGTGATACCAAACCTGTGTGTTACGTTAAATACTCTAATGAGCCCGCTTAATTGACAGCCTCGCAGCTGGACACGACACTCAGGCAGAACAGCACAAGCAGGAAATAATCAGGACGGTTCAAGCTTGCATCTACAGAGTGTGTAATCCAGGCATTCCGAAACCTTTTGCGCAACCAACCCCAAATGGATATTATAAATTTTCTGCCAGATTTATAATTTATTCCACTGAGTCAAAGTCAAGGGGATAGCGAGTTTAGACGGACAGTGAAATGTATGCATTTTTATTGCTGAACTCTTGTCACAATTGCAAAAAAAAAATCATTGGGAAAAAAAAACGGTAAGTGAATTTGCTAAAGTCAGTTTAAAGTGATGCTTCGTGAGAAAAAAAATCTTCTTTGAAATGCATTTGATCTCAATTCCTTCTGTCCTCATTTCCTTTTTCTGCATTATTTCCTTTCTTCCTCAGAGGAAAGAGAAAGCAATATGAAAGAGAAGCAAGGAACGGAGTTCATTTAAAGTTCATTCTTTGTGATTGGTAAGGCTAAGTCAAATGAAAGTTTTACTCAAGAACAGCTCCGCCCACTTTCACCAGAAAAAAGGAGTGGAAAGTCGCGATTATTCGTTTTATTAAAAATACACCAGGGTCCAAAAATCTGAGTGCATTACCAAATACACACTGGCAGATTTTAGGTCCAGGCTGTAGTGTAGTTTGTGTGATAATTTGTGCTACAGTACCGTAGCGAGTGTGCTAATGAGCTGCAGCACTTCCTCCTGCAGCGGGACTTCAGGGAAGTTAAACCAGTGTAGCAGGTTGATGAAGAGTTGTCGCTCCTGAACAAGATCAGACGGGGAGACGAGACTGAGCTGAAGCTTGGAGACAATGTTCCTCAGGGAGCGAACTCGGATCTCCACTAACGAGTGAGCTGGGGAAAGAAAAACAATAATAACAACAGCAACGAAAATCCACTGAACATGCCCTGGAGGAAGATCACCCAACATGACGTCTAGACTGTTACATGAGCATTTCACACTCACGCATGGACTGTAAGACTGTGCACCCTTAAAGGAAACCTCCACCCCGAAACACACTCAATATGTTCATATAGAAATATGTCTGATGTGCTTACCAATTCTGGTGCTATATTAGTTGGTGTTGTATTTTCATAATTCCTGTGAGAAGTTAGCGGTTGTCTGTCGCATTGATGTTACAGGAGGACACTGCTTAAAAAAAATATCTCTCTCTCTCTCTCTCGCTACACATGCTACTCCTGAGATATCAGTGATCCTGACCCCTTTTGCTGTCCGGACCTGCCTGATTGATTCCCTGACACCCTACTTCCGGTTGGAACCCTCTCGCTCGTGGCCCCACATGAACAGCCTAAAGATACATGAGATTACTGTGAATGGTACCACTTAGAAACCATGAAGATGGCTTTCGACTGCAATTGATGTGATCAGTTTTATTACAACGGCTTAGGATTACCAATTACTATGATAGATTTAGGACTGCAATTGCCACGAACGGTTTTGCACTCAAGTCTGGTGTCATCCAGATGAAGATGGGTTCCCTTTTGAGTCTGGTTCCTCTCAAAGTTTCTTCCTCCTGTTGTCTCAGGGAGTTTTTCCTGGACATAATCACCCCTGACATTCATAAACTTAAAATGTATATCCTGAATTTATATATTCCTGTAAAGCTGTTTTGTGACAATGTCCATTCTTAAAAGCATTATACAAATAAAACTGAACTGAATTGAATAGAATATTAATGAGAACTCAAACACAGAAGCAGCGGAGAAAGCAAAACCACTGCACTCAGTGTTCCTGAATGCAATGCAGCTATACATCGGAGACTCTATTCAGCTAGTTAGAGATCGATGAGATCGATGAGACGAGCACCATGGCATTAATGACAGTATTCGCTTTGGAAGCTGAATTGTTTGACCAAAGATGAGAAGGTGAGAGAGCTGGACAGACTAAAGGACTAAAGCGCTGCTGCTTCGCTCTCTTAGAATGAAGCGAGGGCTAAATCCCAGGAAGTCGAACAGCAGTGTAGGTGATGTAGGACAGCAAAAAATATACCATCAGGTCAACGTTTAAACTAAAAAAGAAAACAATTAACCCAGAATAAAATAAACATTTTGCACAGCTGAAGACCACATATTGGCTACGTTTACATGCACATCAATATTTTGAAGTTAATCAGAATTTGGAAGTATTCTAATCAGTACTGAGTCATGTAAACGCTGCAATCTGATTGCCCGATTCAGATTAAGACAATATGCTGATTCCTCAATTTGTGATTCCCACCCCTGGGACATGCCTGTTTAAATCAGACATTTGTAACATGCAAACACCTTATTCAGAAAATCCACTGAAAGGAGATGGACGTGCATGATCAGTCCGTAATGAATTGTGGGTGCTAATAGATGCTTAGCTGTAGGCTAGTTATTTAGGAATGACAACTCAGGCTTCTTACAACAACCATGTATACAGGAATATCCGACGCCTGGACGCATATAAACATCGTATTCGGAATATGGCTGCAACCCGAATCTAAACCTGAAACAGAATTTGATGTGCATGTGAACGTAGCTACTGATTATAAACCTTGAGATTACCATATGGCATGACATCAAATATCACTGAAAATGGACAATTTTTTCTCTTACTGAACTCCATTGTACCTGCGTTAGTAATGTCCCCGTGTGACATCACCAGGGCACACAGCCACTACCTCCATACAGGAATAATATAAAATATAAAAATTAATAATAATAATAATACAGCACCAACCAACAAATTAGCACCAGGATCACTATAAACACAGACATATTTAATATGTTTCAGGGTGGACTTTTCCTTTAACTTATACTTTCTAATTTAGAAAGTATAAGTGATAGACTGTTTGGGATGGCAGAGGAAAAAGGGGGCGTTTCTAATTAGCATATTTATGAATATTCATAGATGCGGATCCAATAGGATTCTTTTAGGATATTTGATCCGTTTTTTAGACTTTAAATATCACAATTAACAATTTTTTGTTCTAAATGAACTGTTTTTATGTTTTAAATGTACATGCTCAACATGTTTATCATATATAAATATGAATTCGTTATTATTCCGCTGAACAACTTAAAGCTGATAGCTAACGGTAAGAAATCACCATGGCAACACCAGACTACCTCAGAGCTCCGTTCACTAGCTGGATAATGACAATATAATAACACAATACAGGGATATTAAATGGGTATTTTAAAGCCAAGTGTAATTGTTAATTTAGATATCATTATGGAAATAGCGTCTGTTAAGCGTTAAGAATTGGTATACTGTAAGAATTGGTATACTGTAAAGGAAGCTAACAGCTAGCTATGGACATTAACTTTTTATCAAACTTTTCACTTCAAACACGTTAAAGTGTAGCACCGTGCACTTCAATATAAGTTAAGATGTCAATAGTTGCTCCCAAACAACAGACTTTCCAAGTATAAACTGTTTATTTAATAAATCATTGTTTAATCATTTCGAACTCAAAAGCCCAAACTGTCAAACATACACGGCTAAAGTTGACTAGCTTAGTAGTTAACATTAGCCAGAACGCAGACGTCAACTTACCGAGTTTTTTAATGAGAGATGATACATCCATTTTAACCTTAGCATTAGCTAATTACATACTATTTTAAAACATTTCCCAGCTGTTCATGTTTCGGTTTAACGTCCTTTCAGGTCGAACAGCACGGACGCTGCTTTGTTTTTAACCACGGCGCCAGTTTCGACTACTTCCGGCTCCGTGACAAACAGTAGAAGTGGCTGTATCCTGAATGCCTCCCTGTCCACTATAAGTGTTCACTAAGTAGTACACAATACAGGAATGGTCTCTACACCCTACGTAGTGCACTACGTGATAATTCGGGATTCAGGTAGCAACAGCGCTGCTATGGAGTGACAGCTGAAAGACACGGGGCACAGATTCGGTGAGGGACATAATTTTTGGCACCCCTAAATTTTTTCTAAGGACTTCTTTTAACGAACTAACTAGCTAAATAAGTAAATAAATAAATTAATAATAACTAATATACTATATATACTAATATAACTAATAATAACTAAATAGATTAATTATTATTATTATTATTATTATTAATAATAATAATAATAATAATAATAATAATAATAATAATAATCGTTTTTTTCTTACAAAAACACATGTAGCAAAAGTTTTGACACTCCTAACAAAAATAAAATTATTGTCCTTGAAAATAATAATTACTTAGTATGTATTGCTTACTAATTGCTCTTAGTATCCAGAACGTATTGCTGCCTTTCATCAAAAGTCCTGATGGTTGACTGATGGTTGTTGATGGTTGTGGAAAGACTGCAGGAAACCTCCACTCTAAAGCATGTTAAATATGTTTTTACTGAAATGTTTGTGATGTGCAATTCTGGTGCTTTCTTAGTTGGTGTTGCATTTTCATAATTCCTGTGAGAAGTTAGCGGTTGTCTATCGCAGGAGGATTATTTTCCAGCGATGTTCAGCATCATATTAATGAGAACTCGACCATACAGTAGACACAGTGCAGAAAGAAAAATGAAAAATTAAACTTTGCAAAGAGAAACGCAACAAAATGCAACCAGTAGAAGCTCGTGGGAAAGGATGAGTTGGTAGCTAGTCATGACTATCTAGCTAGCATTATCTAACTCATGCAATGTCAGCGCTGGTGATGCTGGAATCGGCAACAGTCTCGATATCCTTGGCATCGATCACCATTTCAGTAATGTTAGCCACAGGACTAACAATTCAATATCTCTAGTTCGGCAGCCAATTGCTGTTATCTCTTTCACTGCTTTTCTCGTAGCATCCATTTGCAAATTTGCCAGGTGTCACACAAATGTACGCTTAGCTGAGGAGTAGACACCTAGATACACGTCTGCGTTGCCTGACTGGTCTAAAAATGAAAACTGAAATGAGATCAAAATGTTTTTAGTAATTAAGTGTATGCCAGTTATACTCATTGGTTTAAAACTCATAAATTGTTCACTTGAAAACTATCAATCATTCATCTAAAATCTTAGCGGCATTAGAAGCCTGTATCGGCCCTACACACGTCAGATAATTAAAAAATATTGTTGTTAACAGTTGTTCATTTCATAAGCTCTGTTAAAATTAAACAGCAACACCTTTGGCATTTGCACTGTACATCTATCAGTGATTAAAAATGGAAGCACTACATTAGTCTCTGATGGTTTACACACAGGGATTTGCCTTTATTGGAGATCAATACTGGCATATCCTAGCAGATCTAAGAGGCTTTTATCAGACACTGAAACTGTAGTCATTTCTACATCAGTCAATATAGCCAGATGTGTGTCAGATGTTGACCTTTTAGGTAGATGAGGCTTATTTGGTGATATTTTAGACCTAATATAGTGAAATGTCAGTTTGTAGGAGCTCTTGTGAAGAGAACTCGTCTGTCATTTTAGTTTTTAGTGTATGGTCCTTATGTTAAAGCATGACCCTGAGCAGGGTATAACGATTACTAATAATTAATAATATTGTAATTAATATATTACATCTGTAGTCTATACCCCCCCTTCTTACCCCAACCCCTTGCCATTATGTTTGCATTTTAAAAAATACTGGCTATACACCATTTACTGATGAAACTGGACATACTGCAATATGTCTTGAATCTTCAGCCCTTCTAAACCTTTTTATTCAGGGGAAAAAACAAAGTTTAATGTTAACCAGTTTGGGTAGCATGGTGGTGCAGCAAGGTTGTTGCCGTTGCTGTTGTAATCTCTATTTCAATCTTGAGCTCGGGTTAATAACCGCCTTCTCTTCATGTTCTTGTGGATTTCCAGCAGGTGTTCAGGTTTCCTCACACCTCCCAAAAACATGGCTGTTGGGTGACTGGTGACTCTAAATTACCTCTAGGTGTGAATGAGTGTGAAGATGGGCGTGTGGATGGTGTCTCATTCAGGGTGTTTTCCCGCGTCACGCCCAGGGCTCTAACGTCCACAACCCGGACCAGGATGAGGATGACGTGTTTACTAAAGATGATTGAATGAATAATTTTGACATTTTCCTGTACTGAGAAAAACCCTCTAGAAAATCTGTTTACAAAAGAGTCTAAGGGCAAAATCTGTATAATTAGTCTAAGAGATTTGTACTTATGCATTATTAGCAGATTCATCTGCTGTAGCTTTGATGCCACAAAGCATAAAGCACAGAAATGACTTCTTACTATATTGCATCAGTGCTGTAAGTTGGATAAACTTTTAAATGAACAGCTTTGGTAAGACTTTCTCTCATGTCTGTCATCGTAAGTCCTTTATTATTAGCATATAATAATTACAGTCTTGAATTCAATTTATACTCCACATATTTTAGCTCTGTATTGACAGAATTCAACTGGCCTTAGACTTCCAACATAAGTGACTTCAGAGTATGCATGTTTTCTGTTCTTTTCTCAGTTGGGGAAAATGTGCCCAACGTCTCGTCCATGGTAATCACGCATGTGTCACAGATGTGGTGGACGGAGAATAGATTGAAGCTTTGTGCTTGCTTCTGTTCCAGTTTGAGTCTGCCACCAATCTAACACAGTGTGTGAGTAGGTTAAATTCGAGTCGTTGTTCTTTATTCTCTGTGTGAAAGCCTGTACTGGTAATCAGGCTTGATCTGAGATCACTCATTCACATCACTTGGTTCACAGGAAATGGACAGTGCCTGTGTGTCCTCGCGTCCCTATGATTCATCGTTTTCCTCCTCGCACCGAAAATCATTGTAAAAAATCAGTGTATATCTCTCAGTGAGACATCCTCTCTCAGCGAGACGTCCCCTCAGACAGCAGTGTGTCTCGGCAAAATGGCCCTTAGACCTTGGGAGTTATTTCTGTGTTCATTTTTTTTGTTGGTTTCCTGTCTTCCTGTAGTATCAGAAAACCTACCAGGTTGATAGACTTCTCTATCTTGTTATACTGTTTTCCTGATTATTGAAAACGCTCTGTGAGGAATATTATTGCACAGAGCTTGAGGAGCTTCATCAGCCAAATATACATTCAACTTTATCATTATTAACATATGCAATAAGCTTAAATATATATGAGAATAATTGCCATCCTTAAAATGTATACATTTCTGGTGAAGTCTCCTTGGAGGGCACACTGAGCCTCTTCTTGTGATGTCTTACAAAGTCGGAAGCTCTTGTAGAAGCTCCTTATTTCTTAAGTTTGCATATTGTGAGTGATATGACTGAGATGCAAGACGTTAATGAGCTGCTATTTCAACCATTTCTGTCTCTGATTCAAAATTCTCCAGCATCATTATCTTTTTAGAAGATCGATCTACTGCCGATCGATCATGTATGTTGTTAAAGTGGATACTTCAGAAATGTGCACATATGGAGCAACTGTCCTAAATTTTCCATTACCCACCTCAGAGATGA
>CM074966.1:12737256-12752256 GCA_037577455.1 Pangasius macronema | reverse complement strand
CCATAACGTGAATCAAATAAAATCGTGAAGCCAATATCATGAATTGGATCGAATCGTGAAGCCAGTAAATGAAATTGTGAAGCCAGTATCATGAATTGAATAAAATCATGAAGCCAGTATTGTGAATCAAATTGAATTGTGAACCAGTATCATGCATCAAATCATGAAGCCAGTATCATGCATCGAATTGAATCGTGAAGCCAGTAAACTGAATTGTGGAGCCAGTATCGTGAATTGAATGAAATTGTGAAGCCAGTATTGTGAATCAAATTGAATCGTGAAGCCAGTATCATGAATTGAATAAAATCGTGAAGCAAGTATCGTGAAATTGAATAAAATCGTGAAGCAAGTATCATGATTCAAATCGAATCGTGAAGCCAGTATCGTGAATCGAGTCGTCAGCAGAGTGTATCGTTACACCCTGTTCAAAGTAGATTTTTCTCAGTAGAAAGGGTGAAACCGGAATCAATCTGGCAACCCAGAGAGGAAGGAGAAAAACAGCAAAGCCACCAAGAAAGGAAGAAACGACATAGAGACTTTACTTCAACTTAGCCTAGCTAAATTATTACCTGTTTATATAGACGTTATAAACTCAGAGAGAAGCGCTACAACGTCTGGTTCGCGTGTATTACCGCTGACATATCAGTCCATAATGCAAACGCCCTGAAAGCGCTGTGTGATAATTCGACTGAAACAGAGTTATACATATTAGCTAGCTAAGTTAGCGAGATAGCATAGAAGTTAGCGTTTTAGCTAACACCCCATTCCTGTCTGCCTGACTTAAGTCGTTTAAAATTCGTTAGAGAAAATACAACGAACCTGGATTTTACTCTGAAGGCTCCAGAAGTAAGTGCCAAGTTTGTTTGTTTGTTTGTTTTGTTTATTTGCAGTTTAGCTAAGCTAGTTTTCTATGCATTTGGGCTTTGTTAGTGTTAGCTAGCTTCGTTAGCTTCTGCCTGTTAGCTTTCACATTAAATTAGTTAAAATAGTTACGCTGTAATTAATATAAACATTAATATTAATATATTTTCTCGTTAGCTATTAAGCTTGGTAATTTTAATTTTAGTGAATGCCTAGGCCTGGTGTTAGCTAACTTAGCTTAGCTTCGTTAGGCCCATACATAGCTTCAAGCTACGCAAATGGAAGCCTGTTTAGCTAAGCAGCATTAATTAATTTTTTATAAGAAGATATTCAAATCCTTGAACGAATAATTTAGCTGCAGTTCTGAAAGCTTAAATGTTTATTTGTAATTTTGTGTAGTCAGTTTTAGCAATAGCTATAAGCTACGCTAGGTGGCTAACTAGCTAGCAGGCACAACACATAGCTAATGTTAATATATTAAAGCCTTGAAGTAGCTACATGTAATTGTAGTAGATTTCAGTTATCACTTTTCTTAAAAAGTTTTTAAGACAATAGTAAAATGAGAATAATATAAGATATTAAAAAAAGGAATAACAAGGAAGAGCTGTGCAAATATACATGACTATGTGTACAGTAATGAATTCATGTCACCTTTATATAACACATTTAAAGACAACAAGTATCAGCCAAAGTACTGCACAATAAAATCAAGTCATTGAAATTAAGCAGTGAATTAAAATACAAATCAAAAAGTTTTTTTTATATTGGATTTAAATATGTCTAACGTGGGAGAAGCCTTTATGATGAAAAGTAGGCTTTTCAGTAATCCTGGAGCTGCGACAGAAAAAGAGCCTTGTTTTGCATTTGAATCCCAGGAAAGATATCCATGTGTGCCTTGAAGTGTTAAATTTAATTAAACGTGCAAAAAGCATAAAACAGCATACGTCATGTCTATAATAGATGCCTTAACTTATTTTTGTATTTTCTTAATTTCGTAAGTTTTAGGAACTACTAGGAAATCCATACAGTTAGTATGATTAAGAAGCAGATAATCATGAAGCAGGTAACTGACATGACAGATCTTCTTCACTCCTAAACTAAATACAGTTTTTTAAATGTAAATAAGTCACTGTGGGTCCCGGAGGACTAGTGATTGGGCCTCAACGCCGTGTCCCGCGTTTGATTTCTGGCCTGAGTACTAACCCCAGCCAGTGGGGTTGCACAAGACAGTGCGCTCTCAGTGCTGGTCTCAAGCCAGGATAAAATTGGGGAAGGTTGCGACAGGAAGGGCATCTGGCATAAAAACTGTGCCAAATCAAATATGCGGACCAGTGATCCACTGTGGCAACTCCTAACGGGAGCAGCCGAAAGAACAACAACAACGCCAATGTAAATAAGTCACTGTGCTAATCCCTTATGAAGTGGTTAAATTAGTTAGGCTAGAAATAGTAATTTAGGTTTATTAATTTAGTAAAATAGGTTTGCTCAATACATGCAACATGTTTAACATGTTTTTTTTTTTTCCCCACAGATGAATAGGTTAACTGTGCAGTGATTAGCATTTCCCAGTCACATGGAAGGATAGTAACCGTTGGCTATCACTTCCCATGCCGTGGAAACGTCAGGATGAAGAAAACGTTTAGCCTTAAGACGTTCCGAAAGTCGTTCAACATCAAGGGCAAAGAGGATGGAGATTTTGTGATGCTCCAAAAGCCGTCGTTGGCCCCTGAGTTCACAAAAGACGACTCTCTTTTTGGAAGTTGTTACGCCAAAGAGCTAACTTGTGACCTCCATGGTGAGGACGCGAGGGCCCACAAGAACAGATCCAAAAGTGAAAGTCTTATGGGAACCTTAAAAAGGAGACTTTCTTCCAAGCAGAAACCTAAAAGTAAAGGTGGGTCAGCCTCAGTGGGCTTGGGAGATGATGACGATACGTTCTCATCCTCTTCAGTCCCCATAAGCTTTAATGAAGCCAAAGCCCAGCGCCCTTTAAGATCAGCTTCCCTGCGGAGTCATCACTACAGCCCTTCCCCTTGGCCCGTAAGAACCGTTGACTCTGAGGAAACCTGTATTAAGATGGAGGTGAAGGTAAAAGCCATGGTTCACACACCTAGCTCCAGTCCATCCCTTAATGGCGTTCGAAAAGAGTTCCATGACATCCAAATGGAGGGACTTTTTGATGATCGAAGCGACTCTATGAAGAATTTAGAGCCTCCAAATGGTGACTTGCATTTAAACATGGAAGCACACTTGCCTGTAGTTATTGGACTGACACCTCAGGACTACATCCAGTACACAATGCCTTTAGATGAGGGAATGTACCCCGAATCATCCCACTCGTTGTGCTTGGATGGCACCTCACCAATAGAGGTGATGGAACAAGTCAATGACGAATCGTTGAATGAGGATCAAGGACATGTTGACCATGATCTTTTAACATCAGATATTCTCATGGACCAATCCATGAATGGGATTGTACTTGGTACTCCGGGACTAGTCCTTCAAAATTCGGGATCCGAGGCTCCTTCACTTTCGCCTTCACTTTCCCCTGTTTCTGGTGGTGAAATTCCAAGAACCTATTCCGGATTTGGCGGTGCTGATTCACACGTTGCAGAAAGAGTGAGACACCATCTCAATTTTGACCCAAATTTTGCTCCTGGTGTCAGCAGGGTATACGATTCAGTACAAAGCAGTGGACCAATGGTTGTCACGAGCCTTACAGAAGAGCTGAAGAAACTGGCTAAGCAGGGTTGGTACTGGGGACCTATAACACGATGGGAAGCTGAGGACAAACTCATCGACCTTCCGGATGGTTCTTTTTTGGTGCGCGATAGCTCAGACGACCGTTATCTTCTCAGTTTGAGCTTTCGATCGCAAGGCAAGACTCTTCACACCAGGATCGAACATTCGAACGGAAGGTTCAGCTTTTACGAACAGCCCGATGTAGAAGGTCACACGTCCATCGTTGACCTCATCGAGCACTCCATTAAGGACTCTGAAAACGGCGCGTTCTGTTACTCCAGATCGCGCCAGCCAGGATCTGCGACGTACCCGGTTCGATTGACCAATCCCGTATCTCGTTTCATGCAAGTGCGTTCGCTGCAGTACTTGTGCCGATTCGTTATTCGACAATACACACGGATTGATCTGATTCAGAAACTACCTTTACCAAACAAAATGAAAGATTACTTGCAGGAAAAGCACTACTGAACTGGGATGCAGTAGTAAAATTGCACTTTTGGATCAAGTTGATGTTAAATGGTTTACAAACATTTTGTGGAGTTCAAGTGATCCGTTAAGTTTGTTTTGTATCAAAAGCATTAGTTTATCTCATCTTGGTAAATTTGTTGTTGCTCAGATTCACTATAAAGGTACACTTTCATTTTGGATCTATTAGGGAACCTGACAGTAGAATTCTAGTCAAAAATGTGTGACGAACAGTAGTCACTACTTCCCTTCCGAATCCTTGAAACATAATATATAACATAACTTAGTGTTAGTTCATTAAAGGAAAAGTCCACCCTGAAACCCATTAAAGGTGTTTATGATGTATCTGGCAATTCTGGTGCAAATGATTTGATCGGTGTTGTTTTTTCATTATGTTTGTACATTGATAGTGCAGTTAAAATGGTGTTTAATAGGAGAAAAAAAACGAAACAATCTCAGCCATAAGGGATAGCAGTCAGGATTTGCTGTTTGTGGCTAAAAAAGTGCAAGAGTTTCTTTTCTCACTCACCAGTTTCCAGTGACGTAAGACAGCACTGGACTCAGAATCAGCGATCTAGGATGTGATGAGCACGATGACACTGACGGCAGTAATAGAATGAAAGTTGATGTTTTGGAAGCTTGGACAGACTAAAGGACTAAATAAGGACTAAATCCTAGTCGTTCAGGGTGGATTTTTCTTTTAATGGTTTATGATGCTGATAAAGTCAAAATAAGCTCAAGAATCAGGAAACACTAGACATGGCAGACCAATGTCAGATCAGAATATTAACCAGGCTTAGAAATCTGTGCTTAATTATTTAATTGGCATACATATCACACTATTTGCTCCAGGTCTGTTAAAACATATCAGTGCAAGGTCAAGAGGATTGATTTGTGCAGTAACAGATGCATGTACAGATGATGTACTAGTTTTCGTAAAATCTCTTCTCTAATTTCATGTGAAATGTCAATTTTTAAATTGACATTGGTACTTTAATTTAGATTAATTGAGCATATTAATTAACTCGCTGTCCAAATGTAATACCATGGATTCAGTCAGAGGCTGATGAACAGCTTTTATTTAAAATTCAGATTTCGTAGTGAAATGCAATTTGGCCAATAAGGTGCTTATCTTACAGATGTTTGGTTAAATTGAGTGTGAGTATGATATGTTCCTTGCTCCTGCCTAAGTAGTTTGTAACCTGCAAAATGGTTTCCTGTGAAATAGAATTGAGCGTGGTGCATTTTGAACTGAAGTAACTTTTTCCGTTTATCATATTTCTATATTCACTTTTACATTGTTGTCCGGTTTATCAGTCACGAACCAAGACCAGACGGCCTTCCATCATCTCAATTTCTGTTTACCTTGTTCAGGACTAACAGTAATAAAGGCGATAATAATGCATCTTCAGTGGCAGCTATGGATAAACTTTTGTAAATGGCTGAATTTAGCGTCCGATTTAGTTACCTCTGATTATTTGCGCAGAAACAAGACTGCACCTGATGCTCAGGTTCCTTGATTAGCACATACATACAATTTTCCAAATCTCTGCAACAACAAATTAACATTTTATACCACTGCAAATGAAAATTTGTATTAGGCATGCGCCGATAATCAGTTATATGTTATAGCAAGATATTCACCTAACTCATTTCTCTTACCATGGACACAAAATATCATCAGTAAGCCTGTGTTCCATTCAGGTAGAGGCTGCCTAGGGAGTCAGCATAAAGTCTGCCTTGCTCGAAAGGCTTTATTGTTAATGAGATTTTAGAAAATGATGGCAGGCAGAACTGTAGCTCTGCCTTTTTCTTTAAAATCATTTAATCATTCAGTTATCATGTTAGAAAAATGCAATATCGGCACATGCCTTAACAAATGTTCCGTCATACAGTATATCCAACATACAGGTCAAGCAAACATGCCAAGGATCTCGTTGTGTTCAAAGGGAACAGATGAAGAATGCTGTTTTTTATGTTTCTATGTGTGATATTTGTGCTTCCTACAGTATTTCATCAAATTGTTTTATCACTATCAATGTTGTGTTTTAACATCTCGTTTTTTTTCCTCAAACGTATCGACTTAATATAAAGAGCGGTTGCTGAATAGGAATTGATGGATTAATTACTTTTGTTGGGAGAAATGATTGTGAAACGTGGGCGAGTGACGTCATTCACGAGCACAGCTTTATAAAGATGTGTTACTTCATTTGCGAATAAAGTCAGTGACTGAAGTTCTTCACCACAAAGACATTAATGAATATAAGGCAAATCTGAACCATTTTCAGTGATTTAGATCAGTGTTTCCCAGTCTTGCTCAGCAGAATTAAGTGATTTGAAACAATGTGGTAATATAGGAAACGTACCAAACCGTGCAGTGTAAAATCTACGTGAGAAGTAGTATTGAAAAACTGCAGAACGTAAGTTTCAGTGTGACTAATATGAATGTAAGTTGCAACTACATTTATGTTTAAGAGTAACTAAAACTTTTAGTGTTTGTACCAAGCAACAAAGTTTAAACAGACTTAGTCTAAATTCTAATTTAAAACTTAGACCCAAGGGCAGTCAATATAGCAAAAATATATATCACAACATTGTAAAATATTTTGGTAGTAAAGGTACACATATTTTAATGTAAATGTGATCTAAAAATTACCAAAGATCCCTTTTGACTTAAATTTAAGTCAAACCAAAATGTTCACATTTTCATTTTGAACAAAGTAAATGGCAATAAAACAAACAACAAACAAATGTACAAAAAAGAACAATCAAGTTCAAAAGTGCAAAAATAGCTAAAGGTTTTAATATCCTATTAAAAGTGGTGACAAAGACAACAAACAAATCAAATGTGCTGCAAATAAATTCAGATTTATCACACGTGCTATGCAAAATTCATCTGGTAGTAAGGAATAAAACATGGTGGCATGTGCTGCTATAGGAAAAACAATTCTCTGATGGGGGTGTGGTGCTGTTACTACTCTGAGGTGTTTCATTCCTCTTATATCACAGTAATTACAATTTTATTAATGTCATTTCATACTTTTTATCCATTTGCATTAACATTTAACATTGTGGAACGTCCATGAAGTTAGTTCCTGTTATCATTTACAATTGTAGCAGCTATTGATGATTGTTCCCTCACCATTCTCTCTCTATTGAAGAGATACAATGCAACTTTTTATAGTGATTCTGTAAAGCAGAAAGTGATTTACCTCAAACTGTTACAAAGCACTGACACTGGAGACTCCTTCCAAAAATGCTAAAAAAAAAAATTTACACTATATGGCCAAATGTTTGCAGACACCTGAACATCACACCCATATGTGCTTTTTGAACATCTCATTCCAGATTTAGTCCCTGTTAGCTGTTATAATAACCTTGACTCTTCTGGGAAGGCTTTCCACTGGGTGAGGATGCCTGGGGGACAGTCAGCAATCCAGTTTATCCCAAAAGTCTTCAGTGGGGTTGAGGTCAGGGCTCTGTGCAGACCACTCGAGTTCTTCTACACCAACCTTGGCTAACCATGTCTTTATGGAGCTTGCTTTATGCACGGGGGCATTGTCATGCTGGAACAGGTTTGAGCTCAGGCCCTTGAAGGGAAATGAAGGGAAATCAGAATACAACTTCATTATATAAAATAGTGTGCTTCCAACTTTGTGGCAACAATTTGGGGAAGGCACACATATGGGTGTGATGAACAGGTGTCCACATACTTTTGGCCATATAGTGTGTATACTGAAATTTGCAAACCACCAGCCAACAGAATGGCATCAGTGCACCTTGATGTAAATTCTAAAAATCACTGGAGTTGTATGGAGGGATGAACACCAGTTTTCCAAAATATATTCCAAAATATTCCGGCTGTTTTGAAGATGGTGGTGGAGAGTACTAGCACTACCATTCTCCCATCGAGTTTCACTTAGGTTGAGGTCTGGTGAGTGTGAAGACCATAGCATATGACTTTACATCATTTTCGACCTTATCAAACTATTCAGTGAGCCCTCGTGCCCTGTGGATGGGGCAGAGTCATCCTGAAAGAGATCACTCCCATCAGGACAAAAATAAATGCATCCCACAGCATAACAGAGCCACAATGTTTTTTTTTTTACCCTCCTTTTCACACAGATATACAGCTATAGTCTTCATAGTGTTCTCACAGAAGACATGAGGTGACAGGAGGTGATCATCAGTTTGGATTTTTTTTCTTACAACAGGGGTAAATGTTAGGAAAGTACCAAAATAGATCAGGCTAGCGGTGCCCTTGAATGCAAAGACTTTGTGATTATGACATTGTAAGTGGAAAACATGACCATCCCACTGTCATAGCCTTACTTCCANCAAAAATTTGCTGTCATTAGGAATTCAGCTGCTGTTATCAGTTTTCTGATAACCTTTATACATAGTTTTGCAAAATGAAATAGTTACCCATCATATTAAGTTGGATTCTGACAGCATAGTTCAGGAACTAAAAATACAGAGGAGCAAATATTCTTTTTTGTCTGCCTTATGATTTATTCATAACACATAAAGGTGGTCGCTTGTCATACTTGTATGCGTCCCTTATGAAATAAAGTGTCAGTGTGAACGGTGCGAACTCAGTCAAAAAAGTTTAAAAGTGTTGTGAGTTGTAGGAAACACTTGATATAATTCAGAATAAGGTGTTATATTTATTCATTCGTTTTCAGTAACCGCCTTATCCTTTTCAGGGTCATGGTGGGTCTGCTTCCCAGAAACACTGGGCACAAGACAGGAATACACTCTGAGACACCAATCCAACCTCAAGGACCCGTGCACATACACATTGACACACCTAGAGGCAATGTAGAGTACCCAGTCCACCTACTGACATGTTTTTGAGAGGTGGAAAGAAACCAGAGAACCTGGAGGAAACCCACACATAGATTAGCCCAGGCTCAAGATCAAATTGATGACCCTGCAGCTGTGAGGTGACACTGTGCCACCCTCTTGCAATTATCCCCTTTCCTCCCTTATAAAAGCTCTTAACCATGCTGGCTCCAAGTTGTTGTTTCTCCTTCTCAAACATTATAAACATCCATATCCAGAGGGCACAAGTAAGGTATTGGGCCACCACCAGCTACCAGAATGGCTTCAGTGCACCTTGACATAAATTCTAAAAATCTCTGGAATTGTACAGAGGCATGAACAACAGTTTTCCAAAATATAGTCTGTCATTTGGTGTTTTGAAGATGGCGGAGGAGAGTACTAACACATCAGTCTCCCATAGGTTTTCACTTTTCACAAAAAAATCTTGAGCATGCTGGCTACAATTTGTTTTTTCTCCTTCTCATTCAGAACCAGCTTCAGGAACCATCAAACCACATGAAAGCTCAACCACTTTCATCAATACTGACCCCCCTGGAACTCTCTGAGGGGGATATTACAGGCCCTTCCCTCTACATTTCCCTGTATATCTGTTTTCTTGTTGCTCTTCACATGGCCTACCATAGCTATGCAGATGACTTCCAACTCAGATTACCCTTCCCATCATCAGATATTCAGCATGTCTTAAAAACATCCTGGAGGTCATGTTGTAAAATAAAACTGAATCCCAGCAAGGCTTAGATGTTGTCTATCAATTGAGATGCTTAGCCACTTCTTGATCATGCCATTACCTCATCAGCTATCATGCTTAGCACATTGGAATCCTTGCTTTATCGTGCAGGAGAATGTAACCTACAAGGAGGCCACTCAGGTGCTTATTCACTCAAGTTCTTCTCCTCAGGACTTAACTACTGTAGCTCATACTTGACTGGTCCTCCTGCACCCACCCTTGAGTAAGTTCCTGAAAATGATTCAGAATGCTGTAGCCTGATTGTCTCCAATCTTCCCAAGGCCACAGATGTCAGTCCACTGCTGTGAGTTCTCCATTGGCTTACTTTAGCTGTCTACATTAGATTTCAAAACTCTTGATAATTTCCTTCCAAGTCAAAAAATCAGGACCAGCCACGACTCGCCACCCTCCAAGAGAACCATGCAACAAAACTCTGGTTCCCAGGTTGGGGAATGAACTTCAGTCTTCAAACACAGACTGAAGACTTATTTCTTCAATAATTACTTTAAGAAACACAAATCATGTACAGGGTGGTATTGTTATCATCTCACAGCTCCAGGGTCCCTGGATTGACCCTATTACTACTATTTGCATGGAGTTTTTCATGTTCTCCTTGTGTTCATGTGGGTTTTCTCTGGATTCTCCAGTTTCCCTCCACCTCCTAAAATCATGGTTGTTCTTGGATCTCTAAATAGCTATATAAATAGCTTCCCAGGTTAGGCTCTGGATCCATGATGACCCTGTTCAGAATAAAACAGTCTATTAGAGTACCAAACTGCACAAGTTAAATGCAGATATGAGTATATAAATTAAGTATGCAATAAGTGAAGCCTGCATTTATTGCCAACTCTATGCTCTATAACCCTTTAACAGTTCATAAATTATACAAATGATCTGTCTAGTTCAGTATAGTTAAGTAGAATTTGAAACAAATTGTTTTTCAGTGAGATGGGATTCTTATGTAACTCTACCTATCAGTCGTTGTGTCTGTCAGATTTATTCCTCAGTCTTGCCATCTGGTACTCGGCATGAAGTTTTGTCTATCACCAGCAGGTAATAAAGATGAGTCTGATTAACCACTGCATATACACTATGGCTTTAAAACGACATGCAGAAAGAAATGCCAGCTCATCTTTCGCATAATGATGAGCCCTGAAGTACCTGCAGGGAACAGATGTGTTTTTATGTTTGACAGTAAAAGTTTTAGTTTGATGAAGGTCCAAGCCAACAGTCTAGTCACAACGGAGACGGGGTGTTATTTATTTCACAGAACCTAATTAAACTATAAATCATAACATTAAAATCACCTACCTAATATTGTGTAGGTCCCCCTTGTGCCACCAAAACAGCTCTAGCCCTTCAAGGCATGGACTTCACAAGCCCTCTGAAGGTGCTGTGGTACCTGGTACCAAGATGTTAGCAGCAGATACTTTAGGTCCTGTAAGTTGTGAGGTGGGGCCTCCATGGATCAGACTTGTTTGTCTAGCACATCCCACAGATGCTTGATTGGATTGAGATCTGGGGAATTTGGAGGTCAAGTCAACACCTTGAACTCTTTGTCATGCTCCTCAAACCATTCCTGAACAATTTTGTGCAGTGTAGCATAGTGTATTATCCTACTGAAAGAGGCCACTGTCATTAGGGAATACTGTTGCCATGACGGAGTGTACATGGTCTGCAACAAAGTTTAGTTAGGTGGTATGCGTTAAAGTAACATCCACATGAATGCCCAAGATTTCCCAGCAGAACATTGCCCAGAGTATCACACTGCCACCGCCAGCCTGCCTTCTTCCCATAGTGTAAACTGTAAAAGTAAATGTGATTAATCAGAGCAGGCCACCTTTTTCCATTGCTCCAAGGTCCATTTCTGATGCTCACATGCCCATTGTAGGCACTTTTGGTGGTGGGCAGGGATCAACTTTGAGGACTGACTCTGAGGACTTGCTGCCTTATATATCCCACCCCTTGGCAGGTGCCATTGTAACAAGATAATCAATGTTATTCACTTCACCTGTCACTGGTTTTAATGTTATGGCTGATCGGTGTATGTCATACCAACATAGCCATGCATAAAAGAAGAGAATATCTCNCTGTCCAGATGGATACAGATTTTATTTGGAAAGAGTTTGGCCTCCTGTCCACATGAAAACATTTTGGAGGTAGAGAGATTTGAAAATCTTTTTGAAAATGGTATTTTTGCCTTTATGTTTGCAATTTAATTTATTTTTTTTATTGCATCCTCGTGCAGAGGCACCTGAATATTATATGTTGGGATGCTACTGCATTGCAAACTGAGATTTAAGACCTGGTGGAACACTTTATATCCAAGTGTGACTTTAAGGAGCAGTCCCACTTCATTTTCAGTCAACACATATGAATCGTTGTGTTTGTCATTTTTTGTTTAAGAACTTTTGTCCAAGTTAGTATGCCTTAATGTCAATAAAATGAGGATACCCTACAGATGGGAAGCTGCATAGGCTAACAACTGGAGCAATTGAAACAAACCAAGCAATGAAAAAATGCTAGTGACAATACAGACAAGACTTTGCAATGACTCACTGGATTTTGACAAAGGCCTGACAGAAGCAGGAAATATTTATAGATTTTCCTAATGATGGGAATATGGAGGATATGTCTGAGTGCACAGTGAGGACACATACATGAGGGTAGGACACATTTCTGTTTCAACCACATATTACAGGCTCCAGAATTTCTTTTTTATTCCTGGATGTCATTGTCTTTGGCTTACAGAAAAAGAAAGACAGAAATAAGCATTGGATTTTCACCCTTTTATTTCACTGTATAGATTTCACAGCTCGCAGTCACATTGGTGGGTGTAAACCGTCATCGTACTCTTTTCAGTGCTGAGATGTCTTCGGGTGGTGAGTCATCTACTGTTGAATACCCATAATCCATGAGTACCCTGTACTATGGTGCCCTCAAACATTATTGGAACTAGTGAGATGGGCCAATAATTGAGACTGTGTTTTGAGAGAAATCGAATGTATAGATAGCAGTTGGTTACATAACATGTTTTTATTGCTCCTGTGTACATGACTGTTAAAAAGTTTGGAATCATTATCATATATTATGCTTATCATTTTACTCACTAAAGCTCTTACAGTGTACATATAAATAATATAAACCTGACACTAAAGTGTCCATGTAATAATGTGTCCATATCATACATATAAGTGTATCTGTATATAGGTTGCATGTAAAGGTTGCATAAAAATAAATCTGGTTCTAAAATCACATTCTAGATATAAATGCTGCAGAAAATGTTCTTGAGCAAACGGCACCTGGTATTGTTATACAGGTGGAAAGTTCATGGAACCACAACTATAAGAAAGAAAAGAGTTGCAAGATGACCCGAAAGCAGCGGGAATAGCAGTAACACAGACTCACTGCAATCAACTCCGTTCCTACACCACATGCAAAACTCTTCTGCCAAAAAAAGGAGCACAGTGAAGCATGTCTAAAAGCATTTAGACAAATCAGAAGGATTTCTTTTGCTTAAGTAAGCATCTCTTCTTCTCATCCATTATTCAGATTTTTCTAAAAGTCTCGCACCTTGTAATCCACTTGTCCCACATTGTTTCCGGTTGGTAAATAATGCAAAGCAGCTGTGTCGAAGCTGACTAGCCGCGAGCCATGCATTAATAATGAACTCCGGGAGCAGACATGAGCAGAACTGAAATAATTCTGTTTGAGGATGATGGCTAAATATCTACAGCTGTCGCGGAGCAGATCTGCAGGGAAGTTGTCCGAGAAGAGACTTCTTTAATGCTCCTTTAGATGTTCATCCTCAGTCTGCCTTAAAACACACCTTTTTTTTTTTACTTTTTCAAGTGGAGGGTAAAGGAGGATCGGTGGGTCTGTAGGTGAATTGTCATTAAAAGAAGTCCTTGATCATGATCTTTTTCACAAACATTAATGGGCCATGCCTCTCCAGATGGGTTATTGTGGCCCTCCTCCTCTTCACAGCAAATTTACCTTGTCACTTAATTTTGTTCCTTTTTTAAATGTTAAATGTTAAAAATGTAATGCTTTTAATACCCATCCTTCAAGTGCAGATCTTTATGTTCAGAGCTCAGCAATCATACAACTTTATAACATGCATATACATGTTCACTTTACATTAGGCCTCATTTATCAGGCTAGATACAAGTACATTATATGGTCAAAGGTTTTGGGACACCTAACTATAACCCCCATATGTGGTCCTTCCTTAAACTGTTGCCACAAATCTGGAAGCACACACTTGTCTAGAATACCTTGATGTGCTGTAGGATTAAGTTTTCCCTTTACTGGAACTAAGAGGCCCAAACCTGTTACAGCATGACTATACCCCTTAGCACAAAGTGAGGTCTGTGAAGGCATGGTTTGCCAAGGTTGGTGTGGAAGAACTCAAGTGGCCTGAACAAAACCCTGAGCACAACCACAATAAATACCCTTGTAATGAATCGGAGCTCTGGCTGTGTACCACGCCTTCTTGCTGGACATAAGTGCCTGAAGTCTTGCACAGCCAGGTCCAAAATCTAATGAAAAGTCTTCCCAGATGAGTGGAGGCTGTTATAGCTGCGAAGGGGGAACAAATCAATATCCATGCCCATGGTCTCGGAATGGGATGTTCAGCACTCTGGTGTCCACATACTTTTGGCCATATGGTGTATATTTATGTTTGTAAATTCTTTGCAGAGCTATTTACACTATAAATATAGTATTCATGAAAATCCAGTTAGTTCAGTTAGGATAAAAGAAATGCCGCTGTATAAAAGGAGGAAGAGTTAGTGTGTGTCTATATTAGCCAACACGCTGCAGTGGCTGAGCTGCATTACTGGAAGATTTAGTCTTGATTTAAATGTGGTAAGCAAAAGTGAAATTATTAGGTGAAACAAAAAAATACAGACAACTAAAAAAACTAACAAAGTGCAATAACAAAGTATACTGTACCGTGTTATTTTGCATCTCTGATTTTAATGATGATGTAATACAGATCCCAAAAACTAGCAATACGTAAGGTTTGTACCCGTCGCTGTAGGAACCAAAAAAATTAAAATTCACATTCTACTCACATTTCTGTGGTATCACTGCTGAGAACACCTTTCCTAAATGTAACCTCTGTATACAGCCAGTATGTATGTAAAATACAGACAGAGCAAAGGTGCGGCTGCATGTTAAGAGGTATGCAAATGTATTATCGTGTTTGTGTATCTCCTGTAATCACGTTTTTAAAATAAATCTTTACTTCACTAGTGCAGGCAGGTGGGAATAGGTGGAGAAAGGTGTCGGGAGTTCTGTGTGATAGAAAAGTATCAGCGAGAATCAAGGGGAAGGTGTACAAGACAGTGGTGAGA
>CM074966.1:12712282-12728407 GCA_037577455.1 Pangasius macronema | reverse complement strand
GTGTACAATGTGCGTTTGTGTAGTCCATAGAAAACAGCTGAAGCGTCTTCGTGGCAGTGTGAAGCATTGCCAGTGGATAGGTCCAGAGTGAAGGGGGGGAGGGGGTTCAGGAGTGTAGCTCTGTTATATCTATTATTAAAGTTTGCTATTAACATTGTGAAGTGTTTAATATTTGATTTATATCAGGTGGGTATGCAGGAAAAATCCATTCATTCATCCACTTTATCCTGGTCTGGTTCGTCGTGGAGCTGAAGTTTTTCCCAGGAACATGGCGGGAATACATCATGGATGGGATGCCAGTCCATCTACATTCAACATGTGTGTTATGGATGTAACTGAATATATGGATATAAGATATGTTCTAACATATCCAAATAGAGATATTTCTTTAGAAAGCTTGTCAGAATGGCGCATTGGGATTGGAATCCCATGGGACACGACAAAAAAATAAAAGAAGGTTTTTACTTCACATTTACAGATATGAAGCTCAAATAAAGATTGTGATTAACATGAATACGCAGTGGTTACTGCCCAGTCAGGGTTGCAATGCTTTACATTAGTCTATTAGTGTGTTTATCTTTTGTGAAATTGAACCAACCAAATTCAATAGAAGATATCACAAGTAAAACAGTCTCACCATGCACATCTCTGAGGAACTGTCAGCCAAAATTCACAAACCATGCCGACAGTGCTGGCATTTTTACTTCTAGCTTTTTCCCAACCTTTTTTCATTGTTTCTGGGTTCATAGTTGTGGGTTTTTTTTTAATTTAATAAAAAAAACAAAAAGAAAACAAGCAAAAACCCTCCCCTAAACCTTCCAGATCAGGCCACGTCCACATAAGGTTCAAATCTGAATACAGATACAGATATTTGGAGCATTAAACAGATACAGATAGCATTGCCTATCCACAACTGATGTATTGGCTACACATCACTTCACTTCACTTCACTATTGATTGATTAGCTTCATCAACAAATCGGAAAAAAAGCTCCCATAAGCTGATAAAAAAAATCACCTGTCAAATACACACTGGCTGTGTCCCAAACCATGCACTATACACTATATTCTCACACTATATACAATGGCTAGGACTTGTCTATGTGGTACCTGGATTTTTGTACAGTAGTAATGTTTTGTAAGTGGATATGACAGATCACAGTGCAGCACCATACATCATTGAGCCGTGCCAGAACAGCCTCTGGCTGCTTTAATCTTTTCACTTCTAATTTGCTTCCATAGAATGGTGTAGTTTTTGCTCAGTGTGTCGGCCATTTTGAAATAAATTTGAACTGCCCATTCTTTGATGGCTCCGCCCCTTCCAATATGTAGAGGATCTAGCACATCATCCGGATATTAATAGCTTCACAGTGTGAACATACTGCCTGCATCAACAATATATGATTTGATACATATTATTGGAGAGATCTGAACACACACACACACACACACACACACACACACACACACACACACACAATACATTATTATTCATTCCAAACACTCGTTTTCTATCCCACTGAGAAATTTGTCTGTGGTTGATGTTGTTGGATTTTGAACAGCCCCGCTCTCAACCCTGATCCTAACCACTGCAATTTTTCATGCAAATTTAGTGCAAATTGTTAACAATTTGAGAACAAATCTTCTGTAAAGGTCCAGATAATCAACTAACATGATGAAATGGCGATAACAGTTGCTTTTTAATGCTTAACCATTAATAATTAGTTTATGGCTATATAATAGAGTTTTACTGTATATATCATGACTATATAATAGTGTATGGATATACAGTATAGTAAATCAATTTAAAGTAATTACATTTTGTTGTACCAGAGTCTCTGAACAGACGAGATGTCTGTTTTGAATTTTTGAGAATACTTTGCTTACTTCTCCAATCCAACTATCTTTAATCATATTTTTATCATGGATCTTTTTTTAAAGTTATTTTTATTTATTTATTTTTTTAATAAGCCATGTCATCAGTTTGCTAAAAAGACTAGAGGAGTAGATAAAAAAAAAAAATCTGTGAAAGTCTGTGAAAATCTCTAGATCTGTAGCTAGTATCTGGTCTGATGAGCTTCCTTCAGCTAAATAACATAAATAAATGCATGTTTCATCTTATGAAAACTTATGAGTCACTGAATTATGAAGTGAAGTGAAGTGACTTTGTGGCCAAGTGTGGTGACCCATACTCGGAATTTGTGCTCTGCATTTAACCCATCCAAGTGCACACACACAGTAGTGAACACACACACACACACACCCAGAGCTGCGGCGCCCGGGGTGCAGTTGGGGGATCGGTGCCTTGCTCAAGGGTCTCGCCTCAATCGTGGTATTGAGGGTGGCAGAGAGCGCTGGTCATTCACTCCCCATACCTACAATCCCTCCCGGACCCAAGACTCGAACCCACGACCTTCAGGTTCACCTTCGGGTTACAGGTCTGACTCTCAGACCATTAGGCCACGACTGCCCCCTGACGACTATGGCTGTTTTTTCATATGTTCATCTGCTCTGCTACAGTATTTTTTTAAAGTACTTAGTTACATCTTCTGGAGCTAAAATTCTTTTTTTCGGTCTGCATCTGGCTGATGACATCTGCCTCTGAAAAGACCACTATAATTCGGTATTGAAATTAGAGAAGAGAGAGTAAAGATCAGCCCAAAAGAATAGTCGTTTCAGCTTTACAGGATGAAAACAGGTGGATGGACTTACACACACCGTTAACTAGATAGAATGTAGGATATAGTTCATTCAAATTGTATTCCAATAAATTGTAAAACACTGGAAAATGGTCAAATCTTGGCAGAGATCAACTCAAAGGGCACACGATGAGTTACTTTCCACCAGCGCATACATTATGTCGCTTGATGAAAAGTATCTCATCACCCTTCAGCCTCAGAGAAATGTGACTCAGTGGCAGCCAGGCAGGAACGGTGGCAGTTTTATTTTAAAACCTGCCTGCAAAGAGAAAGAGGAAAAAAAGCTCAAGCCAAAGTAAAAAACTCCTTTCCTCCCCCCCAACTTTTACTTAAAAAAAAATAAAAAATCCTCCCAGGGCTGGTATTGTGGCACGTCGTTCACTTTAGCCGGTGTCAGAATTTTGACTTTGCCTTTTCCTTTGTTAATGTGCAGTAAACAACATGGCTGTCTGGGGAGCTTGCATTGTGCGGGACATATTTTTACCTTGGAAAAAAAGAAAGAAAGAGAGAGAGAGAGAGAGAGAGAGACAGAGAGAGAGAGAGAGAGAGAGAGAGAGAGAGTGAGAAGGAGAGAGAGGAAGTGATTAAAGATGATGCCTTTCACACTCCGCAGTGTGCACAGTGATAAAAGCTGTTATGATTTCGCTTTGACAGGTTAAATCTGGATATCCAGCTAATTGACACCGCCTCAGATTTGTGCTGCCATATCTAAGATATTTGCAAGTTTCATATCGTTAGCGCACATATTTCCTATTCCATATTCCCCGGAGCGATGTGCTGCATACATACCAATGTGCAATGCTTTCACTAAACCTAGCATATATCTTTAAACCTGAATACAAAACAGGTCAGATACACTCCTTAATTTCTCATGTCATATGATTTCTGCATCTTTAATAATCTTTGCAGCATTGAACAAAAGGATGAATTTTGGTGATACAGTTTGTCCTGAAAATCGTGTGTTTAATCATGCCGCAAGTGTGCAAAGCTGTAATATGATTTCTGGATTTCATTTTTAGAGAAGGATTCCCTTTAGACATTGTATGCTTGGAATATTTTCCTTTGGTGTAATTCTATCTTTTACATTTGACGTTTATTTATTTCATAGGCAGGTCACGATCCAAGGACACTGCTGAGCAGTAGAGGTTAATTTCTTATTACCTTCCAAAAAAAATACTGTAATTACTGAATAATCTACTTTAAGTATATGTTTCAGTATAAAATCTAATGTAGATCCAAGAAAGCTTAACATCTGGGGAAATCTCTTAGTAATATCCTTCTAATCAAGGATAGGAAGGAGTGTGTAGGATTTCACGAATGCGGGTCATCTAGAAACTGGGTTCTTTTTATTTTAAATATAAAGTGTGGCTTAATGTGTTTCTACTCAAGTAAATGAGGTTTCTAAGGTTTATAAAGGATATGAATATTATAATGACACATACATTTACACACACACACACACACACACACACACACACACACACACACACACACACACATATATGCACGAGCTATCAAAGTCTACTATGTCACCAACACTCGCCTGTTTTTGTTATTTTATTTGTAAAAAGTCAACAAGACTTACAAAATTTATTACTACAGTTTAAAAGAATACATGTTATAGATTGACATGACTACAACTGTTTCTACTTGTACTGTTTTGCCTTAATATTAATAACTGAATAATAAGTGCAGAGATTAAGGTCAGGTTAATGTTTTCCATATTACACAATAGTATCTATGTTTCCATGCAGCCTAATGACCTGTTAATAACACAGCTAAAATAATAATCCAAATAATATAAACAACAATCAAAATAAAAAATGTTCATGTACACAACTACATTACCATGGATGTGTATTTACCACAGACAAAAATTTTGACAGGTTTTCCTGTACTGAGAAAAGTAAATAAACCTGCTGATCCCAAACTTATTCATGATAGACGTTTAAGGGCAGTTGAATTTCAGTCAGTTATTCACATATTGTATGATATATTAAGTTTAAGTTTCGATATGTATTTCCACAAACCTATTCTGAAACATGAAAGTAAGTCTTATAGGTTCTTATGTAATTTCATCCACATTTCTAACACTATGTCAATTCAGTGAAAAAAAAAACCAAACTAATTAATGTTAACTGAACATGAGCTCCATTTGGACAAACATGGTGCCAGTATCTACTGTTTAGCCATAGCATTTATGTCCCCTGGTACATAGATATGGCGGGACCTTTAAGCTATGCTTTTAAGCTAAAGCATAGAGAATAAAATTTGCTTTGAGAAAAAGCCTATTCACTGAATGAGAAAGGACACGGGATGTGATAGTCATGAATTTGCTCCTGGCAGCAATTACTACATAATTTGTACTCATCAGTCTCAGCCTTGTTAGCCAGTAAAACACAAGTGGGCAGGGCTGTGGTCTCTGATTGGTAAAAGTTTATGATCAGTTTATCATTTATGCTGTTAGCATGGAAGCATCTTGCCCACTGACATGTGCTAGAGTATTTGTGTTAAAAATTTCTCTCGGCCCACTGGGACTTCCTTGTTAGCAGTGCTGCCACCTCGTATGGTGGACCAAAATGAACTAGACTGACTCCTCATACTGTACATTCACTGTACGAACAGAGTGTCGATTGTAGTAGTCTAACATCATCATAAAGTAGGCTTTTCCCAATAAATTTGGACAATATTTTGCTGAGATTGGCAACATTTAAGACTTGGATTACATGCAAAGAGAACATTAGCTAATTGTTACAATCTGACAGGACATAGACACTAAAAGCTGCTCCTTGAATGCACATAAATTTGCTTCCAATTAACATAAAAGTCATGCAAAATGAGATTTTATAGTATGAGCAGCTCAGTTGGAATCTGCAGTTGGAGTCCTTCATTCAGATTGCCAGAATGCTTTTATCTCTCAACATCTCTGACAGTTCTGGGATTTTAACTCATAACCTACTGTTCTTGAACCCAGAGCCTTAACTTCTGTGCTACTACAGAGACAGTATGAATAGATACAACCCACTGATCAAAAACATAACATTGCAGCCATATTATATATGTAAGTCCTGCCCTTCAGTATTCCAATTGTCTTGTTGGTAAAAATATGACCAAAAACGCCTTGTCAGATTCTTACATGGATGCATGCACAGATATTCATTATGGAGAATAGTACATGTGCAGTGGCTGGATTAACCTGGAAAAGTATGTTTTCAGTCCATGTCATTAGAGCTACACACATTATTTAAGAATTTTGGTCAAATTTTAATAGTGATTTAAAATCCAGTTGGTGGATCTTTCCTCATTCAAGTAAACAGGAGCCTGGTCTTGTATGACTGAAAATAACTGCCAAGGAGTGTTGCCAATATGGAATATGGCTGCTGAGTAGACAGACTTTACTATTACGATTTTGGCCACTATTATAATCAACATCAAGTGCTTGGGAAAGTCTTAAAATCAAAGATTAGATTAACATAAATGTTGAATAAAAATCTATCTATGGACATGTGTTCTGCGGTTGGCATGTCTTGACAATTGGTAACATGATGTATTGTGGAATTGTCAATGCCAATGGCAGGTCCAGGGCTTACAAGTGAATTCTGTTTTGGGGAACAATATATAACAATCATCTAGCACAGTAACAGGCATGTATTTGGCTTTTAAACAACCCTTAATACATATACGTAGAACATATTCTAGCTTTTGCTGGCAAGCGTGGTACATTTCACTGATACACAATCGGTTCTAGACGGACGAAAGTGTCCATCTCCGGTTTGTATATGTGTGTGTGATGATTGATAAAGTCTGTTTTCTCTCAAAACAATTTAAAGATGAGGCTGTAGACATTTCTCAGACTATATCTTCATCTTCTTTTCTCACAGTTTGGTTATTTTGCCAGTTCCCACACACTAGACAGCTCTCTGGCAGGGTAAAGGTTAGGATATGCTTCTGAGAAGAATGAACCCAGCCACCACATCTTTTCAAACTGCTGCTCATGCTACATCACAGCACTAAGTGCCCTTCTGCATTCATGAACTCATCGACTGCCATGACTGGCTAGTGTCTTCCTGATTTACAGGAGAGAGTATTGCCATCCCTCCCACACAGACAGCATGACCAATTCTCTCTTGGACTTCTGGCCACGGAGCCAAGGCTGTGGAATCAAACTCACGATCTCCTGAAGATAGTGTGTCCTTTTTCCTGTTGTGCCACTTGAGAGTCACTATATCTTGTATATGAACACCTCATTCTGTTCAAAGTTTGTTTTCCTGTGGAAACAGACATGCAGAAGTATAGAGTGCCAGTCAGATTGCAATCTTCATGATCCTGAAGCCTGTGGCCAGAAAAATATACAAAATAGATCAGACACTCCATAGGCAGACCATTGCTGAGACTCTCAGCTTAAAACCATTTGTGTTAGTTAATTTGCTAACATATTTTGATGTTTATCTCAAACCTCGGTCCAAAATGAGTGAGTTAATCAGAGCTCTGTCTTCTGGACAAGCAGAGCTATGCAGTTCCTTGTATGCTTGGCAGTGATATGTAACTGACGCCCAAATCCCCTCCACTAAGTCACGGCTTAAGGCGGAGCTACAGATTCAGCCATTTTCAGCCTGTAGATGGAGCAAATGCGTTTAAAATATGTTTATTCAGATAATATGTTTCCTTTTGAGCTAATATACTTGTAATGAAACGAATACTTCACCAGTCTTGTGAGTGAATGGGTTTTAAAATTTACCAAATTGAATTTCGGTTTGATTTACTTACCTTTATTTGTATGTTGTGGAACTGAGGAATCCGTGCCTCATGACAGTGTTTGTAAGAAGAGGACTTTTGGCTAATTAAATATGTGAATATTTATAAGGGAGAAGTCTCAGCACCAGCTGTGGATGCTGAAGCTCTCTCTCCCCTGGGAAAGAGTCAAGCTGTTCTGTCTATCTCTCTCTCTCTCTCTCTCTCTCTCTCTCATTCAGACTCTCACTTTGTCCCACTCCGTCTCACCATATTTTTCTTTTCCCCTTCATATTTGCTCTGATGCTCTTTCTTTCCATTCTTTCTGTTTCTCTCTTGTTTCTTATTCTCATTCTTTCATTCTCATTCATTTCCTTTTGTATCTTTGTGCCTTTTTACTCATTCTCCTTTCACTCTCTGTCCCCGGACTATGAGTGACATTCTCAGGGACCCTCTGTTCAAGCAGACTTGATGTTATTTGACAAACACTCTGTAGTAAAATGTGTGTGAACCCAGCCTCCACATCTTTTCAAATTGCTGCCCATGCTACATCACAGCACTAAGTGCAATTCTGCATTCATGGACTCATTGACTGCCATGACTGGCTAGTGTCTTCTTGATTGACAGGAGAGAGTAATGCCATCCCTCCCACACAGTAAGCATGACCAATTCTGCTCTCTTGTGTGTGTTATTCTACAATCGTGTGTGTTATTCTACAATTGTGCATTTCTTTCTATGTGTTATAACCAATTGTTTAGGGCCCGCAACTGGCTACTGGCTAACCCGCTATTCTCTAAGGCCTGCAGTGCCAGGTTAATTCCCATAATCACTGGTTAGGAGTGTAATGGTTGGTTGTGTCCGGGAATAAATTACATGGCAGTGCGTGGGAATGGAACTCTGGCACCTCTGGTGAATGTGAATGGCAAATGGAGCCATGCATTTTACACATCTGCATGTCTTGGTGTGTTTTTGACCAATACCAAAAAGTTCTTGTGAGTGGGGCTTTAAGCTGTGGTCGCACTACATGCAAATATAAACTGTGGGGAGAAAAAAAGGCCATTCATTTGAATGGAAATAAAAGCAGTATCCAAAAAAGGTATTCACTTCTGGTATCAGTTAATATTGCATCCACCTCCTCTGATTTTGCTTCATGATGAAATCATTTTAGTATGGGCCAGTTGAAACCAAGAGCATGGGCTTGGGGCCACCTTTTCCAGGAAGACTCAAAATGGATGAACTGCTTAGTATTACAACAGCAGTATGTATGTCACAAACTGGCTAAATGAGCCTGCAAATAATATTCTACTTAATGAGATAACAAGCTAGTGGTACTTAGCAATCTGCAAATATTTGTAAAGTTAATGTCTTATCAATTATGTATATCAGATTTTAAAACAGGTCTTCACAGAGAGGTTGAAATCATAATCCAATGATCAGTCCACAACAAACAAAGGTTAATCCAAAATATACATGACAGTAATCAAAATATGGCAAGGCAGACAAAGAAAACGATGCCTCAGAACTTACACAAACTCAAGGGAAGGCAAGACTTCGCAAAGTGGTCATGATAACCATGTACTTATATAGTGGCCCTAAGAAGTGACCAGGAAGTAAATAGAAGATCTAGTTGATTGCGACCTTCCCTGCTGAGGAGAGGAAGTGTCCTGAGCTCTTGTTACACTATAATGAGATCATAACATGCAAATACTGTTGCTGCCAGGTGCTAGCAGTAACCGATTATTACTCTTAATTGACTCCTACTATTAATTCAGTGTAGAACACAGAAAGTATAATATGTAGAGTAATATGCAGAAGGCATACATTTATTAACATTTGCCTTTGGATCAAAATGAATAAAGTATTATGTCAACTAATTGCTATTTTTTGCATACAAAATTAGCATGTTTGGAATGAGGAGGTCAGAGAACAACGTGGCTTAGGACCGCTCTCATTGTTTTATACACAACCAACACCTGCTGATTCTCACCCAACTCTCTCGAGCGTGACCTGTTTGATAGCAAGCACAGCAGCATTTACACCCGTGCCCCAGCCTCCTGAACCAGGTGTGTGCGTGTGAGTGTGTTTATTCATGTTTGAGCACAATTTGCATTCTTGCTCATGTTTCCCCGCTGTGTATTTTCAGGTCGCTCAATGCTCACCTTCCTGTCTCTTCTCATTACAGGCAGACGTGGAGGAAAGACTTCCCTCAAGGTTTTTTGTTGTTATTTCTACTGGGAAAAAAAACAGACATATGCCACTGACATCAGATTACTCAATCTAGAAAAAAAGTACAGATATTAAAAAATAGAGACAGGAAGTGAGAGAGAGAGAGAGAGAGAGACAGTGAGAGATAAGGAGAGAAAGGGTGAGACAGAGTCCATCCCTGACAAAATATTGGCAAGTTACTACTTGAGAGACAGTCATGCCTCTCATACCCCCCCCCAACCCTGACACCTCCATACACACTCCAACAATACTCTCCCGCAAATGGTGTTGTTATTATTGTCATTATATTTGCCAGACTTTAAGAAGCATTTCCGCTAACTGCATGTCACCTCATTGTTAAAATGCACATATTCAGCAGGGGCTTGGAAAATACGTACATTAGTTGCGATATACACCTGCAATCTGGAGAAATTTGGAGAGAAAGAATAACTAGGAATGTTGCCCATATACCCAACTATGAATACATTATTCAGATTGAATAAAATGTGTTCTAAACAGATATGAATACAGATACGAATAGAAGGCACACTACTGCGGTTACTTTTTATTTTTTCAAGCTTGGCAGAAAGTTTCACAGGGCAAAAAGTTTGGACTAGAGGTAAACATCAGGACTGGGATCCCGCAGGATGCGACAAAAAAGTTGCGTGAGTGGGAGGTTATTATTTTCTTCTTGCGTCTTATGCTGCGTTTGACCAAAACTTATAACCCTGACTAGGAAAAACTAAAGAAATCACCCCCTCAAATTAGAATTCCTACTCAGAAACACAGGACAATCTCTTCAACTCCGAGTTCAGCATGTGACATCAATTCAACATGGCTGCTCACAGCATGAACAGTAAACAAAGTAGCACTTCTTTACTTTTAAATGACTTATGCTGTATATACACTATATGGCCAAAAGTATGTGGACACCTTTGACAAAAATGCTGCCACAAAACTGGAAGCACACAATTGTACCGAATGTCTTTGTATGCTGTAGCATTACAATTTCCCTTTACTGGAATTAAGGGGCCCAAACATATCCCAGCATGACAATGTGCCTGTGCACAAAGAAAGGTCCATAAAGACATGGTTTGCCAAAGTTGGAGAGGAAAAACTGGAGTGTCCTGCACAGACCTCACTGAAGCTCTTGTGGCTGAATGAACACAAATCCCCACAGCCACATTCCAGAATCTAGTGGAAAGCCTTCCCAGAAGAATGGAGGTTATTTTAATTCCAAAAGAGGACAAGCAAGCACTATGTGTGATAGTCAGGTGTCCACATACTTTTGGCCATGTAGCGTACAAGTATTTGCTTTAGAGTAATCAACATACAGAAATATTAGCTTGTTAAATGTATTTTGACTACATTGAATGTACAGTTAGCTATTTTAAGAAGGTAAATACACATCAATCATTACATTTAGCTGGCTAACTTGTTGCTAACAAAAGACAAACACGGAGGTGTCCATGTTTTTTGTTCCATCTTGTAGCCTGAATGCCCAAAGGTCGAAAATTACATAAATCCGACCTCGCATAATTCCTATCTCTGAGGTAAGTTGAACGTACCATTACATCAAGCTGCCTTGGTTTATTCAACCTTGCAGAAAAAAAATGAGTAATATACTACTACCCAGTATTTTCACACTGGAACAGTACAACATATAAATCACATATTCAATCTGTTTGTGCCAACTTTGCAACTTAAGCCAGTTTTAGACTGTGTGATTACAATAGTCTGTAAGGATTATTAATTGTTATACTGTATGCATAAACAGTAACAGACTGAGTGATAATGTGTTCTCCATGTCAGATTATATGAGGAAGATCCTCTAAGGATATGCCTGTGATTAAAGAAAATGTTGTACTTACAAAATCACAAAATCACTATGTTGTGCTTGCTGCCAGAACTTTGTCGTCGACTGTCTTTGGTTGTAATTGGCCACTGGTGAACATGTGTCCTAAGACCGCCAGCCATAACTCATGACCATTAACTTAAGAATTCTTTTCCTTATGACAGCAAAATTGGGCTAAAAATCATACGGTGTAAACCTGTCATTAATTATTATAAACATAACTAATACCCAAGTGTACAAACATGACAGATGGGGAGAGTCAATATGTCAATTAAAACAAGACGTAATACAGTGGGACAGTGAAAAAAACGCATGTTTGTGTTGTTCTGATTACCCATATGTCACATTATCGTACACTCTGCAGCTATGGGATATGGGAATGCACGGTCAGGGCAGCATTATATTATTTTATGTTCTATATTTCGTTTTGTTCTGGATCGCTGGAAGGGGAGTTTTCCCCTTTTCTATTTTTCCTTGCTGAGTACCAATAACAAAGTCAGGACCCTGTGACCAAGACCTCATGTGTCAAAGCCTGAATGTGTGACAGATATCAAATAGAAAACCAATTTCACTGCAGTATCAGTGATAAATCAAGTTTTCATCATTTCAACTTTCAAGTTTAAATTTGTCTGTAGTAATTTGCTATTATTTTTGTATCCAGCAATCTAAGCTGTTATATAATAATAATAATAATAATAATAATAATAATAATAATAATAATATTCTTCTTCTTCTTCTTCTTCTTCTTCTTCTTCATTACCAATTAGGTTTTTCATATCACTGTTATTATTCATATTGTCATTTTCTGTATATATTTTTTATACTGGTTTGCAAGTTATGCTAATAAAGCCGTATTGTAGTGAATTTAAAGAAGAGGAACAAACTGAAATGAAAACATTCAACAAAAATGGCTGGTGGATATAAATTTGGAGCAGAAAGGTCATGCTAGTGGTGTTGTATTACCCGCATCTTTTATTTCTACTTCCACCTGCACACACACACACACACACACACACACACACACACACACACACACACACACACACACACCTGCCATCAGTAATACTAAAGGTCATGACAGAGATAAAAAAAAATCATCAGTGAAATAAATAAAGCTGCATTACTATAAAATCTAGAGTAAGTAATTGATGGCACTGATGTTCGTTTGATTACATTTCTTAGTTTGGGATTAGCATATTCTATTGACACTGAGCTGCTCTTCAGTTTGAGGAGTGTTCTCTCTGCAAGCTGAGCCTCATCCAATTCTCCGCTCTCCAGCCATGCTCCTCTCCTTCTTCCATTCTCTCTCCCTCTCTCCCTTGCCTCTCCATTTCCATAAGAACCGCCGGGGGGGGGGGGGGGGGGGGGGGGGGGGGCGCGCCGCCCCCCCCCCCCCCCCCCCCCCCCCCCCCCCCCCCCCCCCCACCCCCCCCCACACCCCCCCCCCCCCANCACACACACACACACACACACACACACACACACACACACACACACACACACACACACACACACACACACCCACACACTCACACACACACACACACACACACACACACACACACACACATACACACACATACCCACAAACATACACACACAAACCACAGCTTAACATGTGCTGTGGCCAATTATCTCCGTCCAATCATCAGCTCGCCTAATCATTGATTGATTCCGTGCTAGCGATGACAGGAGTCGCATGTCAAGGGCTTATTTTTTTTCTCACTTCTTCTTGATAAGCTTTTCGGTTCATTCATTTCGGTTTCTTCATTTTATTGTGTCATTAGGGGAGCAATCGTAATCGAAGTCAAATCACTGAAGTGAGCTGAAGGAGCCTTCATTTCTTTTTTTATTAGGACTGGTCTGAATACTTTGAATACTTGAGTATTTGTTGGTTACTGGTATTTTTTTTTATTTTAATATTCAGAAGCTTTGTCTTTACCTTCCTCTCCTTATACGGCATAATTACCACATGTATGCAGTGTATTAGTAGTTTCTCCACACTATGTAGTGTACTGTATGTTCAAATTATGAGCCATATGGAATTTACTTTGTGTCATGTGACCTAAATTATATGCTACTGTATAATATCTATCTATCTATCTATCTATCTATCTATCTATCTATCTATCTATCTATCTATCTATCTATCTATCTATCTATCTACACTATATGGCCAAATGTTTGTGGACACCTGACCATAACATTGCTTGTTGAACATCCCATTCCAGATTTTGTCCCAATTTGCTGTTATCCTCCACTCCTTTCCACTACATTTTGGAGCGTGGCTGTGGGATTTGCCCACTGAGCCACAAGAGCATTAGTGAGGTCAGGTACTGATGTTGGGCGAGGAGGCCTGGGGTGTAGGCATTCGAGTTCATCCCAAAGGTGTTCAGTGGGGTTGAGGTCAGATCTCTGTACAGGCCACTCGAGTTCTACCGCTCCAACCTTGGCAAAACATGTCTTCATGTGATAATGACAATGTGCACAGGGGCATTGTCATGCTGGAACAGGTTTGCACCCAGGTTAGTTCCAGTTGTAAAATTGGAAATTGTAATGTTACAGCCTACAAAGATATTCTATACAATTGTGTGCTCCCAAATTTGTGGCACCAGTTTGGGGAAGACCCACATATGGGTGTGATGGTCAGGTGTCCGCAAACTTTTGGTCATATAGTGTGTGTGTGTGTGTGTGTGTGTGTATTATTTTACTTTTTTCATTACATTTTTATTGTGTTATATTGCCCTGTGGCATAGCCTGAGCAGCAGCTATGAAAGATACAGTGCCTGGCTTCTTCACATGTCACATATGTTTATGTAGGTTTCCTCTGGGTTCTCCTGTTTCCTCCCAACTCCCCAAAAATGCCAGTAGCTGGATTGGTTACACTAATTTGCCCCTAAGGGTAAATGAGCATGTGAATGTGGCATTGGGATAGACTCCAGATCCATCATGAGCCTGATCAGGATATAGCAATTATTGAAAGAGTTTCAAAAAGCAGTGGGAATGAAAGAAAACTGTCACAAATATCAACATTTTCCTCAAACGTGTTGGTAAATTATGCTACACTGCTAAATTTACAGTGTAATTACACTGTGATCACTGTAATTATATGGGCTGTTCATCATTTTGTCTCAGAGCTGCCCAAATATTTTGACTTTCGAAAGCTTACTGGTTCGAAAAAACACTAACAAATTAAAAAAAAATTAGGATACGTTTTAAACTGAACATAAGGGAAAGTATCCACAAAATACTGTATATATGAAGTAAAGAGAATGTAAAAAAAGAGAAAACATAGTGTTGATTTTACAGGATGCTGAGCTTCCGAGACAGAATAAATACAGGAAAGAAATCGATTGATTTAATGTATTCGTGCTCAGGCACCTCTTGATCCTGCAGTGGCCACTGGGAAATCTGCAGGAGAGACTTTCCAAGGAGAACTATTATAAATATGGCATTTGATAATCACACTTTTCAATACCCATACTGAAATGTCTCTTGATATTAAAGTAATCCGGTGTATTATTATGAACATAATAATGTCTCTTCTGGCCAGGGCACACTCGTGTCTCTGTCACATTCAATCAAAATGCAAATGTTTTAGTTCAAAGCCACTTGGTCACTCACGCAGTAACCTTTTAGTCAGATCTTGGAAAAATATTTGCTCATATTCATAACTGCTAGTATTTTATGAAGATTATTGAATATTTATATTCAGGGGAATACCCATACTTTTATCTTTATCTAAATATCCAAATATTTTTGATTTGTATAACACTACCTGTGACCAATATTGACCCTACGCTATTTGGTGCCCCAGGTGAAATATTACTGGATAATGATAATGTACTTGCTTTTGTATTTCGAGTGCTTCTGCTCATTCTCTGAACTCAGTGTCTGCTCCTCTTCTGAACTCAGCTCCATGGGGTTTGGTTCTCATCTTGCAGCTCAGCTGGTTTTCAGTTTGTTCTGCTTTCCTCGCACATGCCTCGCTCGTTATATCACATAGTTATATTGTGCACAGTGGTGAGCTCAGTGTTGCCAAATCTGTTCAGGGGAAAGTAGCTACTGCATGCACAAAAAGTGTCTAGAGGCTACCAGATGACATCATAGACTTATTTGCATATTTACTGAATCATCACGTTCATCATTTGCATATCAAGATTTGTTACATGAAAAAGGACGATTTTCTGGAGACAGTTATTTACAATGGAATAGATTAAAATAGAACTTTATAACAATACAAAGTAATAGATTATAACATTTCTTATAGAAAGTAGAAGTTTCTTGGTCATGGCACTACAAATCAACTATTTACACATCAAGGGCTGTATTCAGAGTTAAGTGTGTGAGGATATAATGCTGAAATTGTGCACATCTGTATTCAGTTATGCATGATTCTGTTTTGATCAGTGATTTGATGTTGGGAACAGTGGTGATCAGTTGGTCATTGGGAAACAATAGTGCTCAATGATTGGTCATTGAGAAACAATGGTGATCAGTGGTTGGTCACTGGGGACAGTGGTGTCAGTGATTGTTGGGAAACAATGGTGATCAGTGATTGGTCACTGGGAACAATAGTGTCAGTGATTAGTTGTTGGGAAACAATGGTGATCAGTGATTGGTCACTGGGAACAAT
>CM074966.1:12689123-12710412 GCA_037577455.1 Pangasius macronema | reverse complement strand
CTTGGCCACAAAGTCACTTCACTTCACTTCCCTTCACTTTGGTGTGTGTTTGAGATGTTTAGGGCAACTTTGATGGACAATAGTGTAAATCTTTAATCTTAAATTTTGAATATCATCATATTATGCTGATGGCCAATTGAACTGACAAAAATCAGATATTAATAATATTACTAAAAAATTCTTAAAAGCAATTAGTGATTGTTGTGGGGTCTTAAAGAAGGACCTCTTTTATACTAACTCAGACTGTACTTTACTTGGTTGTCCCTACTGCTCCCTTTAAGACAATAAGAACAGAATGATGACAAGTTGTTTGAGAAATGTAATTTGTTATATTGCTCCTAGATCTCTGTCACAGACTCAAATGTTTGGACTTTTCGGTAAATGTGAGTAGCCCACTCCAGTGATCATCGATATCCCAATCTCAAAAGGTCCAGTTTTGGGCCCACTTTTTGTTTTAGAAAACCTGCGAATTTCTCTCCAGCAAGATCAAAATATCAAAAAAAAAAAAAAATCTCAAATCTCACAGCGTTGAGATGCTCATCCATCACAACTTTTGCTGCTTTTGGGCTGCCCGGATTCGATCAATCCTACTTAGTGCTTTATATCACAATCTTTCCTAGCATGCTGACAGATAATTCCTCTGCTTGAGCAATTTAGTGGTAATACTATAAAATCTCTTCTTCTAGTGAGAGAGAGAGTGATTACTCCCCTTAAAATGCACTTACAATGGAGGAAGAGTTGGTCGTTACCATATGTAGAAGTGCACTGTATGTCATACAGCTGGTAAATGTTTGAGCGCTTTTCTGTCATCACAGAGTCATTGTTTTCTTTAAATGATGATCGCACTCTTGCAATAATGCTGAACAACAGCGAATAATGCAGAACATAACGGAGGGCACTATAACTGCTCTGGAGTGTTTAGAAAGTTGTGTCCTAGTGCCCCAGGGTGTTGATTTTAAATCAAAGACCATTTATTTAAAAGTCCCCAGTCCATCTTTCCTTCAACTTACAGTACAATACATCGTGTAATACTAAGAAACAGAGGGGAAACAAGAAACGTTTCATCTTGACCCAGACATTAAAGTAACAGGTTGGGGAAAAATCAATTGTACACAATGTTTGCCATGACAAATATTATCGATATGCCAAGGAATGTTTGTTGTCCGACATTTGCTTTTTTAATTTCACATTAACACTAATGTAATGGAAGTCTTTCTTAAACCATGTCCATGTCTTTAGGAATTTCACACTGATCGCAGATGTGGTTTAGAACACAGTATGGCTTCAATGACAAAATTTCATGGTATAACTGAGGACTGTAACATTATGGGAAGTGCTCTGGTTGTCAAAGACTATGGATTCTTGAATAAGCACACTTATTTTTTTCCCCTCAGCTCAATTTGACATCTTTAGAGCAGTGAATATTTTTCTGTTCTATTGTTCCTAACTCCTTGTTACTTTATACAGCTGATCTGGCTCATTTCTCTTGCCTAAGTAGTGGAAGGGAGTACTACTTTGTTGCCTCCATTTTGGTCTGCACAATTCATTTATGGAAGAAGAAGAAGAAGAAGAAGAAGAAGAAGAAGAAGAAGAAGAAAATCTGAATGAAAAGCAAAAGTGCTTGGACCCCTTTACGAGACAATTCAAGAATCCTTACTACTTTTTTGATAATCGAATGCATCTGTGTAATAATGAATAGTCAGTTTAATAGAAACCTGCATGTTTAAACAGGAACTCTGTTTGTCAGTAAGTGACCAAGGGTACCAAGTTTATGTTTATCACTAGGCCAGTGAGTCCAATTAGTTAGTGAACACTGTTACTTTAGAATTTTTTATGTACAATTGCTTTGTAGCCTCCATATTCTTATTTCATAGGTCAATTTCGCCATCTCAAGATGCTGAGCTTCTCTGTGGGGATCTGCAACCCACTGAGAGTGATTAATAATCACCTCTGTAAGCTTTCCAATCGTCACTGATTATTGTAGTACCTAGGTGCCCATGTGGATGATACCATGACCTTCTATTCACAAGCTGAAAGACTAGATGTCATTTCTGTTGCTGTTGATACATACTTGAACATACTGTTGAAATAAGATTTCTGTGGGAGTTTGGATAATTTATTTCCATAAAGACAGAACTCCAGTGTAATTGCCATTCATTGTGTGTTACTCAAAGAGCAGCCTGAAACTCCAGGGGAAACCTTTTTTTTCTAGCAAATCAGGCAGCATTTGCTGCATAGTTGGCTGCAACATAGACTCAGCATATGTCAGGCTTGACAGATCAAGCTTTTATCATAATCTACCCACGCACATCAAATGTGCATCCTTTGTAAATCAGAAACTAAATTTGCTCAAACCATTTCCTTAACTTGATCAAACAAAAGATCTGCACATTTCTTCTAGTAAATCTTTTTATGGTGCTGTAACGTTCGTTAGACTTTTCTTAGAGCAAACAACATCTTGGAGAGTGTCGCTGAACTTCTTGCAGTACTATCTTGGGTCATATCAATTTGATGAGGCGCAAGCTCTGAGAGAACCTGCACTGAGAAATTCAATGTGGTGTTTTGATTCGGTATTTTAATCAGTAAACAAGCATAACCACCATGCTGTGGATTCACATGGCAAAATATTTTCAGCTTAAAATGTAGCATATATGGTTAATGTGTGGACACTCAACATTCAAGTAAACCTCAGAGAACCCCAACAATTCAACTGTCTTTAAATGGTGGAACCTTCGCAGGCTGCAGGGGTGGGTGAGATTCAGTCGGATATGCTGAAGGCACTGGAAAACAATGGGGTTATGTGGTTAACATGGCTCGTCAATGTTGCAAAGAGATATGGTGCAGTGCCTTTGGACTGGCAAGCTGGGATGGTGGTCCCAGGGGACCAGAGGCTGTTTTTAAACTATTGAAGAATCACATTCCTCAGCCTCTCAGAAAAACTCTCTGCCATTGTTCTTGACAGGAGACTCTGATAGTTGAAACTAGGATTCAGGATGAACAATGTAGGTTCTGCTCAGGTCTTTGAACAGTGGTCTTGCTCTTTATTCGTGCACTGCTTCTTTATGGGTAATGGGAATATGCTAATATAATTTACATGTGTTTTGTGGAGTTGAAGAAGGTGCAGTAGTGGCTCAATGGTTAGGATTCAAGCCTCAGCACCTGTAAGCTGCCCCTTGAGCAAGGCCCTTAACCCTATCTACTCCAGGGACACTGCATTATGGCTGAACCTGTGCTCTGACTCCAACGTCCTCGAAAGCTGGAATATGTGAAAAAAAAAGAATTTCACTGTGCTTCTTGTGGCAAATAAAGACTTCTTCTTGTTATTGTGTGCATCAACAATTGCTGAGGGAGGTACGGAGTACGGGGTATCTGGGTCGCTACTTGATGCAATCTGGTCTCTGTATGAGCGCCGTGAGAGTTTTGTCTGCATTCTTGGTGTTAATTCAAAATTGTTTAAGGAGGGCGCTAGACTCTGTCAAAGGCGTGTCTTAATTCCACCCCTGTTTGTGGTTTTCATGGACAGGATATCAAGATGTATCCAAGGTTGTAGAGGTGTCCAGTGTGGAGGGGCCGGAAGTAACATACCCGTTATTTGCAGATGATGTTCTTTTGGCATTATCGGAAGTAGTAGCCCTATGATATGCTGTGGCTGGGATAAAAATCAGTACCTCCTGTAAGTCTGAGGCCATGGTTCTCTCCTGGGGTTTAAGTATCTTGGGATTTTCGTTAGTGATGGAAAAAAGGCAGTGTGAAATTGAAAAACTGATCAGTTCATTTATATCCTGAATGTATTTATTTCTGTAAAGCTGCTTTGTGACAATGTTCATTGTCACTGAATTGTATCTGCAGCTACTCTTAATTTGAGAGGAGCAGTTGTGGTGGGCACCATACAAGGACGCCCACTGTTTTGTTTTTGTTTTATTTTTTTAGCTTGTTGCCACTGTGAGCTCCACCAGGACGTGGGGAAGGAAAATGAATGAATGAATGAGTAAATATATTAAGCAATAATTTTCTAAAGTCAGTTACAATTATTATTACATAGCATTATTTGAGATAATATAATGGTGATATAATGGATTAAATACATGCGTAATTAACATAATCATTCATATCACTTTGTTATCTTTTGAAAAGAGACTGAACTCTGTCTTCATTATTCAACATTCATTTTATTAACATGATTATATTGTGTCCAGGCATGTATTTAACCACAGCTACATAATTGTGAGATCAGGTAATCTCAATGTTGTGGAAAGTTGGCATAAACTTTTGCAGTGGCAATAATATAGTTGTTGAGGACTAACTTATCTAATTAAAAAAAAAAAAACCCAAACATTTTATGTGCTTTTCCAAATTATCGCATGAAAAAATAAGAGATTTAAGAGATACTGTATAGTAGATTTGTATTTAGGGTTTTTCTTTAGGGTCTATTACATATGTATATTTATAAAATAAAGGAAAAGAGACATTGTGCACATGTAAGTTTTCAGTAAATCATGATTTTATTGGGTTAAAAGCTTGACACCCATGATTCTGTCTCCTGTTTACAGTTCCCCCTTTCCTCCTTCTCTCTCTCTCTCTCTCTCTCTCTCTCTCTCTCCCCTTCTCAATCACCCAGTGACACACAGCTCCTTTCTTCATGACCTAAATTTACCCACAACTCCTTTGTGTGCGAAAACAAGTGAACTTTCATTATTGCCGATCCCGGCTAACCCGCAAAACAACTTCACAGGCGAGACAGGATGATTGATACTCTTCATCACCCAGCGTCTCCCTCCCCTTGCCCGTAATATAATTCCAAACGAACTGGGGCGCGCCGTCATCCATACGGAAGTGACTCACGGCCCCTATCGATTCACCGTAATAACACAAACTCTCCTGGTAGTATGGCGCACGACCACACATTTCAGCATGGATGGCAAACAGATCATTTGTGCAAAATGGAGTAGTTTTTTTTTAACCCTTTCAGTGGTACACTGTTTACCAGGTCCTATCGGTTTATATTATTTAGCAATACAGTTGAAAATAACATTTGTCTTCAAATGCCCAGTATATCTACTTTCGTCTCAAGGACGACTAACACAAATGGACGTGATGATGCCATGGATCTCAAGCTCCATATAAAACAGATAGGTGGAAAATCCAATGCACAGTGTCTCCCTTATGCCAAGTGGAGCAGATTAGGACACATTTGGTTTCTGACAGTTGCTTCTTTATTTAAAAGATTGATGTAGCTAAACAGTAAGAGAAGTCAATCTCACCCAGTGTATATATGTTGCGTAAACACACATCCAAACCATCAAGTATTTAACTCAGATGGTATTGTTATGCTCCATAAATCAAATAGCAGCTCCTATTCCACAGTATAAAGCAATACAGAATTATGGTGATCTGTAAGTACAGAACACATTAACAAACCAAAATTTTAACAGCAAATGAGAAAACACAATAACAAAACCGAACATAAAACAACAAACACAGAGGCACAACAAAATGCAAAACCTAAAACGCAACAACAAAACCAACAGCAAAATCAGAAAAAAAATTACACTGAATAAAAACAGAAAGAGAAGGTTCTTATTAAACAGCACATGCTCACTGCTGATTGGACAAGGCATACGACTATCACAAGGAAAAAGAAATGCGCTTTTTCTGCTTTCTAGTTAGCCTATTGAAAATGAATGCAAAGTTACCAATGTTTCTATAGTGAGAAGCAATTCTTTCTTTGCCTTCCTTAACACATCTCCCCAGCAGGTCTTAGCGGACCCATTCTTGGGCCATTTAGTGATGGAAGGGTCCATGAAGACCTGCTGGATTCCAGTGGGTTTTCAGCATTGGCATACTTGTATTAATGGCATGCAAAGTTGACATCATTTCTAAAATAACATCGCATGGATATCCTTGATAAAAATAAGCATGAATAAAAGTGTCAGTAGCTTCATTTAGGCTGGAAACATCCTCCAGCTATCCATTTTCACACACGCCATAGCCAATCAGCAGTGAACATGTGGTGTTTAATAAGGACCTACTCTTCCTGTTTTGAGTAAATGTTGATGTGTTTCTCATTTTGCTGCAGTGTTTTCATATATGTTGCGTTTTGCTGTTGTGTATTTAGTTTTGGTGTTATATTTTTGGTTTATTAATGTGTTTTGCAGTCTTAAACTATGTCAGCAAGTCTGTGTGACTGCTGAATAATGTGGTTTGAAGCGGTTTACCATTTCTTGTTAGTTACATTCTCCTTGTAGCTACAAAAGAAAACCAAACAAATTTCACACATCAATCATGTCTTAGCTGATAAAGTATGTTTGGTTGAGGGGAAGATTGTGTAATTTAGGCATCAGCCCAACTGAAAGATGTGTAATTTAGATTTTTCACCAAAATGTTCTAGTTATGTATTCTATTTATGATCAGCATTTTGATGTGTGATAACCATCCTGTATTTTAGGCCAATATTCAAGTCAATCAAGTAAAGTGGGTCTTTGTTGTCATTCCTCTATATAGCTTGTATACATTGGAACGAAATGTTGCTTCTCCAGGATCGTTTTGCAACATATAACAGTACTCAAGTCTACAAGTAGTGCAATACACAACAGTGTGAGACGAGTACAGGACAATAGATACACACAACGGAACAATGGATACATAGGACAAAGAATACACAGGACAATAAATACTACTGGTCTGATATCAAATCAAAACACAAAATGGGGAAATTCTCCCCTCAAATAGAACAGAAAGACTATTACAGCTCTAAACACTTTCCTGACTAACAAATTTCAGTTGTGTATGGACAGATCTAAAATGACACATATTGACAAAGTTAATGGAATCAAGTGATTAGGGACTAATTGCACTTTCAAGAGCTGCGAGTGATGAATGAGCGCAATATTTGTGCTCATTATGAAGCCGATTTCCCCCACAATTTCCTCCCTTGACAATACTGTCCTTTTCCCCAGGTTACAAAGTCAGCATCCCAGATTTGCTCCTGAACAGTCATCATATTTTCGACCCACAGTGGGATAATCTGTGCCGACGGAGGTCTTTTTTGGACTAAGCAATTTTCATGGGAGAGGAAGCCCAACAGCAAAGTCTCATCTGGCTCTTCTCATGTGAACCTTGATCACTTGTGCCCCTGCAGTCAGTATACGTTTACAGCAGAGCTTCATATTTATTGGATGAAAAAAAAAACAAGAAACAGCAAATTGCTTCATAATTCAGTTTAGAAGATTCTGCTAGGTTTGCAAGCTGAGTTTAATTTCCCAAGAAAGTGATGCGTTTATCTCAAAATATTATTAAAGGCAGAGGCTTCGTTTGTGTTCATGAAACAAAGTTTTTGCTGAGAGTGATAATAATAATAATAAAAAAAGGCAATTGCCCTCCCTTAGTGAGGAGCACAGGATTTCATCTTGGGCTCGGCGAGGTGTCAGCTCCCATGATGCTCTGCTCAGAATAGCTTAGCTCAGCACACAGGTCCCTGTAAAACAAAATTCACCACTTAGAGTCAGGCTGTTACTAAAAATGTTATCAGTCTCCTTGGTAAAGGTGCACATGTTTACAAGCCATGTGCACTTAGTGGTTTCAGAAGTAATGACACAGGTGGAGAAGACCGACACATTATGGGTGGACAGATTTGAGGAGGTGTCTCCAGACTAGAAAATAGTATAGATATACCTCACAGCTTGCTAACATTAGTATTAAAACTTACAAACATGTATCGATATATGTGCTGTCCTGTCAACTTAGCTACTGTTTGCCAGCTAGCTAACATTAGCAGTGAACATTTTTGGATATGACCCAAAAATCCTTTCAGAATTCCTGTCAGGTTGGCCCATGCTAGCTGGCTAACCTTAACAGTGAAAATTATGAACATTTAAGGTGGTGACTAACAAATCCTGCCAGGGTAGCTAACATTAGCCAGCTAGCCAAGATTAGCATTGAGAATTATAAATATTTATGCATGTAACTCTGTTACATCCAACAATCTTCTGTCAGAAGAGCAGAGTAGCTCATGCTAACTGGCTAACTGACAAATCCTGTCAGGTTAGCTACAGTTAACTAACATTAGCAGTGAATAACTCACAAACTATGTGAAGACACAAGTGCATACTCTTTGTGCAAAGTTTGCAAGCTATGCATTTAGCTGATCATTGCATCTCCCTTGACACTCTTGACTGCATGTTTTTAGCATGTAGATGTGGACAGATGTTTAGTGCAAATTAGGAACAATATGACTTGTTTGTTTAATGATTTGCAGGTGCTAATAATATGGAAGTTCTGCACCCAAAAAAGAGCAGTACTAATGATTGTACTGTTTGATAACTGACATGATATGAAAAACTGACAGAAGAACTGAAAGTGTCACAGGATAAAACCACTTTAAGTGTTTAACTGACTTGTCATGATGTATAGACTGACATCCACAAGTTTTCTTAACAGCGTACAAACTTGTTGGTTGATGCTTCCATGTTTCTCCTAGAATTTGGTTTAGTCTCTAGGTTAATGCCAAAGAAACACCTAGAACAAGACAAGAAGGTTCAAAATCTTTCAGGTTTCAAATCCACTTTCACACTGGTTCTCCAAGACATAAAACTGATGCTCATATAAACACCAAATACCCCAAACATATGGAAATGAACAAATTACCATACCATTTTTCTATGCTTCAGTAGGACACCTTTGCATCACCTTTGGAAAACTCCCGGGTGCAAGAGGCATCTTTAGGACATTTCAGAGTACCTGACGTCCTTCAGTGGATACCATCCAGGTCCTTGGCTCCATAATGCCACCTAAAATAACCAGATAAATTGAACTCCCGATAAATGCAGTATTTTGCCCTTATCTGAATTATTGCTGACCAAGCTACATGTGTTTCAAGCAAAACCCTACACATATATCTGCTGTTATTAGGAGACAGCTGCTGTATGGAAAATCCATTGATCTGAAAGAAACGGGGAGACAGTGGCTTAGTGATTAGCACATTTGCCTCGCACCTCTGGGGTTGGGGGGTTTGAATCCTGCCTCCACCCTGTGTGTGCAGAGTTTGCATTTTCTCCCTGTGCTTCGGTCTTTTTCCTCTAGGTACTCCGGTTTTCTCCTCAGTCCAAAGACATGAATTGTAGGTTGAATAGCATTTCCAAATTGTCTGTAGAATGTGAATGTGCGTGCGAATTCACTCTGTCCAGGGTGTCCCCTGCCTTGTTCCCTGAGTTCCCTGGGATATGCTTCAGGCTACCCCATGACCATGTGTAGGATAAGTAGTATGGAAAATCCTACCTCAAATGTGATCGGATGGAAATTCGTTATTACGTAGTCACGACTTGGAATTTTGGACTTGGAAAAAAACATCTCTGTATCAGTGGCAGCTCATGCATAGAGGCACCACATATGTCAGCCTTTCAGCATAGGCTAATCTTCATAAAGTCCTCATTCACAACTCCATAAAATACAACTCCATAAATTCCTTTGAAATACTTATCACCTCTTTTAAGTGACCAATGATTTAAAAAATTGACAGATATAAGCCAAAGGTCCATTGATTTGCTTACCTTTTTAGATGTTGTACAATTATGTGGAAATGTGCCTCATTTAGGTCCACAGAGTAATTATTGCAATAGTGATCAAAATGAGAACTGCAACAAGACAAGCGCTACTAAAAGCAGGAATCACACTGGACGATGTTTGGGGGAAAGAGTAGCGAAAAGGACAACTAATGGCAAAGTTACAAGGTCATGGTTTTTACACCAAACTGACAGAGTTTACTCTGCAGCCACCAAGCTCTCGTTTTATAGCAAATAATTAGAATTAAATTGAATAACATTCTGCAAACAAAGGAAAAGTGTAAGTGCAGACAGTGTGGCTGTGATGTATATAACCATTTCTACTATAAAATGTAACTGTTTCACTATTGTCTGTTCAACCATGTGATTGTACAGTGACTATCTGCTGGTAGTGCTTGGCATCAACCACCTTGAGTTCTGCAAGGAAAGGGACATTTGATTTTTGGAACTGAGTAATGTAGTATCTGACTAAAAATTTTAATTTCAGACTTGAATAGAGTGTATAATGACTGAGTGACAGGAATTTTTAATTCTGTAATTGAATGTGATTTCTGTGTCAGCAGAAAGACCAACCAGAGAGTCCATCTCTCATACAAACCCCCGTGACCAGTGGCATTAGCATTATTTAGCTAAGATATGTTCTTTGCTAGTTGTATAACGTTCTCAGATAAAAATTGATATTAAAGAGAACTGGGAAACATTTAGCAAACTACATGAATCCCATTTTAGTTCCTATCTCGTTCTTTGAACATGACCACAGTAACTGTGATTTGCTAGAAAACAGCGATTCCATAGCAGTAGCTATGTGAATTAGATGCTAACAGTAGATAATGCTAACAGTAGATAATGATAACCCCCCATTAGTAGTGTGCTTAAAGCTACATTTAAATATCAACTTTTTTCCTTCAGCATATCATGCATATTCATTTACAGAGACATGTATCATCATGTGTTATTGAATAAAAATAACTATAGAAAAGAACTTTACTTTGTAATTTTCAATATACGTGAAATAAATGAAACTTTAAACATACAAGCAATTCACTTGTAAAAAGATCTGTGACACACTGGTAGGATTTGAATTTAGGTTAGGATTTGAGTTACTAGATGATTGCAAGTTCAAATCTCAATTAACCCCATAAAGTCCCAGCTTATTATTCACTTATAGCTTCTTCTGTATTATCGAGTAACTACAGTGATAACAATAGGAAAGGTATATAATTACTAGAGCTTTAAATGTAACAGTGTGTTCACACTGCACCATTTTCATTTCCTCCTATCCTGTGCAGAGGATGGTGAAATAAGCAGAAAAGAAATCATGAACTTCTGAACTTTATGCAAATGAGAAGCAAATATCATTGCTCAGAGGCCAATCAGATTGTAGCATTTGCCATGGCTCTTGTCACACCCATGGTCAGGATCAGGGCATATGCTGAAATTAATTTAAGATTGAAGAGACATGATGTCTTGTATTCAATCCATGATTACATCAGCTCAATGTACAAGAGGAAAAAGTCCACACCGGTTTAAAATATGCAAATGCCCATTGAACAGGAGATAAGTACACTGTTTAACTGTTTAGTGGGGCATAAATGTTTTGAGTTTAATAGAAGCACCTATGCTATAGCTTTTTTTCTTTTAACCTACGTAATGATAGACATAATCTACAATTCTGCATGCAGTTTGATCCAGCAGTGGATTATTGGAGTGATGAATTATGTAGGATGATAAATTGTTTAATACTTTTATTTTTTTTAATGCCTGGTAAATAAGTACAAGTGGCCTATACATCCTTTATTGATGCTGGGGAATATGCTATCATCTTAAATATCTAGCTAGTTAGTGAACAATTGTCACATTTAGACCAAGTGGGATTTCAGTATCTGACTCTCAATTAGCATCATCATATTTGCAAAGGCAAACTTGTCAGTTTATAAGGTAACAACTGTGATTTAGTCATCACTAGCATCAGATACATCAGATAAGTCAGCATAGTACAAGTGTTTCCAGTTACCGCTAATGATTTGCATAGCACACTGTGATGTTAAAACTTGAAAAAAAAAAAAAATCATGATTTTAAGTTCAGAGGTACTTTAACATTCAATTGTATCAGCTCTGTTTGGATTCTGCCTCACATGCAAGTCCCTTCGGGTGAAAGCAGCTGCCAAATGAATAAACAAATTTTCGAGAGTGTGATTGCTTTAGGTCTGCTGAATCAATCATGATTAGCGAGGCTTTTGAAGAAGGGGTGTAAGATTATTGCATCACAGTAATGAACACTCAGCTCCCAGATTCGTAGCTACTCAAACTACTAATAGTTTATAAGCTTATCATCTACATCCTATTTTTAGATAAACGGAGTCAACATTTTTAATCCCTGAGTAAGCATGGCAGTGTCTAACAAGTCTTAGACAGTCTTCCTGTCTAACAAGACACAAAAGTTTGCAAAGACGGTGTGCTAAATGAAGTAATGACAAGAAGAAAACGAAGACCCTGAATGAATAAGAAATAAGCGCATCAAAATGTATATGTTTCCCATGCAGTTTTTTCCACTCTAGAAGCTTTCCTGAGCAGTGCAAGAGGACAGCAGTTATTTTAAAAATAGGAACATTGCAGAAAACCGTTTCACTGATCTATGAGACTCATAAAAACAGAATGATCCAATGCCACTAGAAAATGCAGGTGTAGGCTGAAAAACCTTCAATTTCTGGAAAATACTCTTCTTTTTTAGTGGTTTTGTGCTCCCCGTGAGCTCATATATATATATATATATATATATATATATATATATATATATATATATATATATATATTTATTATTTTNTATATATATATATATATATATATATATATATATATATATATATATATATATATATATATATATATATAATTATTATTTTAGCATTTCATCATTTCCAGTGTATTTATAATGATTTTATTTATACACACCATGCTGATTATTTTCCACAGAATAAACCGATTTTGGTTTTTTATTCGCTGCTGAATAAGAGGCGAAAGGAAACATTCTTCAGCTTCAATACTGCAGAGCAAAACCAGAGACTGCATAAATATTTTACTGAATACCCGACCAACTCCCGAGGAGTTGCATGACCAACACAAGTGAAAACCTTTCATCCCAGCTTGAGAGAGTTAAACAACATCCAACTCATTGGATACATGACATCAGCTTTGTTATACTGTTTTCACACACAGACAGTGCTATTAAACTTCGTAGGAACTAGTAATGTATCATGTGACATATCTCCCTTAGATCACAGAGCTGTCAAGTTCTCAACAGGTGGTGCTGATTATTTTTCTATAACAGCAAGATTTATATTAATGTGCTTATTATTGTACATTATCTTAATAACATAAGCACATTGAAAAATCATGTGTGATTGTTGATATGGTGAAGTTTTCTGTGAGGAGATGTGTATTTAGCGTTTTTTTTTTTTTTTGGAAGGAGTCTCCAGTGTAAGGCTTTAACAGTGTTCCGCAGTAGGAAACTCTTTTTGTGGTTTCCCAGGACATTTTGTGGTTTCATGGTAATGTTCCTCTGCATGTTATTTCTCTTATTATCACAAGCAAGAGAAAATAAAGAGGCTGGTGAAGGAATTGTTTATAGCTGTTATAAGTGATAACAGGAAATAACTTCTTTCATGGACACTCCACAACATTAACGTAACTATAAGTGAACAAAAAGTCCATTTATAAATAAAGAATTGTTGGAAAATTGCTGTGGTATTACCTGATCCATCCATCCATCCGTCCATCCATTCCCTGTACCACTTATCTTACACAGCCTGGAGCCTATCCCAGAGGGCTTGGGGCACAAGGTAGGGGACACCCTGGGCAGGGTGCCAACCCATTGCAGGGCACAATAGCATACACACTATGGCCAATCAGCCCACAATGCATGTCTTTGGAAGGGGGAGGAACCCCTGAGGAACATGCAAGCTACACACCCACCGGCAGATGCAGGATTCAAACCCCCAGTCCCAGAGGTGCGAGGCAACCATGCTAACCACTAAGCCACCATGCCCCCTGGTATTACATGATATATTCGTCTATTCCTCTACACATTCCTCACTTCCATCACCTTATTTTGTTTACATAGCTAACTAACTTAGAAAATTTACTGTTGACTATTACGTTTTCATGTTTTTGAGGTCTTTATATGAACTTTATATTCTCTGTAAACCAGAAACGATGCAAACAAAGGACACCCTGTCTAAACAAGAGAAAGGATTCCTCTTTGAATGATGACCATCTTCTTTCCTTCTGTGTTCTTCATTATGTGCAGCTCACATCATTTTATTGCAGCAGAAGGCACAACAAATCCCAAGTAAAGACAAAGAAAAGGTCAATCCTTCAACATGGCTTAAAGCTGAGAGGCTGATTGAGAGACATGATCCTTCCCCTGCAATAGCCCAGATCTTACATATCCACTGGTTTAATAATGTCTTATTTGTGTCTATGGCCAATAATGAGTTCGTTGTTGTTTTCTTTGTTTTTTCTGATTTAATTTTTAAAGGACTTTCCAACTGGCGGGCAATGATCTTAGACTTAGAGGAAGGCATTGACAAAAAAAAAAAATTCAATTCTTAATTTAACAGGTTTAGTATTGTTTCTCTTACCCTGAACGTGCTAATAAATCTTGGTGTAGAAGAAAGCAGTTCAGGTTGAGACAGTTGTTACTGATTGTTTCAGATCTACAGCATCCTTTTATCCATTTTTATAGATAAGTCAGAGTGTCAGAAACTACATAAGCAAGTCCTTAGGCATGTGGGTTGCATGATGCTGAAGGAGAAGTGTGGATAATTCCATTTTGGCCAGACTGTTTCTTTGCATTTTGGCTAGATGCATCGATGCAAATTTTTTGGGTACTTAATGATGCACCATAAAAAAACCCTGTAATTTATAAATGGGCAAGTTTCTCTAACTAGCTTAAACTGATTCAAACACCTCTACATCTGAAATAACTCGGACGGATTTCAATGCTTTACTATATCAAACTTTTCACTAGCGTTTAAATGTAAACTCAAATAGGGTTGTAACTGCTATCAGAATCAGTTATACTGTTTCTGTTTTGTCAAAGAGACCTCATCGTCCCTTTGAGCAGACATAAGACCAGGGCTGAAGGATTCCTGGTCTTTGTTCAGTCTTGAGTCTTCAGTCACAGACTTTTTGGCAGAAANTGGTCCTCTTCCTCATTCAAAGCTTGCAAGCCCAAAGCAGCAGCACTCTGTGCAGATCCGAATACCATTAGTGAATCCTCTGGTTCTAGACTGTCTCTGCTGAACATGACTGCCTCCCTTTGGACTCATCATGAGAGCATCGCTCCTTGACACGTCTCCTGAGTCTGGCAATGGCTTTGACTAACCTCGTCCAGCTGGAGAACTTTGAAAAGCGATTACNAATGAATCGTCAGTTGTCGTGATCTTGTGTACAAAAGCCTTACGAACTTCCGGGTCTTCAACTGCAATATCTCCCACATTAATATCTCCATATATTTAATATATATTTATTAAGACAAAATATATATTTAACTTAAATGATTAAATAAACAGAAACAGTATAACTGATTCTGATAGCAGTTACAAGGGTTGTGTTCGCATGGTCACTAAAATAAAGGTAAAGACAATCTTTGCCATTCTCATGCCTGCCAAAAACATTACATACCTCACTATGCATTGCATTTTCTGGTATTTTACAGTAACCTGATGCACTGCTCTAACTGCCCAGTTACAGAATAATCCGCTGAAATAATAAATAAATACTGTAAATTTATAGCCATGTACTAATACCTCTACTGATATGAGTAACTTACTTAGTATTAAGTAATCAGGGACATCATGACAACATTTATTTAACTGTTTAGGCTGGCAGCTGCTGTGTGCTGCTCTTCATACTGATTGGTATGTTTGAGATATGAATGACTTGCACCAGGACTTGCTAGGAAAGTGAACATGATGGCAAAAACAGACACAGTGCTCATCACCCCGAGAACTTGCATTTTAAATAACCACATATCGCTGATACTGCTCAGGTCGGCTGCCCTCTCACTCTCTGTTAAAGATACTGTTTAAACACTATTAAGATTTTTAAACTCAATCACAATACTTGCGTTGTAGGAAGATCATAAAATAATCATAAAATATGTCTAGATTGTCATTTTGTGTCTTCTGTTCATTAGTGCTTACATCACATACTATCATATGGGATTGGATGTTATTATAAGTATGCTTTTTTTAAAAAAAATATATATATATCAACATGAGTATGAGTAAATGCACACTGTATGGGACTGATTCTCAATACCAGTATCAGTATCACAGCCTCCTTAGTTTAGTGAAGGGGTTAGTGCTTGTATTATTAAATACAAATGGCCTCATTTATCAAGCTGAATATGAACAGATTTATTTGTAAATCATTCGTGCTATTAGCATTTACTCAAGAAATTTGGTATTCATAAAAAAAAAAAAAAAACCTGTCATGTCTTACTCATGCTCCTGAGTGTGTGTAAATTTACACATAAGAAGACTGACTAATGTAAGCCTTGATTGATCGGCGTCAAATGATATACAGTAAGTCATGATGAGTTACTGCACTTTTATATATTACATGGTCAAGTTTAAAAAGCTTATGTACAGTATATCAGTTACACACACAAATCTAATGAATATGTTGGGAAACGCAGTCATTTCATATTAAAGGCTTTAACTGGAAATATATTATATACAGTGGGGTCCAAAAGTCTGAGACCACATTGAAAATCTAGTATTTTTTAATATAAAACTTTTGAATTTTGAAAAGTCTAAAACCAAGAAAGGACATGTGCAACATCTTGACTAGTCAATATTCAAGATGCTACACAGCTTCTAGGTGACTATTTGTCATACTGACCATATTAACTCTTTTGTACAAAAGGTCAGATTTTTCTTTCCGTTGAAGCACATGTTCAGACGACACACCATAGCTCATCAGATTTTATACACACTTGTGGGGTCTGTGTTAGCTCGAGTGCACACTGTCATTAAAGCAAAAAAAGGGGACATACACTCACCATCCACTTTATTAGGAACGCCTGTAGACCTGCATATTTATGCAGTTATCTAATCAGCCAATCATGTGGCAGCAGCACAATCTAAAAAATCATGCAGATACAGGTCAAGAGCTTCAGTTAGTGTTCACATCAAACATCAGAATAAAGAAAAAATAGTGATCTCTGTGAGTCTCTGTGCCAGATGGGCTTGGTTGAGGATTTCAGAAACTGTTGATGTCCTGGGAATTTCACACACAGCAGTCTCTAGAGTTTACACAGAATGGTGCAAAAAACAAAATACCTTGAGTGAGTGACAGTTCTGTGTGTGGAAACACTTTATTGATGAGAGAGGTCAGAGGAAAATGGTCAGATTGGTGCAAGCAGCCAGGAAGGTTATAGCAACTCATATAATCACTCTTTACAACCGTAGTGAGCAGAAAAGCATCTCAGAATGCACAAAACATCAAACCTTGAGGTGGATGGGCTTCAACAGCAGAAGACCACATTGTGTGCCAGTACTGACAGCCAAGAACAGGAATCTGAGGCCATCATGGGTATAGACTCACCCAGTCTGGTCAGAAGATTAGAAAGAAAATCACTTGGTCTTTTTCCAGTCTTCATCTGTCCAGTTTGGGTGCATCTGTGCCCATGACAGCCTCAGATTCTTGCTGTTGGCTGAGAGGAGAGGAACCTCATGTGGGCTTCTGCTGTTGTAGTTCATCCACCTTAATGGGTAATGTGTAAAGGAAACAATCCAATACCATGATATGACTCAACAACATGGATGAATGAGGAATCAGTTTTTACTGCAGCCTTCACATAACCTCAGGTGGTTCACTGCCGATGTGCTGTTTTGTAATTAGATGCTAATCTCATTTTCAATCATTAGCAACAAGCGAGTGTAAAGGATGGGGAACACATTTTCCTAAGATGTACTGAGATCAATGAAATGAATTTCTAATGCCAATCAGATTGCTATTTGACACAATAACACTATAATCACTATCCAGAATTAAACATGTCACCACCTCAGCTCATATGTTTTAATATAGTTTTTTTTATTTACTGCAGTAGCTCTTGGCTTCATGCTGATCGCAGTGGAAATTAGAAATATTAACATTTATTGAATGACATCCTTATAAGCAAATATATTGACGCAGATTGTCCTAAGATAAATCTGCCAGAGTTAATTCATTTAATTAGACTTTATTTGTTTATTTGCTTTGCCCCCTGTTTTGTTTGAAACCCTCACTGGTTTATATCATTTCATATCATAGCTGTGTATTGCAAGTTACAGAGCCATATTTCCTGATGAGCTCTCTGTGTGTACAAATCTCTCAGTCAAGAAGAATACAAAGCATGCATTAATGTATTGCATGAAATAATGGGCCAAAGTGGGTCATACCAACTTCCGACAGCAAGAGGCCAACGATGTCCAGCTGCCAGGTTTAGACATGATGTTGACATGTAATGATATAGCTGCCATTATTTCCTTTTTTCTTTTGTAAAGCTTCATAATGGTTTATGCCTGGAACTCTTTATTCTTGAAATGGACAACATTCATAAACAGAAGACTAGCCAGTCCTCTAATACAGTATGTTTACACATGTAGTCGATACATGAATATGACCATGGGTGACACAATGACAGCAACCATGACCTTATGAACTCTTTTACGTCAGTGGCTTGATACCATCAATTTTGGTAGGGTAGTGCAACATTAATAAAAACATAGCCTGAAACTGAAAAAATCTGATACTAGCTCATACAATTTGAAAAGGGAGTCATATTTTTCTTGTGTGGGAAACAAGGTCATCATGGTGCCTGTGCATTTCTGACTTAAAGACAATCCTCCTTTCCATCTTCCAGGCTTTGTAATATGCAGTATCTTACAATAGAACTGGTTCTGTACATCATAGACACTCACATTTACTGCAATTCGCCTTTGTTAGTGGAAATGTATTATGCAGATTTAATTCTGATTAATTGCTATTACATAAGATCAGCCACAGAGGATTTTTAGACTATCCCAATTGGGCATAAACACTGTATCCATGACAGCCCTGTCATAACTGTCCTGTCTGCAGCTCCTTTTTCCTTGAAAATATTTATAGACTGAGCTTGGGGCAGCATGATTCCTGTCCCAATGGGCCTGATAATTACGAACAACGTAAAGAGTACTTACCCTTACCCCGTCAATCGTGTGACGGGTTATTAACTCGTTGTTGATCAAAGGCGACCAAATCAGGAACATCGGCTTATAGCGGCATTTAAAAAAATAATTGTTGGCCATTTAAAAGAGGTACTTGGTATTTCAAGGGAATTTAAAATGTTTAGATTTATGAATGAGGACTTTATGAAGATTTGTTGAAAACTAAAATAAGTGGTGTGGCTCTGCTTCACCTGCCCCGATGGACGAGGTGTACAGTATGTATCATCCTGAGAGAACACAAGATCCCGTAAACATGTAGCTCTCGCTATATTGGGTCATAAACATACGAGGACAAAGGATTCTGGGAATAGAGTGTACATTTCATATACACTAGCCTGTTTGAAAAGCATCCCAGGTGATTACCTTAAGAAGCTGGCTGAGAGAATGCCAAGAGTTTGCAAAGCTGTTATCAAGGCGGATCTCTCTCTCTCTTTTTATTTATTTATTTATTTATTTTTTTGAAGAATCTAAAATTTTAATAGATAAGGTTTTGGGTTTTGGGGTGTTTGCTTTTTGTTTTAGTTTAGATTCATAAATGAGACTGAAAGATATAAAAAAAATTGCTCGTGTGTGTGTGTGTGTGTGTGTGTGTGTGTGTGGGAGGGGGGTAGGCCTGAAAATGTACTCGTTAAAAAAATGTTGTTGATCAGAATAGGGTGAAAAAGAAAATGTAAATAAACCTTTGCAAGTGTGTGGAGAAACATGGAGCTGATGCTAAATAAATGTTAAATTAATAATAAAATGATGAGTTTAACCCTCTACTGCATGAATTATTTATTTATTTTTTATGGATTTTTATTACTTGAATTAGTTGAAGAAAATTTTTATATAAAGTTTTAATAAAAAAAAAAATTAGGGGGGTAGTTTGTAAATTGTTGCCATATGGCAACAATGTGCTGTAAAGGGTTAAACAATTCCGGCAGCTCTATACATCACTTTTATATTTCTTTTTTTGCTTGATCTAACTATCTAGAACCCACTTGCACCTTGTGTGTTGGTTGTGTAAAAAAAAAAAAAACTAAGTAAATGCTCCTCACAACCTAAAATACACTAAAGACTGCTTTTTTTGTGTGAACTACCATGCTGATTGAACTGTAATATAACGTATCCTGCTATATCTTCCAGGAAAGAATTGCATATTTCTTTTTTGCACCATACAGTGTGCACCATAAGCTTGCATAGCTCAGCTTATTTTATAAAAGTGTAGCATTTTTTTTTCTGTCATTTCAATGTCTTGTGCTGAAGAACACAATTTTGCCACGCACCAATAATATCATGACTGATCATGTACAAGCAGTAATATGACAGTAAAACACTAATGCATTACATAAATAAACCTGACATTTGTTCCATTGCTGTATTGATCTCCACATACACACAGTCTGTAATTTCTGTCAAGGAATCCATATGTAATGATGTCAAATGAGGAGTGTTGCAAATGTAATTATTGACAGCTTGGATTGTTTTTACGAATCATTCCTAAAGTGATTATGTTGGTGTTTGTTTGGCAGTGGCGCTGCTCACTTATTGGGTTATTATGTAGTGTTTTTAGTATAAACACTAGAAACCCATTTTTTAACAGTCCTATATCATATTGAAAGACCTGCGATATGCTTTTGTGTGACATAATTGTATGTACTGGTATGGTCAATAATGAAAATCAAAAGTCCAAAACTTCACTTTCAATTTTTTGAACAAAAGTTTAAGTCTGTGACAGAACAGACGTGTTTGAACACGTTAAATGTTGAACACGTTGAACACGTTAAATGTTGACTGTGTGAAACAGTCATAGTTTCATACTCCCTACAATCTTCTCTCTAAACATTAGTAACGAGTAAGATTCATAGTTCTACCCCTATATATATATATATATAACAAGACAACTGTGATGTCAGTCTGCTGTGTTTTCATGTTTGCTATTTTCAGCGTGTTGGTTGGTAACAGCAGGGACCTACCACCACATGTTAGCCCTGTCATTTCGAATACTTTTAGTGAAGAATGCAACATAATGTGTCTTTCATGCTTTAAAAACAGAAACCATTTGGGATAGCAAACAGCTCACTGTTCATGCCAAGTAACAAGATGGGGCACAATGCCCAAGGACATCTCTACTATGGGCTTGATACACTACTTGAATAAACTACATCCTGCTTAATATCCTGTGGAATACAGGATATCAAATGCATCTATGAAATATTAATTTAGCAAATTTGGTATTAAGTCAGTTGCACACCACACAGGCCTAGGAGACACAGCACAATCCCATACCATTCATACAGTCTATCTATCTCTCTATCTATCTATCTATCTATCTATCTATCTATCTATCTATCTATCTATAGTATAGTATACGGCGTGTGTGTGTGTGTGTGTGTGTGTGTGTGTGTGTGTGTGTGTGTGTGTGTGTATTCATAACAACATGGAAACACAGCAGACTGACATCACAGTTGTCTTGTTATATATATATATATA
>CM074966.1:12649546-12661954 GCA_037577455.1 Pangasius macronema | reverse complement strand
ATTTGGTTTCCCTCATGGAGAGCTTACAGCTGATGTACAGCATCGGTTGCTCCTCTCCCTCATCTTCTCCTCTCCTCTCCTCATGAATAATTAGGCACAAACCTACAATATTAGCCAGCCAGCCCCAGGAACTGTCTCGCCTCCTTTTGGGTCTTGGGTTTCGGGCAGGCCTCAATCGCTGCAGTCAAGTTGGGGACGCACCTGCCCATGACCCAAATTGAAGCCCAGATACCATACTCGCCCAATTGCACACTTTTTTGGGTTGCTATGAGTCCCTCCCATCTGAAGGATCTCAGGACAGCCATCAGATGTTTCAGATGCTGCTGCCAATCATTAATATAAATGATAATGTCATTGAAGTATGTGGAGGCATGGGTGATGTGCGGGCAGAGGATTCTTTCCATGAGTCATTGGAATTTCATTGGGAGCTCCAAACAAAGCAAATGGAAGTAAGATGAACTGGTGTAAGCCAAATGGAAAGGCCATTTTTTTCATGGGATAATGGAATCAAGGGAATCTGACAATATCGCCTTTTCAAATCCAGTGATGAATAAAAATGAGCTGCAAACCTAACCTTTTGAGCAGTTTGTCAATGCAAGGTATTGGGTAAGCATCAAATTTAGACACTGCGTTGACTTTTGTTAAGTTCACACAAAACTGAACTGACCTGTCGGCCTTGGGAACCAAGACCACCAGGCTGCTCCAGTCACAGTTGGACTCCTCAGTTACTTCCATATTGAGCATGGCCTTGAGCTCCTCCCGAACTATTTGTTTTTTTTTGTGCTTGGGCAGAAGATAGGCTCTGTACTACCACCCCTAGGGCCATCTCAATGTGGTGCTATATGAGGTTAGTGAGACCAGGGAGAGCCGAGAGCACTTTGCTCTCAAACTCTGCTTGTAACTTGGAAATGTCCGTGAGCTGGGAAAGTGGTCTCCACACAAGACCGGGGTCAATTGACTGTTTTGAGGTTGACCCTTGGCACTAGCTCTGCCATCTCAGGAACCACTGTTGCTACCCCCAAAGGCACCGCCTCCCTCCATTATTTGAGGAGGTTGAGATGGTAAATCTGTTGTGCTCTGCCGCTATCCGTATGCCTGAACTCATAGTTAATGTCTCCAACCTGCCATGTGACCTCAAAGGGCCCTTGCCACTTGGTGAGTAATTTAGAGCTTGATGTGGGAAGTAAAAAGGGCACTTGATCTCCTGGTGTGAATTTCCTTAGCCAATTATCCCTGTTATATACCCAGAACTGATGCTCTCCTGTGTTATGTGAATCAATGTGTGGACTTTTGCTCTAAGATCAAGAATGTATTGAATTTCGCTCTTACTGTTAAAAGATCCTCTCAATTTTCCCTAATGACTTCTAGGACACCGCAAGACTTTCGTATAATGGAATACTTCCATCCATATAATAACTCAAAGGGGGGAAATCCCTGTGGAGGCTTGCGGGACTTCTCATACTGCAAATAACAGGGGCTCTAGCCATTTATTCCAGTTCTGCATGTCATTGTGAATGAACTTCTGAATCCCGTTTTTTTTAAGCGTGAGATTAAACCATTTGACCAGCCCATCCATTTGCAGATGGTAGATGCTGGTTTGAATTCATTTTAATGCCCAACAATTCATACAGTTTGAGTTGTGTTTGTGACATAAACAATGTGCTCTGCTCAGTCAGGATCTCTTTCGCGATCCAGACTAGGGAGATAACAAGGAAGAGTGCCTCCGCAACACTGTGTGCGGCGATATTATGAAGAGGCACTGCTTCCGGGTATCCGCCTAGCACAAAGCAATACCCCAGATTGCTCTGATCTAATGGTCTGACGAGGTCCATGCAAATTTTTTCGAAGGGGACCTCGATTAGCAAGACCGGGCACAGTGATGCTTTTGGGGTGGCTGACGGATTCACCAGCTGACATTTGCAACATGCTGCACACAACCTTTGAACATCACCAGGAATGCCTGGCCAATAGAAGCAGGCCATGAGATGGTTTAAAGTTTTATTGTGACCCAAGTGCCCTGCCATTGGGTTACAGTGAGCCACCTGGAATAATGATATTGCGCACCCCGGCTCTCACTACTGCAGGACCCACCCACAAATATTTATTTCGCCAATACTCTAAACTCCGGCCAATTGGTCCTCATGATCAGTGGATCGGTGAGGCGGGGTTAACTACCACCTCCACTATGCTTTTGTGTCCCTGGAATTGAATGGGTATGGGCACTAATGGGTACTTGTGAATATCCCCATGCACAGACCTCACCTTCACCAACTGTGCATTGCCCAATGCTTCCCTTTGAACCAAGAGCTGGTGGATTGACTGAACTACAACCGGAATGCAGTGCATGGTATGCACCCCCTTGAGCACTTACTGGTATGCAGTACACCCCAGCTCAATCAGGGGCGGTTGATGGTACATCGGGGATCTCGATCAATGCCCCACCTCCATCATGGTGCATTGGTCCAGGAAGTTCCCAGGCTCTTCGCAGCTCCAGCAAAGTGGCCCATGCTTAACTCCCACACCTGTAGCCCCGGATTCCCTCACCTGCAGGACAGAGGAAGACACAGAGGGAGAGGGAGGGGGAAGAGGGGTGTGGGGAGCAGATTTCGGGGGAGTGCCATCTGGAAGAGTGCCTGGAACCGTTGCCTGTACATTTTGTAGCTAAAGGAGGGCTTGATGCTGTGTTTGCTGAAGACCAGCAAAGGATTCGTCAATGGCAGCCAGCAGCGAGGATTCCATGTCGGTGTTCCTCCTCAATCTCCTGGGTTTCAGCAACAGTATAACACTCCCTGACATGGGGAAATGAGGAGACGGGAGGCAGGTTGGGTTGGAACACACAAATCAGCTTTATTTTTACTTTCACTTTTGCCTTTTACTCACTTTTCAGCTGTGCAACTCTGAATTTCATGCACATATATACACACACTCCAAGATCTCTTCTCTCCAGCTCCATCTCTTGCGGTGCTCGTCTCTCCCCTCCTTATGCTCTCTCTCTCACTTCAACACAGAACAATAATTAGGAAATTTCAGCAGGTGTGTGTAATCCGTGTTGCTCACCTTCTCCTGCTCCGGCCTCCATTCACACGACAGTGCTCATTCAGTCATACAACACAACATTATATTATTTTAACAAATAACAACAGGGTAACATTGTAGTACAAAACACAACATTGTAATATTGTAACACATAACAACAATGTAACTGTGTAATGCATAACAATATTGTAATATTGTAACACATAACATGAGTGCAAAAATGTAATATATAACGCCACAGTGTAATGCAACACTGAAATATGTAACAATGATAAGACATTATAATACATAACCCTTAATTAGAATTGTTAGTGCAATTCCTATTCTTCTAATCCATTTGCCAGGAGCTTTTAGCCATATTGCTAAGATGTATTAACTTTGTCATATCTGTTACATTATACATGTAAGAACTCTCAACAACCTAACATATAACACAACATTGTAGCTTTATAACATATAATGAAACAGTGCCACATTGGAAATTGCAAAATACAATTCCAATGATCCCCAGGCCATGACATCATCACATGATCACCATTCAAGCACATAACCTCATTCACATTCACTAGATTATTAATGGGACTCACTTGTTTGCAATTGCTGACACTCCTTCACAGAATGCAGCAGCTAGTCTTTCCAAGAATGAGTATGTTTACTCCTTGTGATTACTTCTCTTTTATCCAGACTAAATTACTTCACAGTCAAGTTAATTTAATACTGTAAGAATTATTTCAACAACTATAACACTGTAAGAGTCTATTTATATGTACTTTCATAATGGTCCTTTAAATACAATGCATAACCAAACACTATTATAGTTTCAGTCATAATAACAGAACTGAATTTACTCGATCAGCTCATCTGTAATGCTCCTGTGACTTTTCAGTAAACCAGTAGAGGCAACCTGATTTCTAGTGGCATCTCACTAATTTGAGGAAAACTCAGCACAACTCGATAAAGAACGATTCTGTGACATGGATTATGTTGGGATTAGCTCTCCAGGGAAAAGCATGTGGTTTTCCTGGAGCTAGGACATGAAGCAGTACAAAAGAAACTTATACTTCCTCTCTCTCTCTCTCTCTCTCTCTCTCTCTCTCTCTCTCTCTCTCTCTCAGACACTCACACACATGCACACACACACTTATTCAGAATGCACTGAATAAATACACACTGCTTTCCAGAACAAACCTTGTGAGCAGGTAACCTTACCATAAGAGCTACAGAGAGGAAGAGAGTACATATTTGACTTTTAGAAAATTTTGCTCATGGCTGACTCGCCAACCAAAAGAAACCAATATTAAAATACTGTGTGTATATCTCAGTGCTTATGCTAGTATGTATGAGAAGTGTCATCATAAATACCAAAGGTACACAGATACTCAATCAAAAAAAAGAAAAGAGAATGTTCTAACTTTCTCTTTTAGCTCATCAAACTATTAGCGTTAAAAAAAAAATATGGCCATTAGCTATAGACTGGTGTTACAGAAAAAGCTTTATTTAATTGTAAAATACATTTTCAGTCATTTTACCTAAATAGGCAAATTAATTACTCTTAATAAATGAATTAGTTATCAACTTGTTGAATGTTTGCTCACTTTATATAAACAAATACCTGGAAATTTGTTCGGGCTAGCTAGGTCAGCCAGTGGTAGCTAAGGTAGCATCGTTGGTGATTAGCTAGCAGTAGTTACTTATTATATTATTATATCTTATTATATTTGACAGCAAAGAAAATTGTGTGCTATGTGCTTCTTTGGACTACTTTGGAATTCTTTCTTCTACCCCTGATTTTTTTGGGCTCATGTATAAAGGCAGTGGTTGAGATACTATTGAAAAATCCAGTCTTGGATTCTTCTACTCAGGAAGAATCTGGCAACGTCGGATATGTGAACTACCTGCAGGTGGTTTTCTTAATCTGAATGGATAGTTCAGAAAATAGACTTTAAATTGAGAAAAGCAGCTGCGTAACCTGACGCAAAATATGAGTAACATTCTCATTGTAAACACTGATGTAACTACTGATGTAACTATGGATGTAATATTGATGAAACTCTGAATATGGCCCATAGTGAATTATTCAAATACAAGTGTTTTGGATGTAGATAAAGGCTGTAATTTTGAATTGAGTGCGAAACTACGGAGAACTCCCCTAACTGCAGACCTGAAGATTCTACTAGATCATAGTAGATCTACTAGGCACACTAGATTTCACATTTTCTCATTACTGCTGTAACTCTTTCTAGTCTACAAATCACCAAAAACTGCAAAAAATCATATTTTAACAATATAGCTACTTTAAAGCTTAAATACATCCACTTCTTTTCAGGAATGCCTGCATGAACTTTTTGATGGAGTTTAAGTTTCGACAGGGAAGTACTGCAACAGCAACTGCATACGTTGTTTTCTCCATAAATTCACCAAAAAAAAAAAAAAAAAAAACTGAGAGTGCAGTTTATCTGTGATAATAACATACCATTTATAATTTATAGAGCTGTGAAACACTGGTGCCTCTTCCCACACTGCCACATAATATTCAGATCCAGCAGGTTATTGATGATAAAAGTAGTCTGGATGTGGGTGGATGTGAGTTTTTTCACGTCTCTCAGGAAAATATGTAAAAATTCACGAAGTGACTATAGGACCTGCTGTGTGTCTGGAGTATTTACTTGGTTGTCCTCCCAGAGGGGATAAAACTGGGCAACATATTTAACACAATGTCAATCAGTGACTCAAGGAGAATGAATAAAAGAGAGAAGACACTAACTGTCTTGTTATTTGATTAGTTTAAGTGCTCTGCTATTAAAAAAAAATTAGATTTAAGCCTTGTTAGATTTGGTGTATAAAATCTAATGTGCAAATGTACTGTGTATTCATTTGTTCCAGATCTCGACTTAATCAGAAGATGCCCACAGAGTACATACAGCTGGACACAAGTAACCCAGAAAATTATTTAAAAAAAAAAAGTTGCAAAACGTCCGGCAAAGCAGCAAGTGTGAAAAGTGTGGCAAAGTTAATAGTATCTGATGCACATACTGATACAAGATGGATTCAGCAGTTCCCTAGAGACTAGCTAATCACTTACAACTATTGTATGAATCAAACTAGAACAATGATAATGATAAACCATTACATAAATGAATATTAAATGAAATAAATACATTAAATAAACAGAATTAATGTATTCATTGTTGTCATTGGATTTCCATGAATGGCAGAGTTTACACAAAATGATGGGAAAAAAAAAAAATCCAGTGAGCGTCAGTTCTTGAGAAACTCCTTGGTGATGAGAGAAGTCAAAGGAGAATCGCTAAGCTGGTTTGAGTTGACAGGAAGGTTATGATAACTCAAATGACCACTCTTTACAGCCACGGTGAGAGAAGAGCACTCTGAACACTCCAAACCTTGAGGAGCATGAGCTACTACAGCAGAAGACCACTCCTATCAACCAAGAAGAGGAATCTCAGGCTACAGTGGGCACAGGCTCACCAAGACTGGCAAGTTCCAGATTGGAAAAAGACCACGTGATGAGGTTCTATGTAGAATTTTTACAGGTGTATTTGTGTCACTACATAGGGCAGAATGCATTCAGGACTTACTAATCTAGTTCCATAAAGGCAAATGTCATCTTTGTGAAGCATATTTTTTATTTTTATTTTTCATTTTTCACCGGACTCCATTTTTTTTTTCATTGAGCATGTTGCTTCATCTGTTTGATACCAGAAATTGATAATTAATTTTCATCTCATTTAGACTTAAGTGCAGCAGCATAGAATTTTTAATACAGGTGGTCAGGGTAAACAACACATCCTCATAAGTCCTGTCACTCGGTAGAGGAACTCCCCAGGGTTATGTTCTCTCCTTCCTTCTGTTCTCATTATTCACAAGTGGACTCACCAGTCAAAACAGCTCTGGCAAGCTTTTCAAATATGCTGATGACACCGCCATTATTGGACGGGTTTCAGATAAGGATGAATCACCATACCGACAGGAGGTAGTCCATGCTGTAACTTGGTGTGAAGACAATGACACCTCCAAACACCTCCACAACCAAGGAACTAATCATAGATTTCTGGAAGTCACTAAATCTCAAAGAACCCATCAGAATCAGGAACCATCCAATAAGCATTGCAGAGTCTTGTGAATTTATAGGGCCACTCTTTGGAAACTCACTTATATGAGATTTGGAAATGGCCACATTGTCAAGAAGGCACAATAGAACCTCAATTTCTTGAGGCATCTGAAAAGGTACAGAGAACTCAGTTTTACTGAAATTATTGAAAGAGTCCTGACACGGACCATCACAGTCCGGTACAGCAACACAGACTTTTGCTAAAAGAAAACTTCAACAGATTGTAGAAAAGGCCTCAAAATAACTGGATGTGATTGTACATCCAGTAGAGCTTGAACATTTTGCACATTTTCTCTCAGTTTTATTAAACATTCTCCAATTCACAAGTTTATAATAATGCTTCTGTTCCCACCACTCTTATTGTAATTTGTTGTCTTTTGCATTTGCAGACACACAGAGCTATACTGAAACCAAATTCCCCTAACAAGGTTGTGTGGAAATAAAGACTCTTAAATGTTGAATCTTTATTCAGTTTGGTGTCTCCCTCTCTTACAGGAAGACTCTTTTGTGTAGACCCAAACATAGGACACCTAAAGTATTTCATTTATATTTCACTTAATTTTATAATGAATCACTGCCCTAAAAAAAAGGCACCTTCACACATACTGTATTAGTCGATTTGTAGAGTCTGAATCAGAGTGAAATTGAAATACTTTTGGTTTGTTTGGTATTTGGTTAGGTTTAATTTGCATATAATTAAACAAAAAGCATAAAAACTTTGGTTGAAGTTAAAACATACGTTTAATATAAAACCCTTTGCTAAGTGCACAGAGTCAACACAAAAATTACCCAAGAACAGAGAACATGAAAAAAAAACGAAGGTGTTGTTCAATAAATTTACATAAATAACTTGTTTAAAACATTTTGTGTATCATATCAACTGTTCATTTTTTCCCCGTTTGATCATTGTTTCAAATATCCATTACAGTACTACATCTCTGTCCTTTGGCTTAAAATAAAAGCTGCAGTGCCATAGGGTCTGATTAAAATGGACTAATTGCGTTTGGACTCTTGCAATGTTGTATAATCATTAATAGGTAGTCGTATTCTATTTCTTCTGCTTAGTTTTCAGCCTTTTAACCTCACTGAGGTCACTCAAGATGGCGTGTGTGTATGATATCAGACAGGCCTGAACTCTCTCATTGTTGTCAGACAGTGGTCAGGCTAGTTAGATCTTGACTCACAGGTCAGAACAACAGCTTGGATCTTGTTCTTAAATCTTCTTCAGTTCTTGAATCGGCTTTGTATTTTGTAGCTCCTGGCAGGCTCACCAGTTGTTAGGTCTTGGTGCATAAAATCGATATCTACGAACTGATGAACAGCACTGTGATGGGGGACTTGTCTTCTTTATTCAGCTAACAGAAATATTAACATGAAGCTCTTAGCACATTGAGTGCATGACAGTACAGTGTATTTATTTGTATCTGACTTTGACTTAATCAGAAGATGCTCATAGAGCGCATACCCTGGGCACCAGCAGCCTAGAAACGGAACACATAGAGCAACATCAATCAGCAATAAATAGGTGTGAAATGTTTATCATCATAGTATCATAGTGTCTGAGAATTGATTTAAAAAAACATTAGATAAGGGTAAATGGCTAACCACAATGATTATAATGGTTTGGATTGTGTTAAATACACTGATCTCCCATTTTATTAGGCACACCTACCTTGTACCTGACATATAGGTGCATTCTGAAATTCTAAGACTAAATACACTCATACCAGCATAACACACACCAGCATGTCCGTATGCTGAGAATAATGCACCATCCAAATAAATATCTGCTTAGCAGTGAATAGGGTAACAGGGAAATGACACAGAACAACCGATGGGATAAATTTAGTAATTGTAGACCTACATGGTAGGTTTACTTAATACCCTGGCAGCCCAATGTATATGACATTAACTGAAACAGCATGAAATAATAGTACTGGTCAGTAGTCCTCATGCATTTGATTTTCCTGACCAGATTTAAAAAAAATTTTTTGACAAGCTTTAGGTGACACAATTTAATATTCATAAGAAACATTAAAACAGTCAGGTAAGTATTTAAACACACCCTGTGAGTTTTGGGAAGAGTTGCATGTACCTAGACAATCAGGATATATTATGATAATTAAAAAATAAAAATAAATAAATATGCAGACAGATCATGATTGCACAAATGGCCATGTGTTATTTGGGGAGATTTTCAGTCCAGCTTACAGCAGACTGTAAATTTTGGCTGTAATAAAAGAGGCGTGTTTTGGTCTAAATTGCTCTAGTGATTCATTACTGCGGATTGGAAAGGATTTTTACATGTATATTTATAGATTTGGTATATAGGTCAGAATACGTTCCAGTTATACAGCTCAGCATAACCTTCCAGTCACTGACATAGGACCTTAACCACTGAGCCATCACTGCAATATACAACATGGTGGAAAAGTCAGGGTCCATTACTGAAAACTGTAGCAAGTATCTAACTTTATTTCAGTGTTAGTTAAATATTCAATCACCTTTCTGGTGTTTTTAACGAAGTCTCCAAATACATTTTACAAAGTTAAATTAGATGATACATCTGACACTTTTATAATTTTGCCATGGTAATTCAGTACATGTAGCCATAGTCCTTATCCTCTACTGTTTTTATGGAGCACACTGACAAAAATTTGCCAATTCATTGGCGAACGTCTTGGCTATAAGCTGTATTCTGTCCTTCGTAATTAAAAATATTATTAGAGTCTTGATAGCATCATTATTTTCTCCTGATATACTTAAAGCAAGGTGGTCCCTGGAGGACTAGTGATTAGGCCTCGGCCCTTTCACCACCACGACCTGGGTTTGATTCTCGACGAGGGAACCAACCCTAGCCTCTGGGGTTACACAAGACAGTGCACTCCCAGTGCTGGTCCCAAGCCAGGATAAAATAAAGATGATATCCAGAGTAATAATTTTTTTATATGTGACTGCAGCTCATAGAAGATATATTCACTAATGTCTTGTTGACTTTTTTTGATGTATAGCATGACAAACTGGACTATGGCTGGACAGTTATACCATCCTTAGAACTGGAAGTCATATAATCACTCATTTCCCTTGTATGAATTAATGCACTTAGCTCTCCATATGTTAAGCTACTATGTATTAGCCTAGGCAATTAGATTTCAATAAAATAAAACCATGTGTCAGGGACAGACATTAGAGCTTTCATTTGTGGGCTATTTCATTTGTCCTGCCCTGTATATTATTTTAAATAAAGAATAGCCATGAGAATTATTAAACCAATTCACTGGTGAACACAAAAAGCACCATTCATAGACTAAAAATAGTAAAGTTTTTTTTTTTTTTTTGCATGTGCATGCTCTTTGGGTATAAATCTTTGGGTGAATTGATTCTTGATTTATCGGTTTATGACTCAGTTGACAAGTGATTTGATTCAGCAGTCAAGCTTCTTAAAAATATCATAATGCATTTAACGTGTTCCTTCCTTTAAGTTTCTCAGGGATAATTATTCATTACCATTCATTAACCATTCATTAATTCAGCGCCTGCTCATACATCCTTTAACAATAGCTTAGCTACTTCTTAGCTACCTTTTCTGCTTAATGGTCTTTAAAAATGCTTAAGAGTTTTCCTAGTGCTAGCCACTTCTTTTGGTTTCTATACAGGAAAGCCAAATAACTTCTGTTTCTATCACAAAATCCACGTAGCAGTCTGGCTTTTGTAGATGTTCAGCATATTCACATAGCCTTTTTAAACACCAAATCTTATTGAGGAGATGTGAGGAGTAAAGTCAGCCATTAGACCAAACATAGTCACATCAATAGCTACAAGAGCTGCACTCATAAAACTTTCCATTCTGAACAAGACCCGTGCAGTACGTTCAACATTTTCTCGATGTGCACTTTATTTTACTTGACTTGTAGGGGAATAAAGTTTTGTATTAGCCAGTCAATAGAAAGTAGATACATTGTGATTAAAACTTAGAGTGAAGAGATTTAAAGAGTGCTTTTCACAGTCTCAGTGTTATACTGTAGCTGAGGATGCGTTTTCTCTAAATATTGACGTCTTGGCTCTAATAGACTATTAGCTCACAGAATAGAGTGGGTGTATTTGCCTCTGTCTATGAAATAAAAAAATCTCTGACTGCCTGATCCCACGCGCACAGGGGATTGGAGGACAATAACCTATCACACAGCAGCGGTGGTTTGTGAAGAACATGTTATTATTTTGTTAGTAAACCATGACTCATTTGAGTTATCATTTTAATCATTTTTTTAACTGATGCAGCTGAATACAAAGTAATCAATCAGTGCATTTAGAAAATGAATGAATAATTACACCTTTAGCATTTAACACAATTACAATAAACTGAAATTATTTCTAATAACACACTATAACCACAGCCCACATACATAATAAACAATGCATTTTCTGTTTCAGCAACATCAACAGCAAAAAAAAGGCCACCTATTTGATCTGGTTGGAAAAACCAACTTTTTAAAAAAAAAAATGCATTAAAAATTCCTCGTTTATAGTTACATTTAATGTTGTGGAATTAAACACAACCCTAACCCTAGTATGTAAGGACTAACACATGCCTAGATGGTGTGATGCGGTGAAGTGTGTTATTTTGGTATAATAGAATGGCTTGGGGTGTGTTATTCCACTTATACCACAATGATTTGCCAACGATTACAATGTTTAAATTGTAACCGCACAACACTTTACGCTTTTCAACAGTTTATAACATAGATTTAATGTTGCCGAATGTCCATGAGACAAGATACTTCCTGTTATCACTTATGTTATAGCAACGATAAATGGTAGTTGTTAATTCAGCCTCGTCTCATTTTCTCTTTCTTGAAGTTAATGAAACAAAAAGCGAAGCTTGTAGCTTTGTCTTTCTCATCTTTCTCTCTCTTGCATGCATGTAATTAAGCAGACTTTCTCTGAATTTACTTCTTTCTTTTTTACCCTTGCAATTTCTTTGCATTGTCATGCTAATTGTCTTGTGTCTGCCTCTGTGTCCCCTTTCCAGAGGGAGTCGGGTGATCTGTCTAACGTGCCTAAGGAGTACATGGACCTGAAGGGAGTGTTCAGTAAGTCTCGGGCCGCTTCTCTCCCACCGTGCCGTCCCTATGACTGTGCCATAGATTTATTGCAAGGTAAGTCTCCGCCTAAGGGCAAGTTATACTGCCCCAGAAAGAAAGGCCATGGAGAAATACATTTCTGATTCTTTGGCAGCTGGGTTC
>CM074966.1:12626536-12639771 GCA_037577455.1 Pangasius macronema | reverse complement strand
GAAGTCACTTCACTTCACTTCACTTCAGACTCAAAAGGGAACTCATGCTCATTTTGGTGACACTGGATAGTGTGATTCATTACTAAATCATTACTCTTCTACAATTGTATATGATAGTGTCAAGCGTGCAAGTGTGTAGGAAAGATCCTCAGTATAAGCATCAGGGTCATCAGGGTGAGTTTCAGAGTTTTACCTTTAAGTCTATAATATCTGCATGAAGTTATCCACTGTATAATGAATGAGAGTTGTTGTATTCGTTATAATATAAATATTTTGGTTATGATGTATTGATGGATTTTGGTTATGGTGTAATGTGTTGATGGATTTTGGTTATGATGTAATGTACTGATGGATTTTGGATATGATGTAAGGTAATGTATGGATTTTGCCTATGCTGTGATGCATTGATAGTCTTTGGTGCAGAATTCTTCAATCTTATCCAGAAAGGGCTTCATTGGCTGCAGGCTTTCATTCCAGCCAGGTAGGAGGGACACTTTATAGTTGATTGGAGCCCAAGATAAACTGATTAAACATGTGGAATCTGGTGTAACTCCTGCTTGGTTGGAATGAAAGCTTGCAGTGACACTGGCCCTTTGTGGATACGATTTAAAATCCCTGTAATGTATTGATGGACTTTGATGATTTCAGTTTCAGAGTTTTAGCCTTAAGTCTATAATAGCTGCATGAAGTTATCCACTGTATAATGAATGAGAGTTGCTGTATTGGTTATAATGTAATGTACTGATGGATTTTGGTTATGATGTAATTCAGTGATGGATTGTGGGCATGATGTAATACATCAATGGGCTTTGGTTATGATGTATTGATGGGTTTTGGTTATGATGTAATGCATTGATGGATTTTGGTTATGATGTAATTCAGTGATGGATTGTGGGCATGATGTAATACATCAATGGGCTTTGGTTATAATGTATTGATGGGTTTTGGTTATGATGTAATTCAGTGATGGATTGTGGGCATGATGTAATACATCAATGGGCTTTGGTTATAATGTATTGATGGGTTTTGGTTATGATGTAATGTATTGATGGATTTTGGTTATGATATATTGATGGGCTTTGTTTATAACAATTTGATGAGCTTTAGTTACTGTATTATTAACGCCAATAGAGATACAATATATTAAAAACAAAATTGAGTTAAATGTGCTGTAGGAAAATGGTTTACCTTCAGAAAAAATTGCACACATACACAGGCGCACACACACACACACACGCACACACACACACACACACTCACACACGCCTGCATGTCTAATGAGATCCCATCGCACGGTTGCCATGGAGATGGTGACAAAACTGTCAAGTTTGGAACTCTTTCAGATTTCCTATGTGGAGGCTTCTGTGTTGTGAAACGTCAAAAAACATACTTTCAACAGAGATCACCTATTTCGACTGCACCCATTTTTATATCTGGGCCACAATGAGCATCCTTGAGAGATGTTTTCAATAACCACCCACGTTCGGAATTTCAGGGCACACTGTGCTTTCTATGCCTTAGATTTTGGGAAACATTCGATGTTCTGTTCCATACATTCATAGAACCACTTACATGCATTACACTGCAACTAACACAGATTGTATACACTGTAGGATTTCCCATATGATTTTGCTGTCACAAACCAAAATTGCACATCCTAAAAGAATCCTTTGATCGTGTGCTGAGATTGGTGGTCTTAGGACATGCTCTCTAGCTGATTTAGTGCAACCAAAAACAGATCACAGAGTGTTAATGCTGCTATGATACTCGTCTAAAAGCCACTAATTGGAGAACAGTATAGGATTATGCCAAACTCACAGGAAAACTATATGGTAAAAAATTTATTGTAGATTTTACAGTTGTTTGGCAACCCAAATTGCTAGTAAATTACTGTAAAATTTACAGCAATTTATTACAGTGTTCAAATGTGATAATGGCAATGGTGAAACCTAAGCAAAATATGCTAAAGAACAGAACACAGAAAAATGCCCTTATTAATTAAAAATGTTTCTGTTCATGTGACACCTTTTTTTTTGGAACAAACCCAAATCACACCGATTGATGACATAAGAAGAACAAAAAAGAGATTTTACAGATCATCAACAGATTTAGTATATCTATATACTGTATGTAGTTAGTAGATATTTACTCACCAGCCACTTTAATAGGAACACCTGTACTCATACACATTCATGAAATTATACGATCAGCTGATCATGTGACAGCAGTGCAACACATAAAATCAGAGATTGGAAGATTGGAAAAACATTGCCCGGTCTGCTTCCGATCTTCAGCTGTCCAGTTTCGGTTTAGCCTATGCCCACTGTAGCCTCCTGTTCTTGGCTGACTGGAGTGTGGTCATCTGCTGTTGCAGCCCATCTACCTCCAGGTTTGACATGTTATACATTCTGAGATATGCATTTTTTTTTCTCACCATGGTTAAAAGTAAAAAGTGATTACTTGAGTTACCATAGCAACTCGAAGTTCTCATCACAAAAGGTTTCCACCTGTAGAACTGCCGCTCTGAATGTTTTTTTGGTTTTCAGACCATTCTGTGTAAACTCTAGAGACTGTTGTGTGTGAAAATCCTAGTAGATCAGCGGGTTTCTGAAATACAAAAACCAGCCCATCTGGCACCAGTGACCATGCCACGGTCAGAGTCACTGAGATCACATTTCCTCTCCATTCTGATGTTTGATGTGTATATTAAATGAACCTCTTGACCTCCCTGCATGATTTTATGCACTGCTGTCACATGATTGGCTGTTTGGATAATTGCATGAATGACCAGATGTACAGGTATTCCTAATAAAGTTGCTGGTGAGGGTAATTATGGAGGGCATGTGACCACCAAGTGTAAACCTAATAGGCTGGCAACTCAGTACACATAAACATTTAAACCTCTACATTTCAGCAACTTGTGAGTCATGTAGAACCGAGAGCGCTGTGGAAAATCTTTTACACCACTGCCATCAAGTTGTTTATGTTCTCTGGAAGATGGCAGCGGTGAACATTTTGCTGCAGCACCGTCAGAGATTTACTCTCAGAGAGTGTTTAACACCAGTGTGTGATCTGAGTGTGGTTACAGTAATCTGTTCAAATAAGCACAGCTCTCCAGGTCTGTCGGCCTCAGAAATGTGTGTGTGTGTGTAGGCTGGAGGGGTTCAAGAGAGGACAGTGACTTGCCTGACAGAGATGACAGAGAGAAAGCTCACCTTCTTTTTAGTTTTTTTTTTTAACATTTGAAAGTGTGTATTTAAGCACAAAATATGCCAAAAGGAACTATAAATGTATTATTAATTTTCATTGGCAATTTGTAAACGTGAAAGGATGATAGTGGACATCTTCCACTAACCATCATTATTAATCACTGACTTGATTACTATATATTATGTAGTCATAGGATGGAGTTGCCTGAAGGCAGTTATAATTTGTAGTGTGTTGTGCATGTCATTCACTAGTTATATATAAAAAAAGGTTTCTTAAAGGTTCTTTGATAATGTTCCTGCAATATGCTGTCACAGTGTACCTGACATTAATGTTCAGTTTATTAAAGTTGTAGCTCAAGGCTTAAATTGTGTCTGGGATCGTCCACTAACACTAATTTCACACTGCCAAGCAGCAAGTTGCTGATGTCCTTTGCAGTCGGCTTACCTACATTTTTAAGTGTCAAATGCAGTTGAATGGGGACTGCAGATAGGAACTTAAGTTGTGAGAGCAGAACATCCCAGGGCAACAGACTACCTGCACTGTAGAGTTGGCCCAGGGAATTCAGTAGAGCCAATCTGTTGAATTTGTTGCCCTACCACATCATAAAACCACTTTAGTAGGAACACCTGTAGACATAAGTTTACACAGAATGGTGAAACATTCAGTGAGCAGCAGTTCTGTGTCTGGAAATGCCTTGATGATGAGAGATGTCAGAGGAGAATGGACAGACTGGTTGAAGCTGATGGGAAGGCAATGGAAACTCAACCACTCATTACAGAAGAGGTGAGCAGAAAAGCATCACAGAATGCACAACAATTCAATCCTTGAGGCTGATGGGCTACAACAGCAGAAGACCACATCAAGTTTCACTCCTGCCAGTCATGAACAGAAATCTAAAGTTGCTAAAGGTACTAAATTGTACGTTTCATTATCGCTGGGGTACATCTTTTGTTCCTTTAGCATGAATCTTCATACCATAAAAATATGTGAGGAACATTATTGGACCTTAAAGACCACTGATTTACCTATAAAACTCTAAAGGTTATTTAAAGGTACAGCACATGCACCTTCCATATAGAAGGTACATACCAACAGTACAAAACATGTCCCATTGATGGTACCACCCAGTAACCAAGAGGAATAAGTAATCATCTGCACTTCCAACACTGCCACTATTTTTTGCATGGACTTCCCAAATTTTGCACGGTCCACCCTGAAATGGACACATATCAGTGACAGGAATACATTTTGCATGATGGCACTTACATGGACAGTTTAGGTGCTTCACAGTTTTTTTCCTCCTAATTTCACCTAAAACCAGGACCCTAAAAATACACCTAGCCATCGGTATCTGTCAGTAAAGACCTTGAACATTCCTAAAGTTAATATATGTGCAGCATTATACAGACAGGTAACTTTGCACTATGTAAACTGGGGTCATCACCCTTCGTCAGGCTTAAGATTTACAAACATTGATCTGTTCTTCTCAGGGCAGTCAGCTTTCACCCGACATTCCGTGCTCCAGTAAAGCCTGAGCAGAATAAAAGCAACCACATTTGTTCAGAAATCAAATACATTCAGGTCTCTGTCAGTCACAGTGTGATTTTTTTTTTCCGGCTAATTAAAGGGAAGATGAGGTACGACTATGCAAATCTCCAAAATAATTAATATCATGGGTTTTATTATTACATGGATGGCAAAGCACTGAATCAATGTGCAGCTTATGAGAACAGAAATGCACAAAACACACAAAGGTTAGATTAACCCTTTCTTGCAGTACACTGGTCTTCCTTTCCGCCATGAATGGAATGGAATGGAATGGAAATCGACTTATTGGACATTTTCAATCAATATAAACAAATGAATTATTTTTGTTATAAGATTAGTCAAGGCATTGTTGGGTTTCTGTGTGTAGAGTATTATGACTTTGTGTTTAGTTGCTGGTGAGCAGGGCGATGGGAAAGGGGGGTGTGAGTCTCCTGTTGGGCAAACCATTCACACCTTTCCACAGTAACATTGGAACAGAGTTAAAAGGACAGCACAACTAAAGGCTTTTTTTATGATTAAACACTGTATGCAACTGCCGCAATAAAATTATAACATTTAAACCTAATAGGCTAGGTAAAAAAGAAATACTTGTGAATAACTGCAAATTTTTAAAGCCCTGAGTGTATACTTCCATATGAGCTGTTATCCACTACTATGGAGTGTGACTTCACAAATAAATCCAATGCAGAATAAGCGCACCCCCAAAACAGGTGGAAATTTTTTTGGCCTCTGGAAAAACAGTTAAATATATTAATGTAGTGCAGAGGACTATTACATTTTTGGTATGTGATGAAATGAACATATTTTAATAATAAACAGTGCATGGATTTATTTAGTTTATTTACTTGAAATACACCCCAATATTATTAAGTTCATTTAAAAAAAAAAAAAATCAGTCCGTATCAGCTATTCAAGGAATAGTTTGATGAAAATGCAAATGTTTACATGTTTCCAAATGCAGTCCAATCTATTCAATACAATAACTCCATGTTTCTTTTTTGAAGTTTTTCAAGGAGCTGTAGCTATCTCATCCAAAATCTCTCACCCAAAATCTCTCACCCAAAATCTTTACAGCTCCCTAATCTCATTTGGAAAATACCAGAGTCAGTGTTTTAAAGTTTATGGTTATAGGTTACAATAAGTCATGTGCCACAAATTCCTCCATGTTGTTTTGTTTAGAGTTCACTCCATGTGTTTTTGTTTACTTTGCCATGTGCTTTTGGTTCTGTTCTAGTCCCTGTCCTGTCATTGTTTGATTACCCTAATGTGTTCACCTGTTCTGTGTTAAGCCTTTGATTAGACTGTTGTAATTTATGTCCTTTTGTTTCTGTCTGTCATTGCAAGGTCTTATCATACACTTGTAATGTTAAGTTATGAACCATGCTTCTTGTGTTCATTTTCTATATTATATTTCTGATTTCAGACCTGTGCTTGATCCCACTTGGAAATTTGATGACAGATTGGTAAAAAATACCATGTGTTTACACTCTTGCGTCCCGCCACATCTTACCTCATGTTACACTGTATCCTAAAATCAGCATCTCTCTGTTATTACTAAAGATGTGCTCTGTTGACATTACTCAACATAGTTATGTTGACATTACTAGATATGTGGCATTACTAAACATGATGTGGTTTGAGGCAGCAGTTTTCATATTACTTTCTTTATCTTTACTCCATCTCATCTGTGAATCTCAAAAATAAATTATTATTTAATGATCATTTCTTAAATTATAACATTACTGAGAAGTAAGTTTTTTTTTTCATTCAATTCCTCGAACAGACCATTTTATTGACTGTAATTTTCCTTTCCTTCACCCACTCTAGTGGTGAGGACCAATGTGTAACCATGGCTATGTCATCACACTCAATACTGCTAAAAAAAAAAGAGAAAAGACTAAAGAAAGTGACTCAAACTTTAGGATGAGTCGTGAAAGCTGAATGCTGAATTGTTTCTGCCAGGGAGAAATTTTACCTATTTTTTCCCTACTCTTGAACGTGTCTTTTACAGATCCGTAGATGCGTGCTCACTTCATTCCTGTCTTTATGACAAATACCTGCTACATAAAAAACGACCAGGTTTGAAAAAGAACAACAAGTCCCTAGTTCCAGTAAATGCGAGCAAATGCTAAAATAACTTTCAAATAACTAAAATAAATTTTGTCACATGTGATTTCATGTAAAATTTTATCAAATGGAATCTGCTGGTTAAAAAACTACATTATCCCCAAAGATTTGCACTAATTTAACTAATTTGCACCCAGGCTAATTAGTGTGTAATTAGTATAAAACTGTACGCTCACTCATAAAGTGTAATCTGTTTACTTATGGATCACTGCCTTTAAAATTAGGTTTATTTAGACTTTCATGGAGCAGTAGACATTAATTATTTGCTTAATGATATTCCCTGTGCCTCTATGTTCTTTGGGGATAGCTGGATATGGATGCACTTACGACTGCAACGCATGCTCTTCATTTTAATAGTGAAACCTGGCCATTACTGTTATATGAAGATCAATTAAAACGACTATGCCTGTCATGCTGTGTTTAGCCAGTGAGGACTTCACGAAGGAGAAACTTTTGAATCGTCATAACCTAAACAAAGTAACTCCCAGTGATGGCAGCACATGCCCAGAAATTTGCAGGTTTAATCTCTTTAGCTTTAGCTTCTTTTGCACCAGATTTTATGTACACTAAGCTGCCAGTTACAGTTATTAGCAACCGAATTTCTTTACCTGATTAGTATACTAGCGACTGTGTACATACCCATTACTGACTGTAAATTGATTACAAATAACCTATATTGTCCAAAGACCTGCTTGCAATGAATGTCACAAGGTAAAATTTCTGACGCTGGCTCCTACACTTTAAAACTATAAGTTTTTCTTCAATACCTCCAGATTTACCACAGCAGAGGAAAGCTGAAAAACAAGATGTCATATTGTGAAACCCCCCAGTGCGTGCAGGAGCTTAATGAATTTGATTGTGGAGTGTTGACGTCATTTTTGTGGAACAGACTGTCAGAGTGCATGATTCACATTCAGACAGATGGCTTTCCCACTTCCGCTGTAAATTTAGATAAAAATAGACAAGACAACAAACCCCAAAATACACAAACTAGACAACTGATCGTTTCTCATTGGGCTTTTTTGCACTCGACAATAGTCTATGGTCTCAGTAACAGCTGATGTTTTTTCAAATCTTGTAATCCACATCATGTTGAGGGAAACCAATTACCAATTTTTAAACCGCACTAAAAAGTGACTCCTAGTTGAGTTCATTCATAAAACAGGATTTCTGTAATTTTTAGCCGCCAGTTGGCATTTCTGTTCCTGAAATTGATGACATGGTCGAATGGAAACACAGATGGTGAATGCAATTCCAAATCATTATTCTCTCACCACTTTTAGGCCCAGAAGCCGTCCAGAGCTTAGGTGAGCTCATCTCTCATTTTCGGCCTACCGTCTCTGACAGGCTTGAACAAGGAAGCTTGTGTTTATCTGCTAAAATCCATTTACACTGGGTTTCCACAGTTTCTTAGTTATTATATCAGTATATTTGAGTTTCCACAGATTTTAGATGCTATAATAAACTAATAAACTGGCAGCTCAGCTTGTTTGGGTATCATTCCTGCCATAGGTATACAAGCTAGACATGTAGATAGTTGATAACAAACAACATTCTCTCAGTTATGCTATTGTGGCTGTGATAAGCCACTCGAACACCACTCTGCGGATATAACCGAATACTAATACATTATTTGGATTGAACAGATAATGTGCCCTAAACAGGCACAAATACAGATATGGATAGGAGGTACACTACTTGTTTTTCTTTTCTTTTGTCTTGTTTTGTTTGTCAGTTGTCAGTGATTCACTCCGGTAGCCTGACCTAAACACTGCCTCACTGAGCTCCAAAATAAAACCATATTTCTACCGTATTATTGTACAAACTTGCCTGAAAAGAAATATTCACAAAAGAAATATGTCTATTTATAGAGCCACTGCTTTATATACCCCACGCAGACCATGCACTGTGCACAATGCAGCATATCTCTGCTTTTGGTTGTTTTTCATTCTTATTAAATAAAAATCTTACCAGAAAATCACATGTGAATAAGCTCCAGTTTCATCTCAACCCTGACCAGGGTACAGTGGTTACTGAAGATGAATGGATGAATTAATTACATAAAGGACAGTAGCACTGTATTTCAGCTTTGTAGTACAATTTGATAGTGTTTCAGTGAACTCTTCTCATCTTTTTGAATTGTAACATGGCCAAAAACTAAAGAAAATCTGATAAAATATTCTAAAATTCAACAGATTTATGAATGACATTTAGTTATTTTGAATGGCATTGTTTTGAGTGAAAAATTACTTATTACTTATTTATTGCTTGGCTTTTTTTTTTTTTTTTCAGTCTCTCTGGCTCAGGTCACCCCAGTCAGTGAACTCCAGTTCTCAGCACACACCGTGTCCTACAAACATGGCTGCCCCGGACTACACTCCCCAGAATGCACACACTCTGCCCTGTTCACAGTCGCCAGACTTCTGACTGAGAACACATCAAACACACACACACAGGCTCTTGAAATGAAACCTTCACTCACTCACTCACTCACTCACTCACTCACTCACTCACTCACTCACTCACTCACATTTTGTGAAGTATAAGCTCAGTTTGTTCTGTACTCCTGATGGTATCAAGCGTGCTATCCCATATTTACTGATCTTGTTTGACCTGTGGCTAGTTTCTCGATTCTCGATTTTTCCTTTGCCCAGTTTGTCCTGTTTGTGGATTGTCTGACCTTAGCCTGTTTCTTGACTTTGAAATTGCTTGCCATTTTGGATTTGTTTGCTTTTCTCTCAATAAAAAAAAAAAAAATCCAATGGACTTGCATCTGTCTCATCATTTTATGAGCCCCTATGGTTCTTAGAGGGATAGAGGTAGGGATTCACCTTTAATAATAATAATAATAATAATAATAATAATAATAATAATAACAAATCTTCTCTGCCAACTTATCTACGTTGCTTTATGAAGCACATTAACAAGTGCTGTTCATACGTAAGAATAAAATTGAGACAAAAAATACAGACAGGGCAAGTAAAGAATAATGCTAAGAGATTAAATTGAAATAATGGTAATAAAAATCAAGCATGAAAAGATATGTTTTTAGTTTTGATTTGAAAATGGTAACTGATGAGGCACTCCTGATATCTGTCACCTTTAGCCTCAACTGAGATCGTGGAACAGCCAGGAGAGACTGATCAAATGACCTCAGAGACATGGAGCTGAGTATTGAGAGGGTAGGTCCACGATGAAGAGGCAAGCCCATTAACAGCTTTAAAAACAAAATAAAAGGACCTTATATTGGATCCTGTGCTGGACAGGGAGCCAGTTCAGAGAGGCTAAAGCCAGAAGGATGTGATCCCTTCTCTTGGCAACAGAATTAATTTGTTGGTCAAAGCTGAAGTCAGGAGTATCAGGAATATTAGAGAATCAGTTAAACAAATATAGTGGCTCAGTTATTGAGGAAAAAAACCTGCAAGTCTAAAAAAGTAGGCTGCCATCCTTAAATTGTTCACATTTTTATAAGAGAAAAATGCAATATATTAATAAAACAAAAATAAGAATTCCTTCAGTTCAATCAAATACATTTAAAATCAAGCAAAGCCAATATCAGTCAAAGGGGGCACTTACTTTTGCACTTCCTTGGCTTCAGTATGCATAGTCTTATCCAGGGCTCTAATATGTATACCTGTTCTCTGTGGAAGGATCAGTCTTAGATAGGGAGTGTGACCCAAAGTTTAAAAATGAAATTGTACAATACATGATTCAGGTGATAATATGAGTTCCAATTATATTTGTTTATTTAATATTTAATACAGCTTCTGGTATTTTTTAAATGCTTTGTCTACATTACTGAGGCAAACAACCTCTTTTGAGGTGAGTGTGTGAAAATTTACGCATGCTAAACTGGTGGGTATAAATTTCCATTAAATGTTAGCTACATTATCCTACAAAACTAAAAACATGTCTTGGCTGATTGATCACATTTGGAGTAAAGGGATCAGTATGTACATCCCATTTTTTCCTAGACTGTTCCTAAAGGGTTGCTTCACACGCTTTTAGTAAGTCTTATATAGAGATATTTTGTTTTTCAGTTAGACATTTACACAAGGAGGATGGGATTTATTTCCCAGCACATCACTTGACTTCATAAATGGCCGAGCTCTGGGTTTGAAAGGCGAAAACTTGGCATTCATCTTTGAAATATCTTCCGGTCCTTTAATTCCGTAGTCCGCTTTCCATAGAGACAGAGCACTTTTTGCTGCTCCATTATCTGTGAAAACTGTGCCTTCACTATAATGTCCTCTGTGACCCTCTGACTGTTCGGCACAAAGCCTTCTCTCTATTCCTTTACTCACTTTTCTCTCAAACTTCTCTCCCTTATCAATTCTTCACACAGCACTTAGAGCACTCCTGCAACTTTTGCTATTATTATTACAGAAATCTATTCATGACTGCGAATAGGAAGTGAGAATGCATCCAGAACATGTAGAAAATTCTAATATTTTTTTTTTCTAGGAAGTGTGAATCTTTTCTGTTCATAAGACTTCTGTTTAGGTGACTTTAATCTTGGAGAAAGCAAGCTTTACGATGCTGAAAATGATATTCTCAAATAACTGATAGTAAAGCAGGTCAATGCCAAATTATCACTCAACTCAACTGTCAACCTTTTGCCAAATCTGTAGCATATGGATCTATTTCTATATATTTTTGATGCAGTGACTTGGACAGTGACTGATTGCTAATAATCAATTTGTGCAGGTAATAAGGTAATTTGTGCATCGATATATGAAAAAAAAACAAAGGCGAGAGTTCACCTCCAAGGGTAGGTCAAAAATCACACAACAAAATGGCAACATGTGCAAACTTAAATGGTAGTGAATGTCATCGACTGAGCCCGGTTGTGAAATGACAAAAAACTTAGAGGAAAGGAACGTGACCACAACAGAACACTGAACCAGTATAGAGAAGGCAGTCACATATGCTAGCCAAAGGAATGTGTGAGTAACAGTGCAGAGTACACCATAAGAGACGTTCAACGAGCAAGTGAACATGATGATGCTTTAGTCTGATGATGATGCTTTAGTCCATCAGACTAATGTGGACTAGGAGTCATATATTGTGAAGGTTGAACTGTATTCTGATGCTACTGACATTATGGAGGAAATGAAAGTCTCCACACCTCTTAATTTAATGGGCACTAAAACTTACAGCCTTCTATGCAATTTACTAACCCCTGAAAAGACAGCAGGCAAGATCTTTTGACAAAATTGCTGACATTTTACAAAATCACTTGAACCCAAAACTGCTAGTAATAGCTGAGAGATTTATATTCCACAAACAGAACCAGTCAGAGTATGAAAGCTTTTTCTAAAACATTGCAGAACTGTAGAAACTTCTCCCAATACTGTGACTTTGGAGATGAATTTTCTGATGCATAAAGTGGCAGGCTGGTATGTGGCAGGTATAGTCAAAGAACTCAAAAGAGGCTACTATGAGAAAGAGACTTAACCCTGGATCAGGCACGGACCATTGCATTATTAATGGAGAGAGCAGAAAAGGATGCATCAGAGTTACAGAGAAAGAGTTTAGAATGTGAAAATGTGAAATGTGAAAATGTCCTTGAACAGTGCAAAAAGCCAGAACTGATATCGATGTGGCAAATCTTCCCATGATGCAAATGACTGTTTGTTCAAAGGAAAAGTCTGCGGAAAATGTCACAGATGAGGCCACATAGAGAGAGCGTGCAAAACAGACAAAAACCACAACCAAAGAGAAAACTCACAGAGACAAACGTTTCCAACATAAAACTAAACAGGTACACAAAGTGACAGTGACTGTGAAACTGACTCAGACAAAGGTGTCATGCCTAGAATTACACAGTATCAAAAAGTGGCAAAACACAGCAACTAGAACTTTATGTGTTGCAAGGTGCAGGGTCAGGACTTTTTGGACATGAATGGTTAATACAAAAAAAAAAATCTCAAGTGGCACATGATCAAAGCTCTGAATGTATCAAAAAACAACAGCAGCCCAAACAATAGCACCAATCAGAGACTGTTGCAGTGGTTTCATGGTGAAGGTGATTGAGAAGGTCTTTGGTAAACTCAGAGGCATGAAGGCCAGAACTGAAGTGGATAAGGATTTCACAAAGCACGTCCAGTGTCTTCCGCACTACATCCTAAAGAAGGCGATGAACATAAGAGCTTGGGAGCATCTGCCATTGAGTTGAGTGGAGTGACTGGGCAACATCCATTGTCCCAGTGATCAAGAAAGGAAAGGCTGGGGCTGTTCACATATTTGGGGACTTTGAAGTGAGCATTAACCTTGGACGTTTGGAGGACAAAGTTAGGGAGGCCAGATTAAGATGGTTTGGACATGTTCAGAGGAGGGAGAGTGAGTAT
>CM074966.1:12575061-12596970 GCA_037577455.1 Pangasius macronema | reverse complement strand
ACCATCACACTCATATGTGCTTTTTGAGCATCAAATTCCAGACTTTGTTCCCCTTTTTTTGCTGCTATAATAACCTCCACTCTTCTGGAAAGGCTTTCCACTAGATTTTGGAGCGTGGCTGTGAGGATTTGCTCATTCAGCCATAAGAGCATTAGTGATAAGGTGTCAAACTTTTGATCAAATAGTGTAGCTTGTTTAGGAACAACGTCAGATTAAAGAAAAAAAAAAAGAAATATTTTGAATCTTAGAAAATGCCTTCAGAAAAATAAAACTTACAGAAAAGCATATTATATTTGATTATTCTTATTAGGTTCAAAATGAATTTCTCTGATGAATTTATTACTAGTTGATGAGAAACTGCTAGATAGAACCTTAAAAATAACAAACAGGGTTTTTTTATATTACAGAATAATGGTGGTCTATCTGTATTTGGCTAGTGTGCAAAAATGTACGTTCTAATTATCTCAGAATTTCAAGAATAGACGTAATAGAATTTGACGTAACTTTAAAGTGCAATTCTTGTTGAGCTATAAATGTACTTTAGAGTTTTGATAGCTGGAATGTTTTGAAAATTTGATGCTCCAGATCTCAAAATGGCTCTTTACTTAGATCAAACCTTATAATACTAAGGTCGCAAACCAGTATCACACTCAGTACAAGTAACTGAAAAAGAATACCACAGTCTCTGAAGAACATCCTTCATCTACAGATTACAAAACTAGTATATTCAGAAAGACAACATCAGAAACAACTCTCTCTGTGCACTATTTGAGATCCGCAATGATACACACTCTATTCTCTTTAAGGATCATGTAGCTGGTAAAGTGGATGACATGATGGTAAAACACACATAACACAAAGAGGAGTTGAGAGATGGATATCTAGAATTGTCCTTGAATCAGAATTCAAATCATGTCTCTGCCCAATATGCCTTCTTACGAAAGATTGCATCATTAAACAATTGCGGCTTTTAGACAGGAAAAAGCCATTATACAGTTTGGGAAAAGGAAGGAGGCCATATTGGAGAGTTCTTATCTGCCCTTGAATACACTTTGGCCAGGAATTTAAAGTATTCACTCCATTCACCATGAATGCTTATAGTTATAGGTGGGTTGCATTTAGAAATCTGATGCTTACCACATACCCTTTAAATATAGATTTGGACATAGATATGGACTCAAAACCACATTTAGAATATTATAAAGTGGAAAGTGTCACCTTTCTATCAACACTAATATCCAATTTATACTTTAAATATTAGTCAAGATGTTTAACAGATATTTAAACATAAGCCATCATCAAAGACTTTATTGGAGAAGGTGAAGGTTGGCAAAACATTCTTCGACAGCATTCAAAGGAACTAGGGCATCTATTCAGACATAAACCAAAATTAATGCTTTTTTCTGCCAGAAGTGACACTGGCACATTCCTGTATGCTCTACATATCAGATGCACATTATGTTACTTCTTACTAATTGGATCACATTCAAAGGAAATTCATTGATCTTTTTCAAATTTGTTCTTTAGATTAGGAGCTATGGATGTCAACCTGCCGGTTGAGTTGCTGGTTTAAGGTAACAGTAGAAGTGCCTTTTGAGCACAATGGACCAGTAGTATGGTCTTACTTTTAAACTACAAATTTAATGAATTCTGACTGTAAACATTTTCAAGTGCTTAGATCACAATCAAATATTTTTAGGTATTTACTCTTCCACACACTAGTCAGGACGAGACCATGACCATCACCTTTGGCGCTATCCCTTTAAGAGTTAAAGTTGCGCTGATTAGAAAAAAATACATACTAGGAAGTGGGGGAAAGGAAGTATTTGGAGTGCTTGTGGTGTGAAAGGGAATAAGAGAACAGTAAAAGTGTTTCGCTTATCTTCAGTTCGGTTCAGACTCCAGTGCTCCTTGTGTTCTTTACAGATTGTTTTGCCTGAGTTTTTGCTGCCTCAGGCCATTCATCCTTAACTCCTGTTTTCCGCTCTTGTCTTTCTCTTTTGGGTGCTGTCCAACTACTCTGTTATTTGCTTATTTCATTTTTTTTGTTATTATTTTGAGTTGTTCAGGTAAATTAAGTTATGGGAATTAAGTAGAGTTAAATGTAAGAACAAACTTTTGCTTCGAAGAACAGATTAAATGATCTGTGATGTGAAATTTCAGTTGAATTATTGTAAGCTTAAATATAATTTTTTTTTTGTTCTAAATAATTAGTGACTGATTCATTGGCTTTATTGATTTCTAAAGGACTATGGTTGAGATTTGTTTTGATGTGTAGTGGAGACCTTACAAGCTTATTGTGGCAGATGTTGTTTATCCTTTTCAACCTGGGAGTGCTAGGATACCTAGATGGAGAAATTCAAGGAAACCAAATGTCCAGCTTTCAAGCCAAAATTCTTTCACTCATTAGTTCCATACCCCCTGATGTACTGATGTACTAAAACACCACTTATACACTACTCACATGGTTCCAATTAAGCAGTGATCCAACCTCCTATTTCCAGGAAAACAAGCCATTGCACAGTTGGATGAGATGTTGAAAGCCGTCCCATTCACCTTGGGCTTCTCCCATCATTCTTGTGCCAAAGAAAGATTGGGACATAGATTCTGTGTTGACCACCGAAAACTTCATACCATCACAGAAAATGATGCCTTTCCTCTTCCAACTATTTCTGAAATTCTTGAGAGTCTTGCTGGAGCTGCTATCTTTTCTACCATTGGCATGAATAGTGGCTACTGGCAAGTGGTTATGGATTCAGAATGCAAACCCAAGACAGCCTTCATCACTTCATCGAGACTATATCGCTTAAATGTTATGCCCTTTGGGCAGAAAAATGCACAGGTATTTTTCAAATGCTTATGGAGACTGTACTGGTGAATTACAGGGAAAAATATGCCTGGTCTATCTAGATGATATCATTGTCTGTTCTCCTTGGTGACTCAGCACCTGGTTGATCTTCAAAAAGTACTGAATAAACTGCAATGTGCTGGTATGACCATTAATCTCAAGGAGTCAGAAGTCAAATTTTGTCTTAAGCAAGTGAAATTTCTTGAACATGTGGTTAGTGCCAGAAGAGTCACAGCTGATCTGGACAAAGTTGATGCCATTTGTTCCTATCCTGCACCAAAGAATCTAAAGGAAGTTCAATGATTTTTGGATTAGCTGGATGGCACCACATATTTGTCCCTGCATTTTCAAAAATTGCAGAACCCATCAACAACCTGAAGAAAAAAAGGCCAGCCTTTTATCTGGACCCCTGAATATCAGCATGCATTTGAGGAACTTAAGAGGAGCTTGATCTCTCCTCTGGTCCTAGGACATCCAGATCCACTTCCTTTCTTGTCTATACAGATGTAAGTGAAACAGGTCTTGGAGCAGTGTAAACCCAAAGAAAAGGTCCTGGGTCAAAAGGAGTCTTAACTTACACCAGTTGAAACCTAAATGGAGCAGAGAAAAACTACTTAGCCACAGAAAATGAGTGCCTTGCAGTGGTTTGGGCACTTGAAAAATGGCAGTACTATCTTGAACCCAAGTTATTGTCTGTGATTACTGACCATTCTGCTTTACAGTGGGTCATAAATTCCACTAAAACCACTAGTTGTCTTTTTATGTGGGCTTTGTGCCTACATAGATTTGACTTCATTGTGGAATACAGAAAAGGGAAACTGAATTTGGTCCCAGATACTCTTTCCAAGGTTACAGATAGCTCAAGCTGCTGTGTGTTCTCTGGCAACAGTGATGCAGACTTTCCCCTCATTTCCTCTGATGTCATTTGGAAAGAAGAACAGAAGGACTCAGAAATTGTGAAGTTGTTGAATATGTGACTGTAAAGGAGGAGTATGTGGTCATTGAAGACAAAGTCTACCACTGAAGTCAGTTATCAGGAAACTAGTTCAATGCCCAGCTTTGTCCTTTCTGACAGAGGCTTTCAGTTTATCTCCACCTTGTTTTAAAGAAGTCTGTGAGAAGTGGGCTATAACCTCCAAACTCATAACAGTGAACTATCCACACACCAATATGATTTCTGCCTATGTGGAGGATAATCATAAGAAATGGGACCAGTATCTGCTAGAATTTAAGCTTGCTTTAAGTTCTGCAGTACAAGAGTCTATTGGTGTGACACCTGCTGAGCTCCATGTTGGAAGGAAACTGCACAGTCCACTTGACAAACTAGTCCTGTTAAGAAACCTCTTGCCAGAGATGCCTTCATATGATGTGACTGAGCAGTTAAAATGCTCCTAAACGAGGGCTGCAGAAAACAGTAAAACAGCATGACTAAGGCAACAAAGAAATTACAATAAAACTAGACAAGAGGTATGTTTTAAGCCAAAAGACAGAGTTTGGATAAGGAATTTTCCTCAGTCTAGCACAAAGGACAATTTTAGTCCTAAACTCGCTCCAAAGTGGAAAGGTTCTTATCATGTTGTGAAGCAACCAGTGAACTACCAAGTGGTGTTGGATGTATCAACTGTCCATGTGTGGAACTTAAAAGCCTGTTACCCTACAGCAGATGAACTAGGCCTTCAAGAAAGGCAAAGGGTCTTAGATAGCCTTAAAGAATCCTCAGATGAAGATGAGGATTTTTTTTAGATTCACCTATTAATTTTACAACTTACGGTTGACTTCTGAAGGGGAGAGGAGCAGGGGCTTTTGTAGAAGGTCTGTTGGGCGCTATCCCTTTAAGAAGCTGCGCTGGTGAGAAAAAAAAATACATACCAGGAAGTGGGGGAAATTAATTAGTTGGCCTGGTCTTGGGAACTCCTACGGTGTGAATGGGAGTAAGAAAACAGTAAAGCGTTTCGCTTGTCTACTAAAGGAATCTAAGCCCGACCTGTATGATGAAGACTCAGGAGCTCTGAACAGTAATGAACTGGTTTGGACTCCAGTGCTCCTTATGTTCTTTACAGATTATTTTCCCATTTTACCTGAGTTTTTGCTGCCTTGGCTGGCAATTCATCTTTCACTTCTTCACTTTTGTTTTACTATTCACAAGTTTGTACACTGGGCATGGCCACCACGGCACCTTTTATAAGACTATCACTTTCTGTAAAAAACAAATACAGCAAAATACAATATATGATATGCTACACACGTAATTAACAGCTATATTCTACATATTTTAGTAAAAAGCTCACAAAAGTTTAAGCCATAACATATGTTTGTGAGCTTGCCTAGTTTGTTGGTGTTTTACTTTGTTAATTTTGGGAAATAATCCCTGAGGACTGTGGTTTATGAGTGTGGGTGTCTCTTTTAAGTAAAATCGTCTTGATAAAACGTTATCTAATTAGCAACTAAGTGAATGTACAGAAACACGTTTTAACACGGCTCCTACGTAAACACAGGTGCATGAAAGTGGAAAGTCAAAAACAAGGTATGTGTTTTATGTGTTTGTTACTACCATGTTTTTTGAACCAAATCTTTACCTGATATGATCTTTGCAGAATGAAATCCTAGGCAGGATTAGAAAGTAAATAAAAGCATTTACATGTCAGTTTGGTGAAATATTTTTATAGTTTCTTAAAGTTCAGGTGTTATATATGCTATAGGGTGAAAAACCCAATTATTTTTTTTGGCTGTTGGAATTCAACCACAGTGACAACATATGAGTGGCAGTCTGGGTAAAAAGAATGGGTTTTCCCAGACTGCCACACATATGTTTGACAATACATCAGAGGTAGTCTGATGTATGTGCCAAGCCTTTTTATTATGATGCTTTCACAAATCATGGTCATAAGGCATGCCTACGGTCCGAACCCAGGCACTCAGTTTCAACCGAGGCACCTACAGGATGACCTATATGCTAAGTTTATATATGATAAATTGATCAATTGACCAATGAATAATGGTAGGAGGTCAAACTGTTGTATCGAGGTATACAGTATATTCCAGTTATTGGTGGGAAATATGCTTTACTATTTTGTAACCTGAACAGCTGGATTTGCATTTCAAGGTTACATTTTTCAAAAGCAAATGTTAAAAGCCTTCCTTTATGTCCTGTGCCTTACAGTATGTGCCCCACAGGCAAAGAGATCAAATGCTATTTAATGCAATGATTCAAGAATATCTCATTGAAGGAAAACACTGAATATTTCATGCACTTCTCTCAAGTGCACTTATTACAGTTGAGTACAAACTGATACAAGTAATCATATTCATTTACAAACCTTGACAAAGAAAATGAAATGCTTCAAGTGCGATGACCAAAGGGTGATTCACATCAGAGTTAAGAGCTCTGTTTATTTTCCCAACATCATGTCTTTTTTCCTAACCTGATTAATTTTTGTTCAAGGCTTTGGGGCTTATTTAATTAAAAACAATAAAAAAAACAGAATTACTCTCTGATAATGAATTGCAATGTAAATGCCAGTGGGCAGACACTGTCAATGATTGGATGCTAGAAATCTGAAGAGCCTCCACCAATTGATTTTCCTCTCTTCTTGAATTTGGTGCTAGAAGGCTGGACATTAATATTTCAGAAGGAAGTAGTCAACAGTGCCTGTTCACAATATATATATACATTACTGGATATTTTTGGCATTCATATTTATGACTACTAATGGCTTATTGTTGGGTTATAGTCTGCTATCACAAATCATTATAACTGTGCTTAATTCATCTGTCATTGGATCACCGTGTACTTGAACTAACCTGCATCATTAGCATTTTATAGACTCTAATTAATACTTTTTATAGTCTGTCTGATATTATCTTGCAGTGTAGATGTCCGAAATGTAATTACAGTGCAACATTAATATTTGGTACATGTTTTGTCATTTTTAAAGGTTTGGTACATGTTTTGTCATTTTTTTTGGTGGAATTATCATACAACAAAATGGCAAATCACGTACCAAAAAAATGACAAAACATCTACCAAACCTCTGTGCAGTTAAATGCTGCTCATTAGGGATGGTAAAGGTGAGGTTTCACTTATATCAAAAGAAAAAAAAAGCAAAATAGCGGAATCCACTTCGCTTCAACTCCAATTTAAATGGAATTATCATTACCCAATTATCATAAAAATGCAGTCATATGCAACATTTGAGGAGGGACTGGATTTGTTATTAATGGAGTAATTAACTTTTAAACTAAATTTTGGTCAGTTAGCTCTGAGAGCGCTACGTTTCCTCCATGTCACTCCAACCCAGTAAGACATAAATGGGCTAGCAGGGCTCGTCAGTGTGAGATTATTTGCTCAATCCTTTACAGAACCTAATAACCACCTAATGAACCTGAACAGAACTTGGTTTGAGTTGTCGTGGTGGTCGTCAGAATAGAAAAAACACACAGTATGGAGAAGTGATGCTGGGGCTCATTTCTTTCTAGCCCAGTATATAGATTCATGCAGCCTCAGGGACATTCGTATGAGGTTATAAGATGGAGTGAAAGATTTGATTTTCCTTTGGGCTGATATTTTTCAGTTTGCCTTTGTACACATTTGTAACATATCATCAGCAATAATTGGGAAGGTGCACATTAAATACAGTCTTGGGTGTAATTTACATGAATAAGGTGGATTATTTACTCCATAATTCCTATTTTGCCTAATACACACACACACACACACACACACACACACACACACACACACACACACACACATATATTCATATATAAATTTATGAATTTATGAATGTATCAGGGTACCAGACTGTAAGTATGTGTGTGTGTGTGTGTGTGTGTGTGTGTGTGTGTGTGTGTGTGTGTGTGTAAAATAGTTTGCCCCACAAAGGCCTGTCATCAAACACATCTCATGATATAATGCATTACTCAGCCCGAATCATTTTATTGTCAAAGCTATTAATAGATGTTACATTTTAGCCCTTCCATCTGATATCACATCTAGTCATCACTGCTCAACAGAGCCATCCAGGAATATGAGGCCTGATTTAAATTGCCATATAAAAATGATATTATTAGTCCATTTAGTCCAAATCAGCCCTGGTCTCTTTGATATGGCTCCTAAATGTAAGGCTTATTGTGGCCCAAACTAAGCTTTATGTCTTGTTTGTGACTGCAATAGTTGTCTCTTGTCCTCAAAACATGTCTTTAAAAAGCATTTGTGCCCTCTGGGAAACATCTCTCAACCCAAAACCTAGGTGTCAACTTAGCAATTAGGGATTTAGACAAACAATTTACTAAAGACTATGTTTTACAGTCACCTCAATTTTCCCAGCGCAATGGTTGCTATTTTTAATGAATCCAGAACACTCCACTGTACTGCTGCTTCATTTCGTTCATTCTGTTTTTATTCATCTCCTTTTGTTTTAGCAGTTACTCACCCATCCACCCATGACTCACCACTATTCAGCTACTGCTCCTCAAGTGTCTGTAATTTAGTCCTAGCCCCTGGCTGTTTTTAGTTTACATTTTGTAGCCGCTGTGTTCCTGAATTATAACAGTTTACAGCACATCTCTCAACCTACTGTTTCAAAAGCTGCTGTTGAAAATGGGAAAACGTTAAATTTTGGTCTGAAATTATAGTCAGTGACGGAGTCTACAAGGAGGATACCGTGTACCCAACAGAGATACTTATTTGTACACAGGGACAATGTAGTATAATATGAAGTGCTGCACAATGCTAGGGGAAAAAGATCCACCTGACTGTTATTTTTAGTGTAATAGTATCATCAAATCAAATCCTTACTGGCTTATAATTAAATTATCCAAATATCATCACAAGTCCATATGTGATCTTATATTGGAATAGATGTACTGATGATATCTCTTTAAAAAAACAAACATGGATTTTACCTTTGAAATCTTTCGACTAACAAACTATGAGAAGTCTTGATTCTCTGTGATGGTGCTCCATCATATCATTGCTAAGGTTAAGAGGCCATTGTCAGCCAAATGATGGTAAATGAGGATTAATTAGGAGCCAAAATGAGACAAATTAGGGATAATATGGACAACGTTAGCAGAAATTAAAGGCTAAGCTACATATTAGTCTTATATTAATAAAAAGCCTTCAATTGTATTCTATTTCAAAGCTAAATCTAAATCTCAAACCTGGAAGGGTTAATGGAAAAAAAGGGTTGTCTTATTCTTTACTGTGTGTCTGTGTGTGTACTTCTAACATTAATACATGCCATACATATTTAATAATTTTTAAAACCTTTTATTGCTGCAAACACTGTGTTTCTAATGGCATTATCTGTTTCTGTGTCTGTTTAGTGCTCCAAATAGCCAAATATCTGTATTCAGTTTGAAACCTAAGTGGGCATGTCTTTTTTTTTTTTTGTTTGGTCATTATTATTATTATTATTATTATTATTAGTAGTAGTAGTAGTAGTAGTAGTAGTAGTAGTAGTAGTAGTATTATATGAACTCTACCATTGTCCCCCCAGCAACGCTGCAAAACACTGCAAAACACTGGGAAAAAAAAAAGAAGTAGAAACACCACCAGTGTCAGCATGAGCTGTGACTTCTGCCTCTGACAGTTTCTCAACCTCAGCTACATTACTCAAGTTAATTAATAATTAATCTGAACTCGAGCTGTGTGTGGAATCCTTTTTTAATCCTTCTCATGCGGTTATTTTTTTGTTTATACCTGCCTGTGATATTTCCTGACTTTATATTTCTCTAACCAATTTATTTGGGTATATTTCTGAAAATATAAACCAACTAGTAGCCTAATTTAAACCAATGCGACCCTGACCAGGCCCCGATTGTCCCATAAACTTCATATCTGACCACTTCCTCACATGAAAGTAACCCCCATGTGTCTTTTTGTGTTTTTTAATCTATCTATCTATCTATCTATCTATCTATCTATCTATCTATCTATCTATCTATCTATCTATCTATCTATCCATCCNTCTATCTATCTATCTATCTATCTATCTATCTATCTATCTATCTGTCTGTCTGTCTGTCTGTCTGTCTGTCTGTCTTCGATTACATCCATAATGTAGGGTCTGCATATCTGTACAGTAACTGGACAAAGATTTCCAACATATTAAATGTTCCTGTTTATATTACATATCATCTGCTCTGATCATCAGTTATGTAACCTGCTTTAGGCATTCAGCTTGTGATATAGTGACGTGTCCTAATTGGAATGCCTTTGCAATGAATTAGAGCCAGTGTCTCCTTGGATTGAGATGCTGCAGCTTGGCTTGTCTGTCAATCCTGATCTATTTGTGAGGTGTTAAATAAAAAACATGCTGAATTAAAGTGGGAAAAAATGCTCTGGAATACATTTCAGGACAAGGAAGAGTGATCACCTTTGTGTGATTTTTGGGCTATTTACTAAAAACATGAGGAGAGCTTGAGAGTAAATATTATTTGATGCATTACATCAATTTTCCTACTTTGATGGATTGGATCAATTTTACTTCTGCAAGACTAGCTCATTTTTGTATATATTTTCATAATCATATGCCATCCTTCATCTCTTCTTTCGACGTGTACACACATCCTCCATTAGAAGGATTCCACAGCACAGGAAAAAAAACCTTCAGGTTACAATTCCGTCAGGAATGTTAACATTTATGCTCAACGGGATTTTCAGGGATTTAAAGTAAAGTTTACAGCTACAGTGCTATTGAAATCAAATGAGGCATCCTGGTTCACTGGGACAGAGCATGGCTAAGCGATAAAGACTACAGGAGGGTTAATAATGGTATACTAGCACCTAATTTAATGAGATGGGTATTGTCTCTTCACAAATTCCATGACTGACACCAATACACACACACACACACACACACACACACACACACACACACAGCCGACTATCCTTTAGCAGAGGACATTGTGGAAGGGCACGACAGCAGGACCATCTGGTCTTCATGTAGACTAAGAATAAAACCTCCTCCTCATCATTATTTCTTCACTTCTTACTTCAAGACAGGTTAGTTGGATAAATGCGGAGGATCGTTTAAGACACATGGCTTTTGACGGATAAATGACAAAGGAAAAATAGAGGCTAATACAAGCCAAATTAGGACAAAGTATAAGAAATTAGATTAGATCGAATTATGGACATTTTTGGGATTTTAGAGGCCAATTTACAGCTATTTAGGGATCATTAGAAGGCAATATGGCTTGAACTCGTCTAAATTCCTATTAGAGTAGAGTATGAGCCAAATTAGGACAATTTACAGGCCAACATGAGTTACATTAGGAGAAATTATTGGCCTATATGAATTAAATGAAACAAATTAGGGACCAATATTAGTTAATTTATTGCAGATTTGGTGCTAATATGACCCAGATTACAACAAAGTAAGTGCCAATGTAAGTCAAATTTGGTGAAGTCAAAGTTCATTACTCCATAATTGTTCTTACACTATAAAAATGTACATATTTTTATGACATTTGTTAAAACTGTGTGAGTTTTAAGGGGTAACTTGATAGTTATACCTGAACCAATATAAAATATCTGTGTTGCTATTGGCCACAAGTCTGTTATATATTTAAACAGGGGCACCAAAATTAAATAAAAAAAATGTATATAATCTGGGATTGTTTTTATATAAACATGTCAAAAAGTGAATATACAGTATATGCAGTATTTGACATGTGCATATGAGATCATCTGGCACGTTGGTCTGCTGTGAGACATATTTGCACTTTTGTAGGTGTTTAAAATTCTCACTTGAAGGCAGGGATAAAAGCACAGCCTCATTAAATCTCTAGCAAGGTGTTTAACGCGGACTGTTAATTGGGAGACTTAACGCCGCTGATTATAAAAACATAAACAGTAGAAAGGAATTTGATCAAGCATCTTTTTTAAAAAAAAAAGTCAGAGTGCTTGTTAGTTGTCAGAGCTTAAAAGAGTGTTTTAGAAAAAAACTTACATTACAGGATGGTAAATTATAAATCCGGTCGTCTGCCTAATTTATAATTTATATGGATTTGTAATCCATAATATGAAAATGAAAATACAAGCAAGGTCAATACCAGGAAATATGGCTTGGACTTAATATTAAAGGTACAATAAGACTTTTTAAAGAGTAACAGGAACAACAAGGCGGGAAAAAAAAGCTTATCAGGGAGAATCACAGATCAGGTGAACACATTAGGGTAATCAACCCAAGATGAAAACCCAAGAAATAACAAAAAGCACAAGACAATGTAAACAAAAACAGCTACCATGAACCCGAAACAGAACGTGTCACGCTCAGAGCTGTGCTACTCACTGAGTGGGGAATTCCTGACAACTATTAGTTGCTAACTTTATCAGCATATATCACCAAATGTTGTAAATGACACCAAAAATGGAACCAGCCATTATGGGCATTATGTACACACTAGGGTATTGCATATTACCTACTGCATTGAACTCTGGGAATTCATGAGTGCACTGATAGTGGTAACTTTTAAATCTTAACAAGGTGTTTTTCCTAAATGCCATATCACTTCAGGTGTTACCCATGATACACATTCTTACATTTAAATAATTCAAATGATAAACTAAAGCTACCGTATCTATAGGTAATGTGTTTAATGTCTCTGTGTCTGATTGATAAAGTACTTTATTATAGTATTAACTGAAAAAAAGATTCATCATCATTATGCAATTATCTTTTTCAGTGATTTCTGTCTCTTGCTAGAATGAATTCTAATAAGAAGTTGTTTTTTTGCAATATCAAACACTAGCTCTTAGGATATAACCTTTGTATATACTATCTAAGGTGATGAGGAAAAATCCCTTGCTTTAATGTATAATCTCACCAGGATACTAAAGAATTTAACCTTCTACTGCTGTAATCACAAAGACGGTTCATCCCAGGACTCCTCTATACAACAAGCTCAAACTGAGAATCCTTTCAACATACATCATACTGCTGCCTTTACTTTTCTACACACAGTATATTGTAATCCCACTATCCTGTGCCACACAGAAGAGGATGGGTGCCCTTTTGAGCCTCGTTCCACTTAAAGTTTCTTCCTCTGGGAACATTTCCAATCCATTATCATCTTTGACTTGGTCATTAAGGATCTAAAACTATATCCAGATTTCTGTAAAGATGCTTCTCCACAATGGTTATTATTAAGAGAAATAATATGCAAATAAAATTGAAACGAATTGAAAAATGAGAATAGCAAGAAAGTAATCAGAAATAGTGTGGATGATTGTTGATGGTGGGTCTGGTGGGCACAATGACTGTGTATATACATGGACAACATGGTGCCACTGACTCCTATTATGAGGTTTGAAGCCTAAATTTGGTCGAATCGCCATCTTGATTGAGTTTGTGCAATAGGTCATAGAGCCAGAGCATGCATAGTAGACACTACCATTTGGACAGTGAGTCCGTCTCTTGCCTGCCCATACTGATTGTTCTTCATGCACTCTGAGGGATATTACCTGAACTTCAGATGGCACATCTAATGCTAGGTCAAAGTGGTATACCTTTATTAATCATTTGTAAAATTCAAAATTGTAGTTGTATACTTTGCACAAGTATGTTGATTTGTCCATTGTCAGGAAGAGATTTTAGAGCTTTGAGCCACAGCTGACTGATTTGCTAGCTAGCTGACATGATAATGTAATGTACCAACTGAAAATATACTATAAAATATAAACAGCAGTTCACTGTTCTCCATGGTTTACATTTACCCAGCTGAATGGTGAACTGTTTAAAATGGAGTGACTGGCTAGCCTTACCAAGCTACTTTGAGTGTTAGCTACAGTCATATACAGTCATTAGTAAATTGTTATGAAATTTAGCAAGTGATAGCTGAATTGGTTTATGCCATCACTTTATTCACTTATGTCAGTTTACTAGTTGTAATAGTGGAGCTAGCTTAGACATCAAAATGAGCAGAATAACTGCAGATAACTCCTCACTGAGGTTCAGTTTACAGCAGAACAAAAAATGGCTTTGCTAGAGGGCCTCAGTGACACTTATCTTTACTTTTTCACTCCTGTCCACCCATATATACAGTCATCGGGTAGGCCTTACAGGTACTAAACATTTCCATCATCTCGGTGTGAAACCACACTTCGGATCGTACACCTATTTCTTATATCCAAACCCAGTCTCATTAGTTAAAATTAGTCGCTTTTTGTACTGCTGATAATGAGTCTGTAAAGCCAAATCTACTCCCTCAGCTCCCTCAGGATGTTTCTGTAATTAGCATTCATCTCCATTGCCATGTTCCTGTTTATATTGGTTCTTCTTAAACATACAGAAGCTCTACTTGTGTGTCTCAGACCAATTGTCATTCTGGAAAATCAGAAAGTGTAATCAATTATAGAACTCCAAACTGAGGACTGAGAGATAGAGAAAACCACCTATGCCATCCCTAATAAGATTTAAATGCAGAGTTATAGACTGTTTGTCACGAATTCCCCTCTCAGTGCACAGTGCTTTCATGTCATGTTTCTGTTCTAGTCCTATCTCCGCCCCTGTCCTATCATTGGTGTGCTACCTGATTGTGTCCACCTGTTTTGTGTTAGCCCTTAAATAGTTTCTGTATTTATACCCTGCTGTTGCTGTGTTTCTTATTGTGCATTTATTCCAAGCCCTAGATACTGTATTCCGTGTTTCCTCTTTTTGGCCCTCACTCATATTGTAACTGATTATGAATTACACTTGTTTTGATTATCCTGCTGTACGTTACTTTGTATATATATTACTATTGTGTTACATTTTATCTTGGCTTTATATTGAACTTTTATCTTATTTTGTATTTTAAATGAAAATGTAAATGCCCGAGTAATTCAGTTTTGTCAAACTTCCAAATGTGGAATAAAGTGTGGAATGAAGTCAAAGAATGTGACATATAACAGCTGCCATTGTTGGGCCCTTGAGCCAGGCCCTTATCCCTGTCTGCTCCAGGGCACTGTATCATGGCTGACCCTGCACTCTGACCCCAACTTCCTAGCAAGCTGGGATATGCGAAGATAAGAATTTCACTGTACTCTAATGTAGTATATGTAACAAATAAAGCCTTCTTCTTCTAAAGCCTTGTGTGGATTTTAACCATACTCACCTTGTCTCCATTGAGAGAAATGATTTATTTTAATATGTAAATGTCTATAAATTATTGTTAAGATCACCTTGTTCAGGGATTTTAGCACAATTCCCTGGTATAACTGTTATTGTGTTATTACATCATCATTACAATGTAATAGTGTAAGCTCTAACTGAACATTTTCTGCATTTTTTGTTTTCTGTCTTAGATACACCACTAACAGGTAACTTCTGTCTCAACCTATTCACTAAACACATAAAAAAATCACTAAATCTGGAAAGTTTATTAAAAAAACACTCTATTATTAGAGTAGTGTTGTGGTCGATTAAAGCTCATAACTCAAAAAAAACAAACAAAGAAAACACCTCATAACATGGAATTCCTGCTTGGAAAGTTGGGAAGGTGTCCTCAGCCTGGAGCTCAGGATATGATGTCATGTTAGCATGGCCGCTCACACTGTCACCACTAAATATTCTTGTTTTGCTACTTTCAATGAGTTTACAGTAAAACTTACTTTAAATCAAATTACACAAATATATTAGTTAGTTAAATCCAAAACACTGACAAGCAAAAACATCATAAGCTCAATATTGTTAGCTGGCTAGCTTGTTGCTAACAAAACACACGTTTTCATGGTGGTGTCAATGTTTTTCCCATTTTGTAGGTTGAACACACCAAGTTCAAATTACATAATTCCAAATACTGAGTTCAGTAGAATGCAGCATTAGATAGATAGATAGATAGATAGATAGATAGATAGATAGATAGATAGATAGATAGCTTTATGATACTTTATGATAAACAAGAGATTACAAGGAAACAGACAATGTACAGAGAACACAGAGATAGAGTACCCATATGGCAGTAAACTAGAGTAAATAAGAAAAAAATCAATTAAAATAAAATGCTAAGTAGCAATAAAAGTAAGTAAAGTGGTTGTTGTGCAGGCGATGATCATAAGATGACTGTCATTAGAATAATAAACACAATAAACTATTTGTTGCAGCCTATTTGTACTAGTGTGAGGATATGTGTTTCAAATGCAGAGCACTTTGGTAAGTCACACTCCATAAGGCTGTCAGCTAAATAATGTAAAAGTAAGTGTAATGCGAACGTAGCATCAGCGTGTGACCTTGCTATTGGCATTAATTACGTGTTCATTTAAATCGAAAGCGATCATCATCGAAAGGCAGCAGAATAAATCGACAGCCAGTGCTCTTCCCATGCGACAAACTTTTGAAGTTTGTTAAAGTTTGAAAATTAAACAAGGCCTGTTTGCTCTTGATTTCATTTCTATAGATGCAGCATCTGCAGAATCTCTTTATACGCTACAATTGGTAAAGCAATAATCTCTGTAAGCACTGATGAAAGCTTGACTTTTATTGCTCTGCATTCCATAACATCTTACATAGCAGACATAAGTTTTAATAATTCAATCAGATGTCTCTTTTCATTGAAATAATATGATTTATACAGCGCCTGTAACATCCTCAGCTATTAAGGGCGAAGTGATTCATGGAGGGGGTTAGCTCTGAGTTCAGTTTGAATTGTTAATCTGATGTGTTCTACTTCATAAGGACTTTTTAGACTTCTGTCTAGACTGCAGCGAGATGAATTTGTTCCTGTGAAGGCTTATTATAGCGTGACCTTTCAGCGGCTTCACGTCCACAAGTTTTCAGGCGCTCAGTGAGTGGCTAACACCTGTCTCCTCACACGGGAAATTAGACAATAAATATATTTTCGTCATATTTGTATACTTGTCTGAGCAAAGTGTCCAAAAGTAAGGGCACTAAAAGACACCAAAGACTGTCACTGTTTCCTCAGGGCATCTCTAATATGCTTTAAAGTGTATTAGCCATTAGCTAATTAGGTAGACACATTAAGACAGAAATAAAGCAGATATCTGTTTTTTTTGTAAATTAATTTAATTTTTTTTCCCAGTTGCTTGTACGTTTTCATCTTACATGCACACATATCTTGAAATCTTTACTTCCTTACCTCATAACTTCACAGACTAATATCCAGGGCCGTGACGCGGGTTTCATAAAATGCCAACTCCCATTGCAGGGTAAATTTGAACTGAGGCATATTTAGCTAATTACGATAATTAGCCGAGTCAGCAGCAGAAAGAAACAGATGCTCCGGGTAATGTGTGTACAGGGTCTGCATTAGCAGTGTTGCAAAAAAAAAAAACAAAACAGCAGACTATATTGCTTTACACAGACTGCAGTGTGATCTGCTGTGGACAAATGGGTTAGCATGGGTTATTAGCAAGGCCAGCAGTTTTAGTTTTGTGGCTTAAAGACTTCAGACATTAGCTGTGCATACTTGTGACTAGTTGATGTTTGAGTATACTGTACATAAGTAAGAAAAACAAGTAAATGTGGTACAGTTAAAAAAAAAAGTCAGATGATCAAATATATTTGCAGAGCAATGGACACATTTTGCAGTAACATATTCCCAGCATGCACCAAAGAACATAAGCAGAGAGGTTTGTAGCATAATCAGTTTATTCGAAGAGTTATTATAGTGTAAGTTTAGCTGTAGATTCTTATATTAGTAATTTATTAACACTTTTGAATTTTGTCATAATTCCACTATCAACATGCCTTTAATTTGTCTGTATAATGAGCTAGCTTACTAAATCATCAGTATTAGCTATATGTGAGCTTATGCATGGATTCAGTATTTCCCAGTTGTCTATTTTGAATGTTCTTAGGTTAAGATAAACATACACTCACCGGCCACTTTAATGGGGACACCTGTACCTGCTCATTCATGAAATGATCAGAGAATGGCCAAATTGGTTTGAGCTGACAGGAAGTCTATAGTAACGTAAATAATGGCTCTTTACAAATGTGGCAAGCTGAAAAGCACCTCAGAATGCACAACATGCTGAACCTTGAAACTACAACAGCAGAAGACACATCAGGTTGCACTCCTGCTAGCCGAGAACAGCAATCTGAGGCTACACTGGGGACAGGCTCATCAAAACTGGGCAGTTGAAGATGGTGAAGATGATTGAAGATCACCTGGACTGTTTTCTAATCTGTAACTGCTTGTGCTCACTGTAGTCTCAGATTCTTGTTTGTGGTAGGCAGAAGTGGAACTCAGTGTGGTTTGCTGTTGTAACCAGTCCATCTCTAGGTTTGGCATGATGTACATTCTGAGATGATTTTCTGCTCAACACGGTTGTAAAAGGTGGTTATTTGAGTCACCATAGACTTCTTATCAGCTCGAACCAGTCTGGCCATTCAATACAGTGTTTTCTCCTGAAGAAGTGGATTTTTTTTTTCATGCTAGTTTTTCTAAATTCTAAAGACTTTTAGAATAAAATACATAAAATAAAACATTGCAATAAAATAAACAAAAAATAAAGTGAAGCTCATAATACAGAAACAGGACTACTTTCAATTAAATGGGAAATTAAGAATATATGCTTTCAAATACAATTTAACAGAATGTACTGAGCTTGACTGCTTAATGCAAACTGTTATGCATCAACAAAAAAAGAGGCTATTCAGTTTGTCTGCATTTTACAGAGAGGATTTAAAAAAAAAAACGACATTCACAGATCTCAGGTCACATGTTGAGGCATAGACAGAAAGAAATGCAGTGAGGTTCACAGTTGCTAAGGGATTTACAGCTTTGAAAGCAAGTCAAATAATTTAAACTCTGTCCTGGAAGATACTAACCAGTGCAGCTCTTTTATGTGCTCTTATGTGCTTTATTTTTACAGTATACAGTTGGGGTCATGAGATTGCATACGCCTTTAAGAATCTGCCAAATGTTAATAATTAAAAAAATATCAGAGGCATCGTAAAAATTGCATTTTGCTTTTCATTTAGTACTACTCTTCAGAAGCTACATAAGCTACTTATATGTTTCCCAGAAGATAAAATATTAATAATTTACACCGATAATACACCCCCCGGCTCTTAATGTATCATGTTGCCTTCTTGAGCATCAGTGAATGTTTGCACCTTTTGTAATAGTTGTGTATGAGTCCCTCAGTTGTCCTCAGTGTGAAACGATGGATCTCAAATACACACAGTATTAAGAATCAAGTGTGTGTAAACTTTTGAACTGGTTGATTTGTGTAGATTCAGTTATTATTGTGTCTTCTGGACTATATGTATCCCTTTATTATGATCGCTCTTTTTTATTATTAACATTTTGCAGATTCTGCAAGGCATGTGTAAACTTATGACCCCAACTTTATAATAGATCATGGTACATTTTTGCCCTTAAAAAAAATTCCAGGTAGCAATGATAGAGACGCAGCATGATGGAGACAGCGTAGCATCATGTAGCATGATAGAGACAACGACAAGATAAGAATTTCTTATCACAAACGAATTCTTTCTTACTTTTTTGTCTCTCCAAGTTTTAATCTCTGTTAGTTTCAACAGACCTCTTAAAGCCATCTAAGTTTTCAAAGAAAGACACTTTCACATTTTTTGAAGACAGGTGCATAGCACATAAATATAACATATAAAATAAGACAGAAATGAGATGGACAAGCACTAAAGAGCTCAACTAAATCGGCCTATAATCATGGACAGTGCATGTACAAGTCTAAAATCAATCTTAAAAAAATTATATAGTTGATCAGGATTTTTCATTGAAAAGTTCTTTTGCTGTAGGACAAGGGCTTATTTTCCCTTTCAGGTAGTGCGAGTGCTACTTTTTGTGGCAAGTGACTGATGTATTACTTGAAAATACAGCCTGTAAGTTTGATTCATTTTCCCGGCGTGCTCAGCAGTCAGGCCTGAGCGGCTCGGTTTCAAATATAAGTAATGGCAGGTTATCAAAATAGGTCTGTGAATGCGCACAGGCAAATTAAAGTCAGATGATTGATAAAAGTAGAAATGAGTTCAACAGTGCTAACTCTTAGAAATGGAAGACAAATGTGTTACTGTATGTTCTATGAAATGCAGGGAAATGGCATTTGTGTGGATTGAGGCAGTGGATGTAGTATGTTATTTAATGGTTGTCTAAGGCCAATGTGTGACCGTCTCCAGAAGTATATTGTTGAAACAAAAAAAAAGTGCTTTAGTATCACTTATCACTAAGCATCATTTATCACTAGGATCTCTTCAAAGTTGGTACTTATATGTCATCACAGGTTTCAACCATAGATCTCTTTACTAATGATGTAATCTTTACTTTAAACTTGATGATAATAATGCTCTATACTGAAGTGTTTTTGTCCTGCCAGGATCGCATGGCATATGCCACTCTGATTATTGCTTGCTAATTGGTCTGAAGGTGAATAAATGCAGATCTGGCATTTCAAGTGTGAAAGTGAAGTATGATTTATTTGAGTGGTAAGTGGCTTCATATTTTGCATCGATCTTTCTGTGTTGTGGTTCTGCGTTTAATAGTACATTATTTTGACTGTCACCTGAATAAATTCCATGGAAATATTTTGAGTTGATGTTAAATAAATAAATAATTGTTTTAAATAAGTTAAATGAAATGTATTCAGGTATACTGTAAATAGCTTAGATGTGTTCAATTTACTTAAAAGAACAGAAAGCTAATCCAACTCAGAAAGGTCCAAGTAAACTGTTGCCTTAAATTATTAAAGTAAATTTAACACCTCATTTTTTTATAGTGTTCTTAGCAGCCATTTTCTAGCTTCTGATTTCTAAACAGTTATATTTCTTACATAGAATTATATGCTATATTCCATAGTGCACCTTAAATCCAGTGTAAAATTGATGTGCACTATTTCCACAAAGTAGATCCATTATCTCCACTAGTATCCCAATGTTTAACGATTTCATTCAGCTTGAAATTTCCTTAAAGAGAGCTCCTGAGTGGTACAATAGAAAAGGCCCCTATTGTTGGGAGATCACGAGTTTGATTCCTGACAATGACACAGCCATCCATGGTCGGGAACCAAGGGAGTGGGAGGAATGGCACGCAATCACAGTAACACTAGCCAGTCATGAGCATCTGTGAAATCATGTATGCAGAAGAGGGTAGAGAGTGCTTTCCACCAAGTGTGATAAGCTGCCCCGTGATGCAGCAGTTCAAAAATATTTGGTTGGCTCCATGGTTTGTAGCTGGTGTGAATTGACAAGTGACCAAATTGGGGAGAAAATAGGGGGGAAATAAATTAAAAGAAAGAAAGAATGAAAGAAATATGTATAAAGTCACGTCCGGAAGTATTTGGACAATGACAGAGTTTTTGTGATTTTGCCTTTATACATCACCACAATTTGAAATAAAACAATCAAGATGTGGTTGAAGTGTAGACTTTCAGCTTTATTTTAAAGGTTCCACAAAAATATGGCATTTACCATTTAGGAATTACAGCCATTTTTAGCAAAGTACTTCCTTTTCAGGGACTCAAAGGTATTTGGACAATTGACAAGAAGTTAATTGACAAGGTGCGGTCCATTCCCTCATTAATTCAAGACAAATGAAGCAGATAAAAGGTCTGGAGTTGATATCAGGTATTGAGTTGGCATTTGGCAGCTGTTCGACTGNGAGATCTGAATGCAAGTGAAGGAGGTAATCATTAGGCTGAAAAAACAACATAAATCTATAAAAGAGATAGCAAAAACCTTAGGTGTGGCCAAATCAACAGTTGAGTACATTCTTAAAAAGAAAGAAACCACTGGTGAGCTCAACAATGTTGGACGTTTGGGGGACAAAGTTAGGGAGGCCAGATTAAGATGGTTTGGACATGTTCAGAGGAGGGAGAGTGNGGTATATGGAGGTAATAAATGAGGATATGAAGCTAGTGGGTGCAAGTGTTGAGGATGCAGAAGATAGGGATAGGTGATAGAGAGTGATGATTCTCTGTGGCGACCCCTGAAGGGAAAAGCCGAAAGAAGAAGAAGAGGTGAGCTCAACAACATCGAAAGACCTGGAAGACCATGGAAAACAACTAAAGTGGATGATCGCAGAATCAGGTGAAGAGTTTCACAACATCAGCAGAAGTCAAGAATACTCTGGAGAAG
>CM074966.1:12531708-12543236 GCA_037577455.1 Pangasius macronema | reverse complement strand
TTTCCACCACTGCACATTGTTGCCATATGGCAACAATTTACAAACTACCCCCCTAAATTTTTTTTTTACTTTTTTTTAAATATATTTTTATTTTTTAACTAATTAAAGTAATAAAAATCAATAAAAATATTTCTGATGTAAATATAATCATTCATGCAGTAGAGGGTTAATACAAAAATATAGCACATTTAATTTAATTAGTTTAATTTAATTTAATTATGGAATACAAAACATAGCACATTTATTTAATGCAAATAAAGTCACACAAAATGTTAGAAATACTAAGTCCACCATTAACCCTAACCTTAACCTTAATACCTTTTTATACAACCTAAGGTGAGTGAATTTTATTTTTTTAATTTTTTATTTTTATTTTTCTGAATTTGCAATTGTGAAGCTCAATTGTGTTGAGCTTTATATTCTAACTCATGACTCTGAACTAACTGGAAATCTTCCCTGCCTCCAGATACTGCCCACTCAGTGTCAGGTGGTATACATTAAGAGACAACAACAGTTAACACAGAGCGCTAGGAACATATTGTGATTTCTCAACCTGCTTAAAAATGTTTCTGCATCTTCAATAATATATTCTTGAATAGTGATTGTAAAATAAAAATAATGAAAGGTTGTTTGAGTTTTTGATAAGTGATGGGAAAATAACAGGTCTCCATAGTGTACTCATCCCTGAATCTATCGTCATAGATAATGTCAGAAAAAAAGCGTGTCTTCAAAAAAATAAATAAATAAATAACGCACTTCATCATTTTTTTATTCAAATTCTATGAAGCGCTGTTTGATTTCCATATTTTAAAAGGAAGGAAACCCCAGTGGGAGGAACGGACTGACATCTCCTCCCCAGAGGCAAAAGGCTTCTTCAGAACTTCCCTTAATGATGTGTGCTATCTCCTGAACAGATCCACCGCCATGCCATGCCCCATCACTTAACACAGTTCTGAAAAGCACCTGGCTGAGACTGAAATTCTCCTGCTTTGGAATAAGTCTTCTCTGTTTGACATTTTCAAAAGTGTAACTTCAGCGTGTCAGTCTTGAAGCCTTTGTCATGTATTTCACTATAGATGCCTCAGCCATGGCTGTCAGATGGTAAAGCTTAGATTTTACGAAGGCATAGCAGGGTCCAAAACTTTCAATTTTATCAGTTATCAAAAATCTAGCAAAATATTTTACCATATCCCACTCTCAACATTTATTAATTGTTGTGATGCGGTAAATTTCACTGAAATAGTAACACTTTTAAACCAATAACACAGTGCTAATTGTTGTGGTCACTCACCAGAAATGTTAAAAATCATATTTACACTTTATCCTTAGTCCAAAATGTATTCACATATCCATGAAGTCTTTGGTTTCTTTAGTTTTTGTTTTTTGTTTTTTTTTGTGACGCTATCTCATCCAGACTCCTTTCCCTAGGTACATACCCAAATCGTTTTACATTTGACATTGTTAAGCCATTCGTTGTGACAAATTCCCCCTCAATGCATCCTGCATGTCCCAGTGCTCAGTGCTACATGTACCTTTGGTATGGCTTCCTGGTCCTGTCACCACCCCTGTCTTGTCATTAGTCTGTTACCTTATGTGTGCACCTGTTCTTAGTTGAACTTTTGCTTACAGTAGTTAGTCTTTTTATACCCTCCTGTTATTTTATCCTGTCACAAAGTCTTGCAGAGTTTACTCTTTCTTTTCATTAGTCATATTTCCTTTCCTGCAGGTACCTATTCTTTGATTTGTGACTGCCTTTTTGTTCTGAGTATAGATCGTCCTACTGTGAACTTGCCTCCCTGCTGTTGAGTATGACAGTGAATCATGCTTGTTTGCACTTACATCCTGCCTCGTCAGCCAAAAAAAGTAGTAATATTTTTAAATAAACTGTTTTTTAAAATAGTAATGGTATTCTTATTTATTGCCAAACTATATTATCATCTGTGTATTATCATAACTTCTAGCTTTACCTTAAATCTTAATATCAAATTAGCACTAAGTTAAAAATGATTCCCGTTGTCCATGATGGCTATTCCATTACAGTACAGTGTTCAGCTTCATAGTAAGGTTTTGTTCATTTTTATAGATTGTTGTAGGATCGCTGTAGATTTACTACACGTAAACCACTTTGGTAAATCTGTTTGACATAGAATGAAGAACTAGACTATTCTTATTTTCATTAGTAGGCAGTCGTTATTATTCAACCTTCCTATGACTTAAACAACGAAACCCACTAACTCTGGCAGATTATCAGAAATGTATGGAACGCCTTATATTGGGGACATCCGTGAAGTTACACAGTTACGCAAGATTTAGTTACACGAAGTATGATACTTTGATTAATGGATGAGAGAGTAACGAAATAGGATAGGTAGATAGAAATTTTTGCAATGCAGATAGTCATTAAGACTGAAGTGCAATGACTTCTTGTGTCTCGCGTTACTCAAAACAGCCTTGGTTATTCTCGTTCAAATAACCCAGGGTTTGGCTTCCTACAAATTTTCAGCTTGGATTGATTTTTAGCACCCCTGGAAGCCAATTTGGACTGGTTGCATGTTTGTAGTCAACTGATTTGATCCACAAGGGAGAGCTGTTAGTGAGAAAGGGCCAGTAGGGAAGGGGATGAGGATTACATTTCATATTAAAACAAGTGGTAATGGATGTGAAACTCCAGAAACCCAAGGCTGATTGGAACAGAGAGAAGCCTGCTGTTTTTGTGCCTTGTACATTATTTAATTAGCACTGTGATGGAACACCTGGGAAACCTCTAGAATCTCTCTCTCTCTCTCTCTCTCTCTCTCTCTCTCTCTCTCTCTCTTTCACACACACATACACACACACTAAAACACAGATTCACACACATTGAAAAGGGTTATAAATGTTACATTACCAAACAGAGGCATCCTCATCCTCATTCTGCACTAATATTTCAAGAGAATATGGTAAAAGTTTAACCAGAGTTCTTGCCTCAGTTGGACTGACAGATGGACAGAGTGGAAATGTGTTACAGGTCTGTACAATACTGCAACACACAAACATAATTAGAAATTGAGTAGAAGTATTTTGAAAAGAATTGGATATGTCTTAGTAAAATAAGGTATGACATATAGCATCCATGCCTTTTCACTAATTTACAGAAAAGAGTGCAGGCTATTAGCCAGCTTCTGTTCCCCGATCACATTACGTATAGAGACATATGACAGGGTTGTGTGTAGCAAAAACTAACAATGCATACCAAGGTTGGGGAGCAACCATGGCTCCAGGAAATACCTCCATTCCACAATTCACTCCAACCTGAATACTGAATTGGTCTACAGTGACCAACATTCTATTACATTCGTTCCACTACAAATACTGCACCACTTCCCAACTTTCATTGTGAGGTTTTCTTATCTTTCTACAACTCCAATTTATGTTTAGTCTTTTGATCACATTTTCACATTGCCCTGTCTCCTTGATCTGTGGAATCTCTTCCTGTTTGTATACTACAATTGTGGCTGATGATTTGAATCGGTTTATAAAGTGCTTGTAACTGCATTCAACCACTTACACTTGGATGCAATTAGCACAGAGAGACACATCACTCTTGCCAATCCAAGCTCCACAAAGCTGTCACTGAGCAACAACGATTGCTGGATAGGCATCAGAAAGAGGTGATCAGCCATCTCAGCTCAACCATGGAAGAAAACCTAAAACATCTCCAATCACTCGCCCTTCCTCTTCTGCCAAATCCTACTCTCTAAGCTCAACCTATGATTGAATCTCCTCCCACCACTTGGCTTATATTTGTGTGGATCTTCTGGAAAAAATATGGTGGCTCCCCACCAAGCTGTCAGTGCTTAATATACTCTGTGCATCAACCTACTTTCTCAGATAACATCAAAGTTGTCATAGTTCAGTACAGTTCCACTTTTGGGAAAGGGGAAGAGTGGACAATCACCTCTTCATCACTAACGGGCACTATGCATGGCTAGTCGTGCCATATGGCCTGGTCAACATCCCTCAGTTTTCTAGGCATCTGGCAATCACATTCTCTGTGACATTCTGGACAAACAGATACTAGTATACAGTATATAGATGACATCTAAAAACTCTCTAATATCCTGTGTAAACACAGTCAGCATATTTGCTTCCATTAAACCACCCAGAGATATCAATCGCTTTCATAGTAGAGATCGTATTCAAACTAGGAATTGGAGCCCTTGTCTCACAACAAGGTAAGCCACATTTTCCTTTTCAAATGTTTCTTGCATATTTCTGACACTAAATTTCTCCCAGTTAAAGCAATTATGATGTGAGCAACCAAGAACATCTAGTCATCAAACTCATACTGGAAGTGTGGTGACATTGGCTGGAGGCAGTGCTGCACCTCAGGTTCTGACAGTTCCTGGAACATCAGGAACATCAAATCTGACAAAGGCTGAATCCTCAGCAAGGCATGTGGACAATGTATTTCTCTAGAGTTCATTTTACTATTTTCTATCATCTAGGTTCCAAGAAAAGCAATGCAGATGTTCTATCCCATACCCTGCCCAAGGAAGGAACCACCCAAAAAAGTCACTGGAGGTGAATCCTACTCTGAATACATGCCTGGAGGACCTGGGAACCTGGGAACCACTTGCTGACATGGGCCTACATAGTTGTAATGACAGGACACTCAGGTATGACGTGCATGGCACAAATATTACAGGAACCTTGCTGTTGGCCCACATTCAGTCAAGATGTAACCCATTATGTGAGATCATGCAACGCTTGCCAAAACCAAATCACTAAATGCTTCACAAGTAGGGAAACAACTTCCCCACCACAAAGACTGTGGTCCAGCCTGGCCATAAACTTTATGTTTGACCTGCCACCTTTCTAGGCATTCGGTATGATAGTAGAGTGTATAGGTTTTCTTGCAGACTATTACCCCTGAATGGGCGGTGCAACAGCACAAATAACGAGCAGACCACCACAGAAGGGAGACCTCAGATTTCCAGTCTAGTGACAGGATCTGGTTATCCACAAGGAATCTTTGGCTTCACCTACCCTGTTGCAAGTTGTGGCCTGGATATGTGGGACCTTTAAAAGTCACATGCAAAATAAATCAAGTGGCATTACACTTAAAATTAAATAGACAACAGAGATTCAACCTTACCAGGGCTTTCAAGAACATTTATTTATGGTCATCGAACCACAAATTTTCATATTGCATTCTTTATCTATGTTGCATGTGATGAAAGTTGAAAGTTACCAGAAGGACATCCATGCCTTAAACATGTGATTTGTCCTTATTAGGGTTCTTGGTAATACAGGCCCATTAATGTTGTTGTGTCTTAATGGGATACCCCTTGTACTGACTCAGTTTGTTACATGTTAAAATTTCTACAGCTTTCATTCAATAAGAATATAATGTTTAGCAAAGAATGACACGATATTTGGGGAGGTTAAACACAAGTGGAGAAGTGAGTGCAGTGACAAAAAAATTACCCTGCATGTTCAGGTTAGACCTGAAAAGCTTGAGAAGCTCTCGCACTTCCCTGTTCAGAACAATGTGAAGAAAGTGTCCTTACTTGCCCTAAACTTCTCTGATACAAAGTCAGAAGGAAAAATGATATATGCAAACAAAAGGAGAAAAGGGAAGTTGGAGAAGTGAAAACACACATTGAGAGAAGGAGAAGCACAAAGAGCATGTGGATGCTAGCATTGTCTCAGCGGGCAGAGAGATACACACAACACCATACCAGCTTTGCATTTTAATAAAACACTCTGCAACTTTGTGGGGGAAAAAAAAGAGAGAGAGAGAGAGAGAGAGAGAGAGAGAGAGAGAGAGAGAGAGAGAAGGAGTTGCGCACACTGAACACAAAAGAATATTTTAAAAACGCCAGAGCAAAACAACTTCCTATCTCTTTCGGTTTTTTTATTCCATTGGGGGCTAGGTGCATGGTGGAGAGTGAAGATTGAAACATCAGAAGAACATGTTTTTGACAGAATGCATGCAACCAGCCACACTTGTTTCTCCAAGAGAACTGGGGTTGGACTTTACATAGGAGTTAGCAGCATGGCACTGAAATTATATTTACAAATTCTATAGTACTGGGTAATTAATTTGAATTAGGAGATCATCTGTATCAGATCATCGAGATATTTGTAATACAATTACACTGAAATACTGGACAAACAGTAGCTACTGAACAAGGGAATGTGTGGTACAGAAACCAAAATTGGTTAATTATTTTATAGTAAACAAAATGTCAAAACGTCATGCCAAAATGCCTGAGAAGTTGTCACTGTTAATGAGAAAAAGATATTTTTAAAAACGCATCATATTTCTGGAAATATGTCATGCAATTTATAATGGTAATACACTTGAACACTTAGAACTTGTGTGAGCTTTCAGTGAAATACAATTAAATTGTCCTGGTCACACCACGACAATGAATTCATTCCACCGTGTTTGTACATTTAAATTTATGGCATTTGGCCTTATCCAGAGCAACTTACATTTTTATCTTATTTATACAACTGAGCAGTTGAGGGTTAAGGGCCTTGCTCAAGGGCCCAGCAGTGGCAGCATGGCGGTGCTGGGGATCAAACTCAAGACCTTCCGAGCAGTAGCCCACCTTCCTAACCACTGAGCTACCACCTAGCAGTTTGTAGCACACACATACACTATACAACCATATGTGGACACCTGACCAATCACATCCATATGTGACCCCCGTATACAGTATAAACTCCATAGAATTCCATTAAAAATAACATTATTAAAACGAATTTATTTACAGAATAGACAGTAGAATCAATGCTGGTGGTATATCAAAGGCATTCTGAGTCAGCCTTGCACTTTATAGATGCATTACACTTAGGCCTGCTCTGAAAGGATCATCGCGACATCACTGAAAGAGCCAATAATTCTACATACTCCTACATACATAAAACTGTAAACATTTTAAAGTGTGAAATTGTTTTTCGCTCTTGGAGCTGGTGTGAAGGTGATTATGTAGATAAAGCATGCAGGCTTGGGGCTTTAATTCTCCTGCTATACATCATGATTTGCTTGAAAAATGTGATCACATTTGCATAGAAACTCTGCTTTCTATTGTTTAAACAAGTGTTTGCTTGTAATCTAGTCACATATAATTACAAAAATTAATTGTGCAGTGATTCAGTGATTCAGCAAGTCTTATAGTTTATAGTGTTTATACAAGCAAATGATGTCAAAGGGAAAAATATACTCTGTCATCTGTTTTTTTTTTTCACAGGTCCAGTTGCGCCGACTGCATCAGCCCTTCAGTTAACATGGTCTATTTGAGTGTGTCTATCAACACATAGCCTGCTGGATGGGTTGCAGTGTAGTGTACTGTAGTGATGGAAAATAATATAACTGTAAATTTGGCCAATCATGCCCTAGTGCATCCTGGCCCAAAATATTTGCTTCTGCCATCTCTGGGAATTGGCCATCTCTGTCTGTTTGTTTGTAAGCAGCTCTTAAGGCAGAAGATGTGCATTTCCCAACCTTTCTTGCCCATATTCACCATCATCTAGATTAGTATGTCTGACCCTCTTAAGGGTTCCTGAAAACGTCACCACACAGGTTTCATTTCAAAACTCATTTTGCTACCTTTCCAGTACTCTTGAGTTTTTCCAAACAGCCAACATGGGGGAAATCAAAACAGTCTGCAGCTCAACTTTCCAAGTTTTCACTAAGGGAGATGCAAATAATAGCATGCCAGCCAATGTAGAAAATCTGCATATGCTATGTGCATATGTGATGTGTGGCCTTCCACAGTTTCATATCTGCATCCATAAGCTGACCCTCATGCCACTGAACAGTGTGTGACTCTTTTCATGATTGATTTCTAGGCGTAGTGATTACACATATCAGATCAGGACATTTGTCTTGCTCATCACCTGCTGCTTAGACTGCCTGAAGTATTCACAGACACTGGCATTACAGGGACTTTAAGGCACACACCCTGCCATTACATAGCTATAGGTACTTGGCAAAGTGTTTCCGCTAATATTGCACTAATTCCAAAGGAATACCCTTTGGTGGTCTGGAACATTAAGAACGACTTTTATTGTTTGCAGTGTATTTTTGTTTTTCTATGGTTGGTTCTTTTGTAGTGCTTCTATGGTCTTCTTTGGTGATTATCTGTAGCCTGTTGTACTATAAGTTATGTTGCCTAATTTTCACCCCCCTGCCAGTCTTACTCAGTTTTCCCAGGATCCCTGCAAATTATGTCATAACATTCAGTCAACAACTCAAACTCTGTTTCCCAAGATCCTTAGCCAATGAACAACTGACCTTCTCATTTGATTTATCACATATACACATAGTGGTAACTCAGTGGTTAGGACGTTGAGCTACTGATTGGAAGGTCATGAGTTCGATCGACCGCCAAGCTGCCACTGTTGGACCCTTGAGCAAGGCCCTTAACCCTCAACTGCTCAGTTGTATAAATAAGATAAAATGTAAGTTGCTCTGGATAAGGGCGTCTGCCAAATGCTGTAAATGTAAATGTTATCACATGATTCATATCCCTGTTCATGCACAGCCTTTCCCAAACACACTAATCTCTTTAAATTACCCAGATAGTCTTTTCAGTTCAGACTGAAGCCCTGCTCCTGCTTTCTCCCTTTAACAAGTCTGACCCTTTTTTTCTAACTGATGTTCTGGTTTTACTTCTGTATTATTCTCTATAGTTTACAAGTTGTAAAACTATGTACAAATGTTTTGGTTCATGTAAAGTCTTAATAAATAATTATCAGATTATCTCAGATTAAGCCAGATTATTCCAAATAATGTTGTGAGAGTATGGCTAGTATACTGTAAATCTTCTATGTACTGTATATGTATAGATAAAGATATTCTGAGTTGAGATTCTCATAATCTATTTCAGATTTTCGATTTTCATGCCTTTCAGAAGTAGTGTCACATAATCAGATTTTCTTCCATCTTTGGCAAAAAAAATGTAGAGATCTTGTGCAGCTTCATTCCTCTGGAGGTGCTGCGGATGTGTTGATATTCAGCACTGTGATCGCTCTCAACTTATCATTTTCATTGCACCACATGGAGTGGGAGCGGAGAAACATAAAGCAGCTGAGATATGAGTGAAGTGCAAAAAAAAAAAAAAAGAAAAAGGAGAAAGAATTCCATCAAAACAGATTGTCAAAGCAGATGGGAAGCTCCTTAAAAAAAAAATAAGACACAAGGCCAAGTTATGACAAGGACTTTGATTAAGCAAACACATAAGTTCTGAATAAATAAAAAAATGGAGCTACAAAGAACCAACGTTTGTAGTTTATAATTGTAGATGATCTTCTGTTTAACATAGATCAAAAATGTATCGCTTCCATATGTGATTAAAGTTTTTAGAATTAAAGAAAGTTTGACACAGACAACCAGAGTCTCAAAGGTGTATGCTGGTTATTGATGTAATATCAGCATTAGCAACTCCTGGCTGTGTTATAAATGAGAAAATCAGTCAAGTATGACACAACACAAGCATTTCATAATAAACCAGTTTTCTACAGCAAAAGTATGAGCTCAAAGGGATCTAAACATCAACTGTTCTCTAACAAATAGCATGGTTACTAAATGACAAGTGATGCTTATCTTCTATAATCGACAAATCATTATAGCAATATTTAGTTTCATTACTTTGGATGGGTATCTGATCTAGATAAAATAGAAGATGAGACAAAATGGAACACAGATGAAGGATATGTACCACACACACACACACACACACACATACACACACACACACACACACACACACACACAGTATACGGATATTATTGCAAAATGTAGAAATACCAGAGAGCCACCCTCAACTATATGCCTTGGCTAGATTCTGCTGCACTTGCTTTTCCTGTTTGGACTGTCAGATATACCTAATTATAGATATACAAAACTCAGAGACGTCAATCTCCAAACTAGATCTCTGCTTTGGGCCTAAGAACCACTGTACAGACATCTATGTGCCAGACAACATTTGCTAATAAGCGCTTAGGCACGTTTGCGGGGCAGTTGTGGCCTAATGGTCCTAATGGACTTGTAACCCGAAGGTGAACCTGAAGGTCGTGGGTTCGAGTCTCAGGCAGGGATTGTAGGTGGGGGGAGTGAATGACCAGCGCTCTCTGCCACCCTCAANGGGTGTGTGTGTTCACTACTGTGTGTGTGCACTTGGATGGGTTAAATGCAGAGCACAAATTCTGAGTATGGGTCACCTGATCTGAACTTCAGGTTTGAGACTATGAACACACCATATGTTTCACGGTTACTAATTAACCATAGCTCCAACTGATTCTTTCTTGAACCAGTGATAATGTCTAATTCTGCCCACCGAGGTTGATTGGCAGGTTATCTTCTAATGAAATCATCAATGAATGCCATAAAATGCCATAAAATAAAAACTTGCCACCTGTAGTCTCACTCCTCCATTTTCCAGCCACACACAAACGTATTTGACACTTTTAAAAATCAGAAATTAAATTATAACTCACTGCTAATGAACCTTATGTTTGGTGACACGTTCTGCATATGTGACTACACAACGTTTCAAAAGGATTTCAGCTGATATGTAAAATATGCTTAATATCTTTGTGGTGGATAATTGGCAAAATTGAAGAGTAAGTGATCTTTTTTTCAGTCAGGGCTGGAGCTAAAAAAAATAAATGAGTTTAAACAAACTAATTAATGTGTATTTACTTTTTTATTTATCATTAATTATGTTTTATAAATGTTGATGTCAATTAATGTTTGCTAATACAGAAAGTAATAAAATAATTAGTCATGAAAACCTGTAAAGTGTTGCTGAAACCCGACTATAAAATCTAATGCTGCAGGCGCGCAGGCATGCATCAGCTTCAGCCCCAGTTTCATTATTATTGGTGGTATATTGCACTGTGTTCAATAATTTAATGCTATTAAATATAATCATTTTAGTGAGAGGTAGAAAGATGCATTTTTGCTTCAATTATTTATTATTGTTCCACCACTTGTGATGGATTTCTCCACAGTCTTTTATGGCGGCTTGACCGCCCACTTTCACCCGCAACCATCCAAATTAGTCCCACACCACAAGCTGTTGCGTCAGGTCCCGCAGGAGGCCTGTGGAAATGCAGGCCTTGAGTATAAACTCCTTTATTAGTGCTGTCAGTAGTCAGTATCCAAGAGGTCAAGGCTCAGGCAAACACTGTATACAAAGGCAACCCAACGATCAGAATCTGAAAACTGGCAGGCAAAGGTGAAATCCACACAAACCACATTCAACACCATACAGAACAGAGAAACGGAACAGTGATGATAACATGAATAAGAATGGACATGGTCATGTACGCAAGCAACACTTTGCAAACACAGGAATAAAACTTAGGCGTTTGTACAGACTGCAAGGAAAGAAGTCCCGGGTGATACAATCGAGACAGAATATCACTAATCACAAAAGATAGGTGTTGATAATGAACAGGAACTGGAGAAACCAAGTAAATTTGAAGTAAATCAAAGGCAAACAAACAGGACGAAGTGAAGTGAAGTG
>CM074966.1:12509108-12529650 GCA_037577455.1 Pangasius macronema | reverse complement strand
AAAATATTTTTGATGTAAATATAATAATTCATGCAGTAGAGAGTTAGTAATTGTGAGAATATTTGGTAAATAAATGGGAAAAACTATGATAATACCTTTATTTCTTGTGTAGTTATTTCAAAACAGTGGCTTTTGAGGTTGATAGCATTAGACGATGAGTAAAGGTGTTATACATATCAATGTTAAAATTGTACATTTTGTGTTCAACAGTCTGAGAATCCTTGCTCCTGAATAGGAAAGGCTGAGCAACGTTACATTCTCTAATTCAGTTTCTTTTAATATATGAGCAAGTATTCAAAGGCTAACCTGCAATAATCTATACCCCAAATCCCAATACAATGCCATGACAAAGGTTGGGACATTAATCAATATACTCCGACATGGCTAAAAAAAAATCAAACTTGATTAACTCATTGATGGATCACATCAGGAGAATAAGAGTGATGCCCCAGGTTGTATTAATGCATGAGGCAATATTTCATTAGCGCTCACAGATGTGCTGAGGTCTAGGTTGACCTGCACAACCTCACTGTTATTACATTGCCCCTGGCTACTCCTGATCTTTACTTATTAGGATTCAACAGCTGATTTATTAAGCATGTGCAATCCTCTACATGAAATGTATCCAAGAGTATGAGAATGTTAGGATGATAGACTAATATTGCACTTTATATCGACCTGCCCTGTGAGAGTTCACAAGTTTGCCCTTTGGCATGATGGACGCACCAGTGGACCTGGCATTAACAACCAAAACTTGAAGCAAAGATTAATCTCATGCAGAGTGAAGTGAGTGTAGGTGCGCTATACCCACAGAAGATTTTTGTTTTCCTCTTGTATTTTTGCCTTTAAACATGCCTAAAGCACTTCCTTAAGCATTATTATAATGCTGCAGGCAAAATGACTTTAGTGGCCATGGGTCTCATTTGGGCATTCCTTCAGCCTTTTTATCCACATTCCTTCGATGTGATGTCTGACCTTTTCGCAAGACTGACTATTATGATTTGAATTAGCCAATACAGCCTTTGATGCGCCACTAATTAAGATGCACATAAGATTACCCAAGGACTAGCAATGTAGACATTGCTAATTTGTACATTTTTAAACTTCATATGAAATATTATCAATGGCTTAGTTTAGAAAAAGTGGTGGCATTGACCCTTTAGCTGCAATTCCATCCTTCGTGGGTAGCTCACACAACTTCTAAATACCACTTAATTGTGTAGATTCATCTGAGACCTAAATACCAGTGTGCAATTTCAGTATTAAATCCTCACTGTGTGCATGTTACACAACTTTAAATACAGCCTTCAGAACATATCTTCAGTCTGCTACATCTTTCAACATTTTTGTAAGTCAATACCCTGGGTGATGCCTTTCATCATTTGGGAAAAATTATTCTATTATTTTTTTATTTTTTATTTTTGACACATCTCATGTAGCAGATGCTTATATCTGTAATGAATTTTAGGTACTAATGTGTACATATTATGAATAATGTACCATTGAGAGCCAAATTGAACTCAACTACCTACCTACCTACCTACCTACCTACCAACCAACCAACCAACCAGAAGTTATGAAGTTATATTCCCCTCACAATAGCAAACTCATAACAATTCCTGATCCAACTTGTAAGTAAAGAATCGTTAAGGTGAGGATGAGGCCATGGTGTTCTCGCTTCTAGCATTAATTACAGCTTTAGTTTTCAAATATATCTGATTTGTCTTCACTTGTCAGAAAGCCTGCCCCCTTGATAACCATGTTCTGCCCAATAAAGCTATCCTGGGTTTTGTTTTTTGAGAAATTAGAAAGCAAATACAGGCAGTTCTTCCTCAACAGACTCTTCTTCAGTCCTTCAACAATGTTTCTCTCCAGACGTTTTCTCTCTCCATTCAAAATGAAGCAATGCCAAATATATGCAAGGGGCACCGTATTTACATCGATAAGACGTTCACATGAGATTTGAAGATGTGCATACACGCTCGCACCACAATGTGGATGTTCTGCTGGGAATACACTATTGAAATAAGTGAAGGTTTTGTCAGGTTTATAGCTGCTGTGCGTATGCGAAGAGAAAAAAATACACTTGTCTCTAGGGATTGGGCTGATATGAAAACTAATATACATTGACATTCAACTCAAGACAGGTATTCGTTGAACTAGTACGATAAAGTTTAACCATACATAAGTCTGTTCGGTTGACCTAACAGTTCAACTCCAGTCCCACTCATTTTTATTTTTTATATATTCATTAACTTCATTAATATCAAAGGCAGCTAATTCACTCATTCTCATTAGGATTGCTACAAATATTGCATAAGTAAGCAAAACTGCCCTGGGATGAACAAAATGCTAAGCCCTACTAAGTACAGGCATCATTTTTACACAGCTAAATTGTTTCTGTCCTGTATGTAAAAGTGCAATATGGATATTCTGTTGAGAACATGCTATTTAGAACAGTGAAGGTAGTGCCATATTCATAAGTGAGAACAAACAAAAAACAGATGGATCATACTTGTAGCATAGCAACTCCACAGTAGTCCAAGATTATCACATGACCAGAAGTCCTTCTGCTGCTCTGGTGTGTAACATTAGGAATGGCTAACGCTGGGTGTTTTGGTGACTGTGCTTAATGCTGTAAAAGAGAGCTCAGGACACTTCTCCTTCCTTCCAGCAGAGATCGTGGTCACTTTCTGGATCTAGCATTTTTAAGAAGCTAATATTCGTTTGAGCATTGCAAAGTCTTGCCATTTATAGCATATGCTAACTCCTCTTTGTTATACGACTAGCGGAACAACACCTAATCGGAACAGATGACTGTTTCTGACACAAAAACTTGTGACGGACGGCTTGTCATATCATTCTGGATTACGATTTCACGTTGTCTGCTATGATCCTAATTAAAACTACTTTGACAAGGATGCTCACTCTGCCTCTGTGTCCTACATTAGCTATATGTTACAAATGCATTGTGTATAATAAACCTACTATTTTAATCCCTCATTTTCCTGAGGAAGTTCTGGTCCACACGTTGCTCATCACATTTGTTTTTAGCGTTAATGAGGCCTTTGGGTTACAGGCTAAATTAGAATATACACTATGCCCTAAAGCTATATATAAATAACAGTAACATTTTATGTTAATCCTTAGAATGCGGTGAACACAATTTGTGGGCATTTTGTGTGCTCAGTAATAAGATGCACATTGTTAGAAGCAGAAAGACTAAATTTCCAAATGGTGGCTTTGTTGTGTGTTAAAGTATCAGCAAGTAATCTGGTTTTGAAAATACCTAAATGGTCAACATTGTGTTCAAAACACACTCCCAACACTTGATTCTGTGCCTCAGGTTTTATACACAAAAGAGAGACAATAAAGTTTTTGATTATATGCTAAAAAGATGTGATGTTTAGAAGATTAATTCATGCACAATAATTTGACTAACAAGGATTTAACAAAGTATCAATTGCACATTATCATGCAATAAATAATTCACTTAACAGGTCCCTAATTAGGAAGCAAAATAGGTCTTGATGAATGGGTGTTATTGAGCAAAGAACAAGGCGTTAGTTGACTCACAATCTGTGTTCCTTAAAATAAAGTGTTACCTAACTATACAAATAACAAATGTTGTCTTGAAAATCTTGACTGTTTTGGGGTATAATTATCATCTACATTGGTACAGTGCTGTGTTAAGTTGTAACTACACAAGTATACAATATCTTTTTCACAGTATATAGTCATACTTCTAAAATATATCAATTTGCATGTATACAGTATGTGTCTAAAATAACTTACTACTGAGATAGAGCACAATGCTTGTCGAGTACGGTAGCATCATGCTACAAACCAAAGTCAGTACACCTATCTAATACCTAAAACACTCACTACATAGTGATTAAATAATGCTTTTTTTTCAATATTCCCATACTAGATAGGTGTAATGAATTGTTACGCTCTTCTCATTCGTATTTTGTAAGTTCTGTTTTTGTCTGTTTTGCTCTGTCTTTCCTAGATGGTTCATGCTACCTGCTCATGTACCATTCCCTGAGGTCCATGTTGCATCCATGTTCACTCTATTCACCCTCAGGCCCACAACTTCTGACAAGTCATCCCGCAACTCTGCCATGTTTTCTGATTGGAAGGCTTGTAGAGGCAGAGGCAGAGTCTGTCACAGCAGATGCATCAGATATATGCTCACTAGCTTGTTGCTCACTAGCTTGTTGCTCTTGAATTTCTTGTATATTTGGGTGATACTCTCATTTGTTGGGAACTGTTTGCCCCATTTTCCACTGACAATACCCCATCGATGGTGCTGCTTCAATGAACCAACAAACCCTTTTATAAACTGGCCTACTTTTCCACTGGTTTGAGAAAGTGACCATAACAAAAGCAAATGGAAGTGTAAAAATATTAATGGTGGTGGGATTTACAGGTTTTTAATTCTGGATTTGAGAAAATATTTTCCTCTCCTCCACACAGAGATTGCTATAAAGAATGATTACGTACTAAAGACCAGGTGACGATCTTTAACTGTTCAGGTTCGGTGAGTCTGTGCCCACGTAGCCTCATTCCTGATTCCTGATCTTGGTTGACGAGTTGTTGTAGCCCATCTGCCTCAGGGTTCATGTTGTGCCTTCTGAGATCCTTTTCTGCTCACTACAGTTGTAAAAAATGGTTACTGTAGCCCTCCTATCAGTTCGAACCAGTCTGGCCACTCTTCTTTTATTCATGTTGCTCATCAACAAAGCATTGTACTATTTTGTGTAAACACTATAGACAGCTGTACGTGGAAAAACCCTGGAGATTTCTGAAATGCTCAAACCAGTCTGTTTGGCACCAACAACCATACAACAGTTAGACACACATCATTTCCTCATTCTGATGTTTGATGAGGATATTAACTGTAGGTCTTCACCTGTGTCTGAATGATTTTATGCATTGCACTGCTGCCACATGATTGGCTGATTGTTTAATAGCATGAATGTATAGGTATACAGGTGTTCCTAATAAAGTGGCCAGCAACTGTATTTATGAGTGCAAAGTTTTATATGTGTCTTTCTGTCTGTATTTTTGACTACTAAAAAAACAACAGTGCTGTCTGCAGTCTGCTTTGATTAAACTCTCCTGGTGCAGCGTTAAGCGTTAGAAGAAGAAAATGGAGGAAGAGAACGAGACAGAAGGGAGTAAACTCTATTCTGAGTTCCGTCTGCCATTTTGATCATCCAATCTGTGATGCGGTGTTTTCATTTGACTTGAGTCATTTCCTGTGCTAGATTGGCTTTCTAAATTCTTTTCAAACCTCTGAAGCAGGAATTGATTACAAGTCCAGAGGTGCAAAGAAGACGCAAGAGACAGCAGCTTAAAAAGTTTCTGCTTGTTAAATTGCGATGTGGCAGGATTTTGACAACTGATCTTATTTTTGGATATTGTGAAAAGAAGGTCGTTGGATAACACTTAAGTGTTATTAACACTCCATCTACTTATCCACTTAGTATAGAAACATTGGAGCACTTAAAAACTTAATTACAGGCTCCACAATTTCCGTCGATAGCGTCAGATGCTAAACTGTCATGATAAATTAAGGCTAACACCTATTAAAATGTGAAGCGATGTGATGCAGGATATCTAGGTGTATGCTAATGATGTCATAAAAAGACAAAGTAATATTTAATATAAAGCATTCTGCTTTATGTGGGAAGATCTTGGCCTTATTTTTTCCATTATACAATGATTGAAATTCTTGTTGCTCATCAGCTAGCAAGTGTTTCACATTTATTTTCTTGTATACTGGAATGTAATCATGACAACAAGTATAAATAGCAATTAGGGCTACGATGGCACAGTTGAGGCCGAAGGTTTATTCCATCTTTTTCACAATTCTATATATTTCCTGTGTTAACTCAGTTAGAGTATCTCCTTCCATGAGAAGTACTATTTCCATAAGAGGTCATCTCGGTTAATAGCTAAAATACATTTTTTTTACAAGTTTTTATTACTATATCAGATTTTCAGTGGGTCAACATGTACATTCACTTTGTTAATATTTAGTGGCATTGTCTATTAATTGCTTGTCAGTATTCAGGTCTGGGATTTGTGATCCTTTTACTTTGTTGTCTTTAAGCCTTTTTTCTTCCAACTTTAGAGGTATGCTTAGGATCATGGCCCTTCTGGAAGACCCAGTTTTGACCAAGTTTTAACCTTTTGTCTGACATCTTGAGGTTTTCCTTCAGTATTTCTAGATAATCCTCCTTCCTCACGATGCCATCAGCTTTCTGAAGTGCACCAGCCCCTTTTCCAGCAAAACGCCCTCACAACAAGATGCTGCCACTCCCATGTTTCACAGTTGGTATGGTGTTTTTTTCCGATTAAATACGCTTTTTTCTGCATACATAGAGCTAATCATTATGGCCAAACAATAAAAATTTTGTTCCCTCTGACCAGAGAACATTCCTCCAAAAGGCTGGTGATCACCTGCAAACCTCGGTTTGGCTTTTATGCTGGTCTACAGGTTATTAGAAAAAAAATAGAATACAGGGTTCTTCCTTGCAAAACAGTCTCTAAGGCCATGGCAATATAGAGCTTTCTTAATGGTGGATGTACACAAGATGGTACCTGACACCTAACGGGGTTCAGTTGAACCTTTCAGACCAATGTTTGTTGATCCCTGGAAGTTAATTTGTGCCTTTTCCTGAAAGATGCTGTTGAAATTTCTCAGGAGGAACTGGACTTGAGCAGGTCCACAATTTTTTTTGGTTGAGTTACTTGGATTTTCCCATGGTATCAAGAGCAGAAAGACACTGCCCTCCCAGTTTACTCCTAATTATGACAACTGGCTAAGCAGAAGCTTCTAAAAGTCATTATGTCCATTTCTGGAATCCCCCAGACATTTTAAAGAAACTTGGTGTATGCAAACAATTGTTTTAAAATGACGTCTGATGTGAACAAAGTTGATGCACTCATTGACTTGCCAAAAGAAATGCATGGTATCATGAAATGTCTTGTGAAAAACCGATATTGAACATCTTTAGCCTAGGTGTATGTAAACTTTTGGTCTTGCCTGAATGTAGTTTTGTTATCAGGTTTTTGTATATTTGTAGGTACTAATTGAGCTGCCAAAGAACCCAGCTATCTCAAAGTACTAAAAATATGTTTTTTGTCTGTTATATATATATTTATAGCCAAAATACAGCTACCACAACTACATGGCTGTGTCACCCCAGACCTCCACACCCCTCACTCTCCTTATAAATCGCCTCTCCTAATTATTCACCTCCTTGGACTTTTCTAAATTTTAAATTCTTGACATAAAATCCCAATTAAGTCCATTTCAATTCCAGGTTGTAATACTACAAAATGTGGAAAATTTGAAGTGAGGCTATTTTTTATTATTATTTGACAGTTTAGTCTGTGTGTAAAAAAAAACAACAACTAATAATTCAGTTTGAAATTTTTTAAAATAGTTTTAACAAAAACCAGTTTTGGTGAGCCTGTGCCCACTGTAGCTTCAGATTCCTGTTTTTGGCTGACATGGAACCCTGATCTGGTCTTCTGCTTTTGTAGCCCATCCATGTCACAGTTTGACATGTTGTGTTTTCTGAGATGCTTTTCTACTCACCACAGTTGTAAACAGTGGCTATTTCAGTTATTGTAAACTTCCTGTCAGCTCAAACCTGTCAGGCCATTCTCCTCTGACCTCTCCCATCAAGAAGGCATTTCTGCTCACAATACTGCCAAGCACTTGATGTTTTTGTTTTTTGCATCATTCTGTGTAAACTCTAGAGACTGTTGTGTCTGAAAATCGCAGGAAATCTGCAGTTTCTGAAATACTCAAACCAGCCCATCTGGCACCAACAACCATGCCACAGTTACTGAGATCATATGTCTTCTCAATTTTGATATTTGATATGAAAATTACCTGAAGCTCTTGACTTGTATCTGCCTGATTTTATGCATTGTGCTGCTACAGCATGATTGGCTGATTGGATAATTGCATGAATGTCCAAGTGCTGTTAATAAAGCGGATGGTATTTATAAATTTAATATCACTGGGTCACAAATAGCACTCCAGGCATGGAATCGCCCTTAAAGTGTGAAAGAGTCATAAAAGACAAAGTCACCTGTGTCTCAAATTACACATCGATTTTCATTACTGATGATAAATTAATGCTCTTTTTGACACAGGCCAATGTACAAAACATTAAGCAAAGCTAACTAAGAGCTACATCTCTCAAACTTTATCTAGCATGAAAATAACTCTGATGCTAAAAACTAGCTTGCTGCCACAATACAATTAGCCTAGATAAATAGAAAACATTAGCAGCTAGGTAAGTAGCCTGTTAGGTATTATTCTGGTTGTTATTTTTGGTATCATTCTTATGATACAACAAAAAAGTGGTCATATGCAAAAGTGGTCGCAAAAAGCGAAAGACAAACACAAGCACAGACACTTGAAAAAAACATGGTTTGGTAAGAGAGAGCGTATACTTGATTACTTCACAGCTACGAGTCAGGGTAGTAAACTGCTGGGACAGGACAATTTCTGTACAAACACTACATTACAATTAAGGTTAAATGATCACATATAGTACTTGTATATATTACAACACCTGCTGGAGCGCTAAACATTGTCTTAAATTCTGGAAAATATGCTGTTCTTTTTGTATTTACTCTAGTAAACATATAGAAAAGAAATGCATGTAGTGCTACAAAAGATTTGTGGTGTAACATCAATGATACTCGACAATTTCTCCAGCCTGCATTCATTATTAAAGGCTTTTTAATATCGTCATAAACATATTGCTATGATACTGCCTCGAGCAAAAGACCAAATCATGACTGAACTGTTTATTAGCCGACTATGTTAGACTGTGTAATTGCTAGATCTGGTGAAAATTAATTTCTGATCACTTTAAACCCATTAGCTGTCTGCCCCAGTGCTGGTGCAACGTGTCTGTGTGTGCATGCATTTGTGTGTGTGTGTGTGTGTGTGAGGATCTTTGTTCAAGCCTGGATGAGTCAGAATTACAGCTGCAGCTCTCATCAGGGAGGCGTGCACAGATTAATGACTAACCGCAACTGACACCAGTGCTGGAACCCTGAAAAACCCGGCGTTAAAACCCCACACGTGCCATTAATATGCAATTTCGGTCTCGAATTCGTGAAGCATTACAGCACGTCTCGCTGTGAAGTCACAGGGAGGTGGATGATCCTGCTGAGAGAAAAACCCGCCCGCTCAAATTAGCCCGCGATGGGAGTTTAACAAGAGTATTGTCTTTCAGGAGAGTGAGAAAAACCACATTAATGCTGGAAGTGTTTCTTGGATGTTGCTACTTTTTCATAATTAAAAACACACAGTATTCAGCCATCTGTGCACTCATAAAAGTGTCGTCGAGAACATAGATTTATGGCACCTATGTGGGTTTTATGGTTCCGACTTTTTAATGGAGAGTGTATAACTTCTTTTCTAACACTGCTGTTTTATAGCGCATACACTGCCAGTGGAAATGCAGATCAGTTTTAACTTAACCCCTTAATCACATTTAATACTTGGCAAATGCCTAGCAGTGACTTCTTTCTTCTGTCTTTTGTTCTTTTTCTTGCTCCGTGTCTGAATTAATATATTCCCACTACATATTCAAAATAAACTGTTCATATTTGCCTCAGTTAAACTTTATTTGAATATATGTTACAGGTAATCCAAACCAAATGTAGGTACATGCAGCCAAATGCATTGAGAGCGAATGTTACCATAACAACAAGGACAAGAATGGCGTCAGAGTGGAACATTTCCTTGGCACCAAAGCCGAGTTTTCAATCATCTGTTAAATACTTAAGTCATAAATTATATCAGCTTCTGTAGCAGAAAGTCCTCCAAATGTCCTTTTTTGAAAAGAGGAAACATTTCTGCCCTGAATCTGAAGCTTGTGTGTAGAATTTTCTGATAGTGATAGTCATCAGGTTCAAATACAGAAATGATTTTATATTATATGGCTAGCGCGGCATCTTCACATCTCCAGGATCCCCGCTTCCGTCCTGAGCTCGGCTTCCTTCTCTCTGGTTTCCTCCCACCTCCCAAAAACACGAGTGGATTTTGTACTCTACCCCTTAGGTGTGAATGAGTGTGTAAGTACGTTGTGTATCCACTATCCTAACCCTGACCAGGATAAACCTCTTACTAAAGACGCATGACGAATTGTACAGTTTTTTTTGTATTAATCCTTTAAACTGAATAAACTAATGTTCATTATTGGGGCTATGTGTATATGTATGAAAATGCATATGTATCATCACTTTAAGCAAATTATATATTTAAACACATCAGCCATTTTACCTTGCTAAATTTAACATAAACTCTTGTAAATTTAATAAATAGATCATTCAGTAATTCGATACTGCTAATCCGTGTAAGCTAATCATTTGGTTCAATCACCAGGATCAAATGGTTTAAGAGAATAATATTATTCTCGTCTTAGCCAGTGTACATTGACTTAAATAATCTCAAATTTGATTGATTGAAGAATAAATTTGTTTGTTAAGACGTGGTAGATGTGGCCAGAGCCAATTTGTAGAATTGCACCATAATCAAATCATTCAAGAAATTCCAAATGCTTTAGAAAAATCTCTACATCAGAGGTCATCAATTAGGTTTAACAAAGAAGTAAATATTGTGAAATAGTAATAAGGTATTTAAAATGGATACCGACACTGACTGGGAGATTACATTACATTGAAATGTAGCTTCTTGTGCTATAACTAGGGTATGATGTGATTGCCATGTACACCCTATGTAGTAATGGAGCTGAACGTTTCATGGTAAAAGTAGGCTACATCTCTGTCACTTTATAAACTTACTTAAGAAAGAAAGATACTTGCGAAAAGAAGCAAACATTACTCTTACGAGTACAATAGGTTTACATTTCGAAGCTTTTCTAAATGGCTTTTTGAAGCCGTTGCTGCTAAATATGTTTTAAATGAAGCGCTGAAACAGATTTGCCCCAGTTTCAGTTCTTACTCACTTATACTCTCACTCCTCGCTGAGTATTTCCCGCCCAAAAAAACTCAGCGTAACAGCACACATCCTTTTCAGTCTAATATCTAATGATAGCATTTTGGCTGTTCACATGAGTATGTTTTCTGTCTGTGCCGCAGACCTCCTGTGAGTACGTCGAGTGGATTCACACACACACACACACACACACACCCTGGCGGCAATGTCACATAGCCAATCCATCTTACTACCCTACAGAGCACCATTCACTGACACAATTATTAATGTGGCAAATTAATGCTAAAGTCTACACCTAAACCGAACTCTAATATTAACCTCAGTAACCAAAAGAAAACATTTGGCTTTTTTTTTTTTACTAATAAAAGGTTCAGGTCTGAAAGATAGAATAATAATAATAAAAACGGGTTTCCTCATGGGGACTGGCCAGATGTTCCCGCATTGTCAAAAGTGTCAGATATTCCTGTCCCTGTGGAGACATTTAGTCCCCGCAAAAAGATATAAAAATATTTCTTTTATTAACTGTAAAATGTGTTGGAGAATGTGTGGCGAGAGAAATCACGCTCGTAATTTAACTTTATTCAATTTTCTGCAGCTAGGCATACTGCTAGCTATAAGTAACATGAACTAGCTAACTAGAAATATATCATACTGTAGGTAGTGTTAGGGAAGATTAGCCAGGTAGTTAATTATTTTAAAACTAGCTCCCAGTACAGTATCAGAACAATCAAGGTTTGGCTAAAGTTACGTATAGCTACTGTGTTAATTGCCTCAAAGCAAAAAAAAAAAAAGCTTTAGCTTTAGCTAGCTTGAGCAGGCAGTAAGCTTAGACACAGAACAATGTTTGTCTTAGGGATCTGGTAAGCATTCTATCACTAGATGGCTAACTGAGGTGTCCCATCATACTAAAAGCTTAACAGTTAACACACATTGATCTAATAATTAACACATTTTAGCACCTCAGTGCCAAAGTTCAGAGGTGAAAACACAAAATGAGCCCATATGTATTTAGCCTAAGAAGCCAATTAAAAACATTTTTGAATTCAAACATTATTCAGTATGGCTTTAAATCTTAGCATGTATACACAACTGGTGGTGGTAGCATAAACATTTGTAATGACTGTAATGATGTAGATAAAAGATATGATTAGAGCTGCATCATATCTTTATATGGTCACTGTTAAGTACATTTAATATGTGTGTTTTCCTGCTTACATATCCCTGTAGGAGGTAAAACGTAGCGCTATGCAGGAAAACGTGCTAAAATATGACATCTAATATCTAATCAGTGTGTCATCATCCTGATGATATGTCTTACCATGATGGATGGGCATTAATAATTTAAAAAGACTGAATAAATACACGTACAATACAATATTTTATTAGGCGGGACATCATATAGGGATTTTTTTTTTTCCACAATGCACATTTGTGAGCAGGATCACGGAACAGCAAATCAGTTAAAGTTAACGCAGATCTGGAATGTAGAACACACCATGTGAATAATATGTACTTTATAAATTCAGATAGACCTTCAGTTTTTAAGTCGTCTCCATTGGCTGGTTATATTTTATATATATATTTATATATATTTTTTATCTTTTAATTATCACTGTATATTAGGCAGCCTATGTGTGGCATAATGTTGAATATGTTCAGCGTCCCAAGGAAACACCATGAACACCACAGACAGACAAGATCTTCCATTCGTGCAAAAACAAATTTGCTTTAGTAACGCATTGCTCGAATTCGGGAAGGTCCGCAGCTCCACAATCAACCTCACATCAATCTTTAAGGCTCTACAAACACAACGAAAAGCATTGGTCAATATAAATATACGCAGTCCGGGATCCCAGTTCTTCATCTTCTTTTTTCATATGGTTGTCCGCTTTCATTCTCAGGCGAAAGATATATTTTTTTCCCCAACAATAAAATCCAAACGGGTTCCTCTTGCTCTGGTTATATAAGATTAATACACAAACTCCAGGGTCCATATTCAGCATATTATGAATACTTCCAAGCTCTTTTAAAAAAAAGAGTCAGTAGATGTTTAGAGCAATTAGAGAGGGAAAACTAAAAATCCAGAGAAGGTGGAGTATTTCCATCCGCCCATGAGATTCCCTCGCTCCAGTTTGAGATAAACACGGTCCTCCCTCTCCACCATCAGTAACACTCCGTTACTCGCCGCCTCCCTCGTGACGTCCTGGTCTCCGGCGAATGCAGATATGATGGGGTATTCGTTGTGCATCAGGTTCACCTGAACACAAAAAAAATTATTATGTAGATTCACTGAGCTCAAATCTTAATGCAGAAATGTGAAATTTAGCAGAACATTTAAGCTAAAAACATTAAAATGTTTTAGATCTTCAGGAAGGATTGTCTAAAGCTAATATATAGGAAGCTTCCTAGAGGTTTATTTAGGTGGTCAGAATTAAACCTCAATATAAATCACATAAATATTTGATGTTCCACCCCTCCAGTACCGTTCCAGACCCTTATAAAGCTTTCCTGGTGGCTCATGGTGGTCCAACACCTTACTAAGACATTTTGTGTTGTTTTTTTTCTTTCCCTTTAATTTGTCTGTATATAAATCCCATTAAAGGCGAGTTAATCCCTAAATAACAGAGAGACCTACACATATTGGGTAGCATGCTGCTAAAGGGCCCCTTGTGTGAAACTAAAAAAAAAAAACTGTTGCTCTTCTACAGAAACCTCATATCTCCACAAATAGACATCGAAGTTGTAAACAATCTCTACTTCCTTTAATAACTTCACTCGCACATTTCCCTTAAGGGGGCATTTAGTGGCAGCGTAGCCTCCAAAGCAAACATGAACGCTATTCTATAAATTCAGATGGACAGGAATGAACTCTATAAGAGAGAATTACTGTACACACTACGCTTTAATTCAACATCGGCGTTTTCTTGCATAAGACACGGATGCATACGCCTCTGCGCTTCTGTTCGGAATTAAACAGTGAAGGTAATAATCCAGCGAAAAAAAATAAATAAATAAAAAATCTAAATCTGCTTTCTCACATGGATTAAATACATCAAATCCTTTCCAAGCTCGTTTATTATTCACACCAGGCTTACAAATCATACCAGGCTAATTAGTGCTTCTTTTAAAAGCAAGATTTCAGTTCTGTAGGTTGCATTTTTTTTTCCACACACACTTTCCTTTATAGGTTCATTTAATCATCATTTCCATGCATGTTACTCTCGAACACACGGCTCACAGATCGGAGGTGAAGTGAAGATTACAATTATTCATCGACAAATGATTTCTACCACCTTACACCATTAACACACTCTTTAATATTCTCACCTGGATGGTTTGTCTGTTGTAGACTTTCACCACATGGAAGCTGAAGCTGTAAATTCCCCTCCGCGGTGCCGTGAACACGCTGGCCTTCAAGTCAAAATGGTTGCCGATGTTCACTAAAACCTACAAGCAGCAGCACAGACATTTTCAACTCTTTGACTAATCGAATCTGCACTTATCATAACCTGGGTTTATCTGACTGACCTCCATATCATGCTTATTAGGTATACAATAATAGGCTACAATAATGCTCATTATTTAAAAAAAAAGAAAATCTCTCTCTATACCTTTAAAGAATAGTCATCCAAACTTCACACTTCATGTTTTACACATTCTTCACATTCAAAAAAAAATTAAAATAAATTGTGCTTTCATTTTTTTCCATGTAATTTTTTTTCTTTCACACGTGATTTGATTTATTCCTTTTCACGTTTTCATTTTTTCATACATAGGACACGATTATTGTACTTCCACTTGTCCAATTTTCACGTCAGCCATTTATTTTTCACCTGTGATTTCATTTCATTACACGATGTCACGTTTTTTTACGTAAATTCACATGCAATTTCTGAATTAACATGGTATAACATGGTGAAATGGACCTTCGCCTGTTTTTTCATACATGATCCCATGTTACTCACGTAATCACATCGAAAGGTACGTGATTGTTCTGATACTATTGTCTTGGCTGGATGATCTTGAACACGAGCAGACCAGCACTGCAGTGCAACAATGATTTCGTCTGATATGTAAGTGTTAATTTGCCCTCAGTCGTGTGCCACAAGGGAATTTGAAAAGTTTGTAAAAAAATATCTGTACGTACACCAGTAGAAGAGCAAAGAAAGTGTTAAATTAACACCTGATGTGTTAACTCGTGCAACATTCAATTAACTGTAAATGAATTTAATACTAATGATGAATAATGAGTACTAATAATTAGCAGTGTTTTTTTATTTTTTTATTTTTTAAGGACGTTTGGTCAAGTCAGTAACTACAGCATGATTTCAAAGTGTAGCAAAATATGCTATACAATATGCTATTTTTGGGCATATTGTGCTCACCTCATGTGTATCCTGTACACTCAAAAGTCATCAGAGATAGCAGGCATTAATTCTAGCAGTTAAATTAAATACTGTATGTATTTATTTAATACAAGCGTTTATACAGCAATGTACGAGTTAATCTGATTAGGATAGGACACTCAGCATGGTAAAAGAAGGATTGTGCTGTGTATTATCTGTAAGTAAGTTTACTGTGGGTGGATGTATTTTTAGTATTAACATTTTTCAACGTTCATCAACAATAAAAGCAGATAAATGGCAACAAGAACAGAACCGTGTGCCAAAATCCAAACTCACAGTAACACACAGTCCAACTCTCACTCCCTTCCCGTTAGTCTGCTTGGATGCAATTTAAGCCTATCCATGTTCATTTATCAGTAGTGCTAATTTAATAATTATCATATTTACTCATTTATGCAAATGGGGTTAATCTAGCAACATAGGTGTTATTTCAACATAAATAGTGAAGCTACAATTCACCAGTGATGAGTCTTCGTGACACTGGAATGATTAATTCAACGCTATAAGGTGCTAAATTTAACGTAATAGCACTACAGGATCTTAACAGTGTAGGGGTTAAATCATCTTATCTTATTAAGCGTTCTGAAACCCCATCACTTAAAAATAAAAACACGTAAACAGAGCCAAATTGCTTTGTTAACACCTACATTGTATATCAGTGCAGTCAGGACCCTGTAAGTTATTTAGCATTGCAGGTGTAGTGTATAGTAACTCCCACAATCCGTATAAGCAATGAATAAGTTATAGACCTGGTCAAAGTAGATGGTGGTGGAGGTGTTGCTCATGTCAGATGGCTCATGATTGGTGCCCCTGATGGCCGAGAACGCTACCCTGGCACTCCCCGAGCGCACCGAGATGCCAAGCGCTGACGTCACGCCACCGTCTGACGACGGGTTCGAGTCACACACCACCAGGCATTTCCCCTCCAGGACCACAGGCTCGGTGTCATTCTGACCCAGCGACACGCCGACACCAAGCACCAGGAGGACAGCGAGGACAAGCACCAACATCTGTGCGACGTAGCGTCCCATCATAATCACAGAGGCAAGGTTACAAATCTGTTAAATCCGACTCCTTTGAGGAATTCTTACGGTGCTAATCGCCTCCTCCGAGCTCTCGCTTTTGTTGCTCTTTCTTTCTTGCTTTCTTTCGTTCTCTAACTCTAACTGATGCTCGCCTTTTCCCTCCTTCTTCTCGGCTGATAGTGAAATCTTCAGAGGACTTGTATGATATATTCTGGGGGAAAAAAGAAAAGTGCAGGACAGATTAACTTTAAAAAGACCAAAACCTTCATAAAGCACTCTGTCTGTTTATGTACATCAAAATGTACTTAAATAAACTTTGCTATGCATCTCTTTAATTTACAAATTAAACTGTCATTCAAGCAAGTTTTTAAAAATTTTTTTTACTCATTTTGACATTTTGCCTCCAAGGTTCACAAGACCATTATTTGCCTCCATCACAGACCAACAACTTTAAACTTTATCCCTTTCACTACACCATACATAACATTATAACTATAGACTTAAAGCCAACATGATATGAAGTCATTATATTTTCATTACATACAAATTCTCCTGCTCATTTACATCCAAACAAAAAGCTCCCTTTAGCTGTATGTTCTCTCCTCTTAAGTCCATAAGTTCATCCTTTTTGCTTTTACCTGGTAAATCCATTGCTGTGTGGGACATCTGCGTCCTTCTGAGGCAGAGAGCAGAATGGAGAGAAGTCGTCCTCCCCTTCATTCCTTTATAAGGACAATTCCCGCCCAGTTTCAGGATTATTCACACACACACACACACGCACACACTCACACACACACATGCACACACACACGATGCCTGAACGCTGGATTTCTGTGGATTTCCTCGGCATGAAATCACCCAGTCACCTGAATTAATGAATAAATAAATCTTCTTCTTCTTCTTCCTCTTCTTCTTCTTCTTTTGCATGACTCTACCAGTGAACAAAATATATCCCGATCAAGAAGTCTGCTGGCAGAAGTGCTGAAAGAAAAACTGTTCTGAGAATGAAGAGCCAGAACAAAGGTTGGTCAGATTGATATAGCGCAAATTAATTAGAGCGCAAAACATAAAGGAAATCATGTTGGGTAAATGACAAGAATGTTCCCATGCTTCTTTATTTTCAGGACCAGCCAATTAAAGGTGCTTTAGCTCCATCCAGTGGAAGGGAACATGGTGTTCAGCTTTTACTGATGGAGCCACTCATCAGCTTTTACAGCTGATTTCTCTTAGATATAGAGAGAGAAACAGATATATTCTTAAATCTATAAATAAAGATAGGTTCCACCTGGTACTAGAAACCATAAAAGAATTTGTCCTTCTGTGGAAACTATTAAGCATACGCTTCCTTCCAGAAAAGACTCCAAGTGGATCGTCTTTGGAATGCTAGAACTGTTAACCATTCAGAGAACCAATGACGAATCCTTTTTCCAAGACTGAAGTTAGACAACACACACACAGAAAGAGAGAGAGGTATATATAGACAAAAAAAAAGAAAAAGAAAAAAAAACTAGGTTTGTTCCACTGAGGGAACTCTTAAAGTGTCTATATAGAATGCCACAAAAGAGTGTATCAAAGAGAGTAAAAATAAAACCCTCCGGATTTCAGACCCCTTAAGGGTTTTACAGTTATCCCCTAGGGGAACACTTCTGTATACAACCCTACACCAACTTGTTTCTCTAACAGAAACCCTTTTAATAATCTCATAATCCTTTATTATAGAAAGAAGCTTTTCAAAAAATGAATAAATAAGACTAGGTCTAAGACTGAGATCTGGAAGCATAAAGGTTTGTCCCATTGGTGGAATCCTTAAAGGTTCTATATACTTTCCTTGTCAGAGAAATTTCCAAGTAGAACCCTCTTACACTTTAGATCCAAGGTTTCTTCAGGTTTCCCTCTGGGGAAAGTCTTAAAGGTTCTATGTAGAACCCTACGGCAGTTTGTTTCTCAATCAGAAAAGGTTCAAAGTAGAACACTTGATTGAATGAATACTTGAATACTTGAAACACCCTTGAAGAACCCCTTTTTTAAGAGTGCATGAAGCTAAGGATCCTTAACTATCCAAAGAACCCCTAAACCTTTGTCTAAAAGATGGATGGATGGATGGATGGATGGATGGATGGATAGATAGATAGATAGATAGATAGATAGATAGATAGATAGATNCACTATAAAGCTTTACATTGGGGGAAGCCTTAAATATTGTATGTAGAACTACTAGAAAACTATTGCTAGAATCCCTTCAGACAGATAGACACGTTCTGTTAACCATCTAAAGAACCTTCTGAGGAGCATTTTTTTACTGTGTATAGACAAATGTACAGACAGACAGACAGACAGACAGACAGACAGACAGACAGATAGATAGAGGAATGGGTTAAATTTCTTCAGTTCTCCGTTGGACCCTGTGCAGTTTCCCAATCAGAGACTATTCCATGTTGAACGATTTTTAGAAGCTAAGATCTCTGAAGAACCCTTTAAGATAAACAGCTGCATGTTTCAGTGCTACCATATAAAAAATATACTGGGGAAGGCAGAAACATATTAGAAATTTTGAAAACACAAGATTCATTTATGATAATGTTTATATGTGTACTGGTGTGAATGTGTTGTGAATGTGAATGTGTTAAGTGATGGTAACCAGTGCAATAGTGTGACACAAGGAACTGTAATCCTGGGATTACTGGGATTATCCAGGGAAGAGTGTTAATTAAAATGACCCATGTGAACATACTTGACCATTTAAGATCACTAATTAATGAGAGTTGACAAGCTAGTTGTAAGCTTCTTGACCTCCCTATGCTATATAATAACATTTTAAAAAGGCTCAAAAGTTTCGAAGAATGTGATTTTCAGTTTGACAGAGTGTGTTAAGACTGCTGAACCGTCACTTAACCTCTTTAATTAACTGTCACTCTAAACTTACTAATTGGCAATATTACATAATTCGTGTCATACCAGTATGACTCGTTCTAGAAGCAATAGGGGGGTCGAGGATCTGTATATGCTGAGATAAAGTATTCGCTTAATTACTGACCTGCTCCTGCTATACAATATCTTCATCTGCCACTGACTTGTGCATCAGTGAAAGTGTTTGGCTAATTATGTTTCTCAAACAAGGCTCCAGAATTCGTCACTAATAAGAACACCCACTGACTAAAAGCAGTAGTAAGGCCTATATCAGAACACTGCTGAATTCTCAACTCTATAGGTGTTGATACGTTTTTTATGGCAGCATTCCTGTAGTTGTTCTGACTATAGTTTAAATAATAGGTTTCCATAAATTCACTCAGTGATGAACATTATGATGGATGTTCCACATAATCTTAAGGCATTTAATTACCTCTTGGTAATACAACAAGCTACATTTAACTTGTCTCAAGGATGTTCCATCACTTTTAAATGTAACTATAAAAGGGTTAAAAAGAGTGATGTGCCATCATTCACTTTGTGTCTGGCCATGTCACAACATCGATTGTGGAATAATTTCCTTTTTACTCCTTACATAACGTATAGAGGAACATATTATTATTATTAGTAGTAGTAGTAGTAGTAGTAGTAGTAGTAGTTTTATTTATTTATTTATTTATTTATTTATTTATTTATTTATTTATTATTATTTTTATTATCATCCAGAGCCAGATTTTCCTACTGCATAATCACATCATTTAACATTGAATTACATCTCTACTTTAAAAATTATTTCACCCAAAAGACATGGAAATGGTTTTATTTAGGCTACTTTCTAACCTTGCCTTGGCGTCTTCCTACAATGGCATCATGTTCTGTAAAGAGCCAGTTTACCGAACACATGATAACAAATAGTCAGCTTGCCTAAAGATGTCTAAAACCTTGCTAGCTAACTTACACATAGCAAAATGGACATAAACCTAATCAATTCAGTTTATAATCAGGTGACACGATTTAAAAGGTTTAAATGACTGAAAAACAAGTAATCAATAAGAAGTCATTTAACCAATGGAACTGAATAAATCAATTTCCCAATTAACCATAATGTGAACAGAGATCAGGCAAGTGAATTTCAGTTCAGGAAAAGCTATAGTTTTCATAACATATATATATTTAGTCGAAAATGTCAAAATGTGACT
>CM074966.1:12484329-12509008 GCA_037577455.1 Pangasius macronema | reverse complement strand
CAAGTGAATTTCAGTTCAGGAAAAGCTATAGTTTTCATAACATATATATATTTAGTCGAAAATGTCAAAATGTGACTGTGTGAAAGGTTTTCCGAGACTGCTACACAAATACTGTACTCTGAGCAGTATGTGGGAAAACCAGTTCACATATTTATAATTTATGATCTGTAAATGATTTAGATGTTATATCCCTCATATACAGGTATATTCTCACATTTAGAACTGATGCTGAAGCCACTAAGGGGCTCCGACAACTTCTTTGACAGCTGTCACATCTTTGTTTCAATATGAAATATTAATTTAACTACTGGCATTAAAATTGAAATCTATGTCTCATATTTGGATAGGTATGTATAAATAAAATGTAATTGCAAACTTGCCTTCAATAAATCATCCCTGACAAGCCCTGCTCTAAGCTTCTGTACTGTCTACTACCTTGCTTGATGCCTGAAGTAAGATCATGAATTGAACACTGACATTTTTCACTAGATGGAAATGACAGATCTCAGGGTCCTTTAGCTACATCAGGACTGTCTCCAGAACCGTCATTTTACAACCCAAATACTTTCCCCTCCCTTTTGTAGGGGCATGTCAGCCATTTTTAAAAAAAAATCCAAAACACAAAGGATGTGAAAATTAAGGTTGTAAAATTCAAAGGGTTATAAACTGGAATTCTGTGGTCTGGACCCAGCAAAGTATTTCAGCGAATCAAAATAATCACTGGAAAAATACTGTAATAGAACTGATTACGACTCCAATTTTTTTAAACCATGAACCACCTCAGATTCCATATATAGCAGATACGCAGATATTCCATATATGCAGCTTGTTGCAGCCAATCACAGGCATTTATGTAAATTATGTAGCAGAAGGCAGCTCATCAGCTCAGAAACAAAAGAGTTTTCACAGACTTTCATACTTTTTTTTATTTCCTTGACTCTCCCTAGTTATGGCTTGGTAAATAAAGGTTGATGGCAATTGGACTGAGAAGTTTGTGCTTTTCCACTACAAGTTCAAAATAGATGTGTCTCATCTGAATCTGTGGCACTGGTCAAAAATGGTAAAGTAAAGCGCCACTACAAAACAAAACCACTTCAGATGGATATGCCTTATTTATAGCCATAAACTAATCACTAATGGTTAAGCATCAAAATGTACCCGTTGTTGCAATTATTTGCTCAGGATAATTGTAAACATGGAACTTTAAATCTTTACACATATTATAGTTGAATGCAGTTGTTCTAGTACATGCTCTTTGCACAAAAATTATGTTTATAGTGTTACATTTTCCCATACAGTGTTGCCCATGAAAGATAATTTCAAATTCCAACCGCAATTATGAATATTAAGGATGCTTTTTGAAATAGGTTTGATGTACTAATATCAGAAGAAGCATACTGTATATTCAATTTAACTCTATTGATTTTGGAATTTTGACTAAATTCTAATAGATCACAGAACTTTTTTTAAACAAAATTTTAGCTATTTTCACATTTTAATTTCCAGTACTGTAGAAACAGTTCCTTTGGTTTATAAGTTCTATTTAAAAAAAAATGCTGAAATTTGGTAGTTCTTCATCCACGGAATCATTTTAGTCAAATTTGTGATCAAAATCAAAAGAACAAGGCCAACCTGCATTGTGTCAACAGGCCAGACTGGTGGTGGTAGTGTAATGGTGTGGGGAATGTTTTTTGGCACACATTGGACCCCTTAATACTAGAGCATCATTTGAATTCCACAGCCACCAATCTGAGTATTGGAATGGGTATATTAATAAAGTGCTGATGCGTGTCCATATATAATATTAGACTGATTATTAAATGTCAGTATAGATATTGGGAGCTCTGTTTTTTTCCCAGCCTAAAATTTTAACCATGTTTTACATTCATTTACCTTCTTCACAACCATATTTACAAGATGGCACAAATGTTAAATGTAAATGTAAGCTGATATATCAACCATCTTTTTAAAATGGCACACATGTCATATCTGTGGTTACACAACTACTTTGGTCTGGCCTGTAAACAGATAAATTCTCACTTGTGGAGCTGAAGCTGCAGTCTCTACGGGCCTTGGCTACCTTTCTGACAGCCATCACGCAGCGTGTAGTGACAAGCGATGCAGAAACTGACATTAAAGCCCTGAGAGCACTCACTCACCCATGGCTCAGAGAAAGCCGAGAAAACATCAGAGAACATGAAAATGTCACGCTGAGAGGGCACAGGGACTCGTATTCACAAACCTCAGGGCATCTTACTGCATCGCAGATCCTCAGCCATGTGAAATAAAGTCATGCGCTACTGTCTGTAACTATTCACTCCAACAAGCAGCATTATTGTTATCCTTCACTATGTCTTCAGCTGCTTGTTCCCCCACAGTCTGTATACTGGCACAATGAACATTAGATCTGTGCATAAAAAAGCAAAGTGATTAATTGGATAACTGTTTGATTTAATATTAGGAGGAAGAGTTAGGATGAGACACAAACACTTTGCTATTAGAATTCATTCTGACAAGAAAGTTGTTCGCCTCACAGTTCTAGAGTTTCTGGATGGATCCAAAGCCTGGGTTTCCTCCCACCTCCTGAAAACATGCCAGTATATGGCATGTCAATCTACTTACTGGCAATTGCCCCTGAATGTGCGAATGTGTGTGCATGGTGCCCTGTGGTGGACTGCGATGCCTGCGATGGACCGCCATTCATCTTCTCACGTCCCAACCCAGCGTTCTGGGGATAGCATCTGGATCCACCACAACCCTGATCAGGATAAAGGAATGAATGAATGAATGAGGAATGAATGAAAGAAATGAATGAGGAATGAATGAAAGAAAGTTGTTGAGAAAACTTAAAGAAATAGGTTTATATTAATGCACTCTTCCTAATATATTATCGTTTCTATAGTAACAACTCATATATTCAACAACCTATAATCAACAATATACATATATAACCATTTATATGGTAAAGCTTTCTGTAAGAAGAGGTTTATTTAACATTTAGGGAAGGAGTCTCAGGTGTGGTTTCTTTTTCATGATTAACTTCATGAGAGAGAAAAAGAGAGTGTGCTGAGGGAATGACTGTTTCTAACGGCTGAAGCTTGAGTGATAACAGGAACAAACATTAAGAATTTTTAAGTCGGCGAATTGCTTTCGCATAAGAAGAATAAAACACTTGGGGATGTGCGGTTATTGGAAAATAATCAACTTTGTTTTGGTAACAGTTACTTCACATTGTGCCATATTACATCACCTTGTCAGTCATTATTTTCCTACAAAGGCACACCCCATCATGTTTGATTTTAGTATTATGTTTTATATTCGTATTATCAAAAAACGTTTAGAAATTATGGCAGCTAAGGTTAGATTGAAAGCTTTAGCTTTAGCTAATATTATGGTACATGGTAAATTTATGATGGATAAATGACTTTTATTATTATTGTTGTTGTTGTTGTTGTTGTTGCATATAATAGATTTAAATGTATCATTAGAAGTAAAGCAATTGCTCAAGGTTTTCCTGGTTTATAATTATTATCTTTCATAACATTAACATGCTACACCTCAGCTGACAGTTATTACGCTGAATTCAAATATCGTCAGTGTTATATCTTCTTACTACTTTCTGAAATGTAGAATGTATGCAACAAAACAATTTTATAAAAATGAACATATATTGAACATAAAGATAGTTACTGCAGGTAGACTCGCACCTGTCAATAGATTTGCGTTGGCTCACGGTCGAGTGTGGACCTCTCCAATATGGCGGAAGCGTTGACGTCTCGCTCTAATGAGTTGCTGCCGGCGGAGCCGCGCCTGTCGATTGAACTGCGTTGTTTTACGATTGAGTGTAGACCTCTCCAATATGGCGGAAGCACTGACGTCTTGCAGTAGCTAACCCTAGCAACGTCTTCATGCTCGTAGCTATAGTTACCGGACGCGGCCACGTGCCTATTAGGTTTCACCGTAAAACTAACATCCGTATAACGGACTAAGGGAAGTTTTTGAACTGCTAAAGCGAAACAAGGCCGGTCTACCCGTACAACAGAAACGCCGAGATGAACTCACAGAGGTACGCTGGAGCGGTATTAAGCTGTTTGGTATTGGCATTGTTCCTTGTTATAGCATTTATTTTAACCAACAGTAAACCAGTAAACGACTTCCGCCAAACTCCAGTGCTAAATTAACCCATACATTATCCCATATAGTGTTAAATTAACCCATAAAGTGTTAAATTAACCCATATGTTATTCTGTATAGTGTTAAATTAACCCATACATTATCCCACACAGTCTTAAATTAACCCATAAAGTGTTAAATTAACCTGTGCAGTGTTAAATTAACCCACATTTTATTCCCCACAGTGTTAAATTAACCTGTAAAGTGTTAAATTAACCCATATTTTATTCTGTATAGTATTAAATTAACCCATACATTATCCACACAGTCTTAAATTAACCCATACATTATCCCACACAATTTTAAATTAACTCATAAAGTGTTAAATTAACCTGTGCAGTGTTAAATTAACCCACATTTTATTCCCCACAGTGTTAAATTAACCTGTAAAGTGTTAAATTAACCCATATTTTATTCTGTATAGTGTTAAATTAACCCATACATTATCCCACACAATTTTAAATTAACTCATAAAGTGTTAAATTAACCTGTGCAATGTTAAATTAACCCATATTTTATTCCTCACAGTGTTAAATTAACCCATTAAGTGATAAAATAACCCATATTTTATTCTGTATAGTGTTAAATTAACCCATACATTATCCCATACAGTGTTAAATTAACCTGTGCAGTGTTAAATTAACCCATATTTTATTCTGTATAGTGTATAGTGTTGAATTAACCCATAAAGTGTTGAATTGAACCTTACAGCATTACATAATCCCTTACGGTGTTAAATTAACCCATACAGTGTAATATTATTCCATACCATGTTAAATTAGCCCAGGCAATGTTATATTATCACATACAGTTTTAAATTAACCCATGCAATGTTACATTATCCCATATCATATTAAATTAACCCATACAGTGTTACATTATGCCAATGCAGTGTTACATTGGCCCGTACAATGCCAAATTAATTCTAACAGTTTAATTAACACTCACAATGTCAAATTAATTCTAACAGTTTAATTAACACTTAAAATGTCAAATTAATTCTAACTACAGTATGGAAATAACACAGTGTTTGTTTCTAGATGTGCTACTTCAGTTGTTACAGTTCCAGTCAAGGTTGAAATTAAATGTATAATGTCTTATTGTTCGGCATGACACATATTGGCCATCCAGTTAACACACTGTAGAAAGAGTTAACGCTCATTCAACACATTTACTCTTCAAATATGTGCTGCAGCTATTTACGGTACGTCTTCTTTTCACAGACTGAAACGCATTATGGTCCACCGATCATCCACCTGTCCCAGACTTCCACCCAAATCAGTCAGGAGCTCTGGAAACTTCATAGAGAGGCAAGTCACAGGTGTAAACTAACTCTGGCTGAGGTATTGCGTGTGTCACTTCTGTAAGTCGCGCTGGATAAGGGTGTCTGCCAAATGGCGTAAGTGTAAATATAAATGGCTGCAGTCATCCAGGTCGTTTTGAAATGTATAATAGCAGTAAAGCAACAGTACTTTTGTTATGAACCTATTTGTTTTACCTTAAAACTGATGTCCTGGATGTCAAGATTATAACACCTAGGTGCACAAATTTAGACCAAATAGACAGACATGAGTTGTTCCACATCAGTTTGTGAATATGAAATGGTTAGTTTCAGAGAAAAAAACTTTGAAAAAATTACACATTGTCCCTCTTACTACAAATGTACATGGTCAGCCAGGGTATTACTGGCCACTGATGTTGACTTCTTTACTTTTTCACTGGATCTATGAGATAACAAGCAATGGATGTTTATCTCACCCAAAATATTTGCTGTAAATATTTGCTTCAAACTTCTCCCAGTCCTATGGTAATGTCACTTCCTGTGTGAATTGCTTTAATCCATGTGTAAGCATGAACAAAACTCTATGGAGACACTATGGAGGCAGCCATCTTGGATACCGCAGAAGTATGGATGGACTACTCCTCCTATCTTATAAAGTTGTTTATGTAAAAAAAAATGGGATGTAGCTTAATAGCGTCATTTGACGTGAGTATTTACTGAAGATTTGCGCATGCATTTACAGAAAAAACAAATCTTGGTTGAGATAAACTTCCTATGCCATAGCGTTCTCAGATGTGACTGGTCAGAAAGCGTTCATTTGGTGACTTTTCTATAACAGCAACTCTGATTATAGGACAGTTGGTGATTATTTTCCTGTAAGCACGCCTTGTTGTGTTTTAGTCCTTACCTATTACTTATTAGCTCCATTAAGCATGTAAATCTAAACAAGCTAACTACACCAAACATGTCTTGGCAGATGAGATACATGAAGTAAGTGTAGTAAAAGTGGAGTAAATGAGATTTTTCACCAAGCTGTTTCTTTAAGTTAAATGTGTACTGATTTGAATAATTATAGATACAGCGAACCTGAGTGGAATTCAAGGACGCTTTTCAATTATAGCGCTAATATACTCAAATATATGACACTGTTTTTAACTTGCCTGGGATTAGGATGCCACCAGAGGTCACCGAGAAGATTATTTCATATTTGGATGCAGGATCTCTTTTCTGCCTTGGTTTCGTCAACAAGCGTTTCCATGAGCTGGCTGACAACAAGTAAGTTTGAGTTTTCCCCTTACCAGACAAATGTCCACATCTTTAGCATGTCGCTGCGTCAAAGTTCATATCCTGTGCTCACACTAGGAAGCGAAAAAAAAAAAAAAAAAAAAAAGAGTTTTCTATCTAGGCATGTGATACAGAGCAATAATAAGAAGCACCATTAGATTTTCTCAATTCTATGCAAATGAGGCATGTCAGGATGAAGTGACAAATCCCAACATCTGGCTCCAGTGAATTCCTCAGATCAAACCTACAGCACAGATTGTCTGCTATTCCCAAGACAGCTACTATCATGACTGCAGTTCTACATTAAATCATTTTTTTGTGTGCAAACATGGGAAGTCATTGTCGCATATTTTCCAGGATTTAACTACAATATAAAATGCAGTTTAAGGTAATATGTGATTTGTATAAATTCTGCAGCTGGTGTGAACAAAGGGTAACAGTTGTTACTTGTAAAGTTTTGCCAACATCTTCTTTCTGTCGCCAAAGTGCTGTGTAAATTGGTAGAGGGAAAGAAAAAGGATTTGTTCTGCACCCTGATGTGTTTCTTACTCATTTTGGTAACCTTTGTTGGTGAACATATTCTACAGTAAACATCAACTTTGTTCGGCTTATAATTTAATTATTAAATAAATGATTTTGTAAAATAAAATCCTAACTGTTTGGTGGCCTGGGAAACCATTTCACATGGTGAAATTTTGACTTTTTCTACTGTATATAGTTAAAAAAACAAAAAACAAAAAACCCACAGACTTTATCTGTAAACCAGATGTAAAGTTCTAACAGGTACTGGTTACTTAAAAAAATAGAAAGAAAGAAAGAAAATGAATAAATTCCACATTTCATTTTGACTGCAGCACGGGAACATAACGGTCATTTTGACAGTCAGTATCAGATTATAAACTGAGTAGATTAAGCTTTTGTCTGTTTCACTTTGACACATAGCTATACAACATGATCAAAGTGTGACATCTACTAACTAACAAGGTTTTAGGCAGAATGAGGTTTTATTACAAAACTGGCTACTTACCCAACACAATCTTTACCAGAAGGCAACCTAGGCAAGATTTAAAAGGAAATAAAACATTTCCACATCATTTTTATAAAATATATATCATTTTGTAAAGGTGCTTATTGGCTGAAAAAACTAATGTTGAGCAAACCTTGATGTTTGATTTTTTTTGGATTTTTTGCCAGAATTCACATTCACCGACATCCAACTGGTTTTCTGAGGCTGCGACAAATATTATCATACACACCACATTTTAACTTCAAACTTTGGGAGGAGGGGCCTAGGAGATGGAATGATACCAAACCCTGCTAAAGAAAAAAGTGATTCCAGTTGTCCAAAATGGCTGCCTTTATAATGTTACAGCTAGTCATACTGTATCCTAAACCACATCCGCAAGTCCGTGTGTGACCTTACTAAAGAACCGGATGTAGTTTGAGGCAGATGCAGAAAAGATTATGGGCGAAACGGACTTCCATTACTTCCTAGCACCATTAGAGCTCCAAAACTAAAGAAGCATATATCTGATACTAAACCTGTCTTGACTCAGTGAATACATTTGGACTGAAGGGAACATTATGTAAATGTGATTTGTCCCCTAACCATTCTTTTAATATGGGTCTGAAAGGGTTAGGTAAATGCATGCCAATTTTAGACACACAAAGGAGCTTTTAAACCAAATTATCTGCCGCTTCTAATAATGAACTGTCTATCCCCAGTGCCATGTGGTATCGCTTTTACACCTGGCAGCAAGCAAAAACGAAGACATCCAGGCTAATAAAGGATGTGACAGATGGAGTGGACATGGCCAGCATTCAGGAAAAGCCTAAGGGATACTGGAAGAGAGTTTTCTTTAAAGAACTGGCTGGTCATAATGGAAGCTGGAAGAAAAAACTAAAATCCATTCATTCTTTCACCGGACTGCCAACTCGAACAGCTGAAGTCCTCAGGTGAGCAATAAAAATAGACTTTTGTCATGAAAATTGTGTGTTTTTTTTTTTAGTTTCACTAAAATTAGATGTGTCCCTTGTTTAACCTTTATGTTCAGGTCAGGTTCAGGCCCAAGCTGCTCATTTAGTGTAATAACTTTAGCATCATCATATTAAAATATTCCAGAGATCACTTTAAGTTGAGAGTAAGATGGTGAAATAAAAGTGTGAAAATATAACTGATGTAGATGTAAAAATGAAAGGCGATTCTCTCTCTTTCTCTCGTATTTCCACTCCCACATGTGGAGATCACCAAACACTGACAGAGACTCTAGAGCTCTGTCTCAATCAGGACTATTTTGCTGGTTAGCACTGAGATGGACAGAAATATACATGAGATATTTCAACTAAATCTTTCAGTTGTATTATTACAAAATCGAAAAAGATGGCCCGAGGTGATCCCACAAGGCATTGCTAAGTAGTGAACACTGAAGGGTTGAGATGTTAGCCAAACATGCCAGAGCCATCCAGCACATTTACTAATTGGCTCAGTCTAATTAGGATAAATCTCAGGAGCGATCATGTGGCTCACACATGGCCGACTCTGTTTTGTTTTCTGACAGCAAAAATGCCACTGCTCCAAAAAGCCAGAGCCATGTTAAAAGTCTCTGAGGTTCAGCGTGTGGTTTCATCTGTCTGCTAATTAGTCTGAGATTTGTGTGTTTGCGAAGTCGTATCAGATCCTCATTCTGACAGAGCAGATCCAGCTGGGTTTTCTGCCCTGTCTCAGTTTTGTAACAGAGAATAGTATATGTAAAGCATAGATAGACAGATAGATAGAATGAGAGAAAAGGAAGATGTACATAGACAAATATAGACAAATGTACTGTATGTAGGTGGTTATATTCGGTATGTAAGAAATAAAACACTGTTATAGGAAAATAATCCATACACAAAGCACTGACACTGGAGACTCCTTCCAAAAAATGCTAAATAAACTTCTTCTCACAGAAAACTTTACCAAATCAGCAATTACACATTTTTTTAATCCATTTATGTGGAGTGTCTGGCATACAAATCCCTGTGAATTAGCTCATACGATAGAAACCATAATGTATAGCATGGAACTAGTGCATTAATACAAACCTTGCAGCTCTCCCCTGATGTCTTCAGACTCATTAAAGCGTTCTTTGAAGGCCACATCTCAGATCCTCTCAGTAGTCATTTGGGGAAACAAGGAACCAAACCGCACCTGACGATCCTTGTTGCTGTTTTAACCTCTGATTAGAGCTGCCGAGTCACTCGATTTCTCAACCCCGAGGTCTTATGCAGTGCAGAGGGAGCGAAAGTAATTGTTCTACCGCTCCGAAGGTTTTGTCAAATCGTGGAAATAAATTGCTTGGCTCTGTCCTCATGCCCAGACAAATCCCTGTCGGCTCACTGGGTTTACAGAGGCACAGAAGGATGAGATTTACCTCCGTAATAATAGTCTCCACACTCGCTGAGACACAAACAACGGCTATTAAACCTCAACGGGATTCAGCACTTCTGCCTTTGTTTCTTTCACTCTGATTGATGTCATAGGGTGCCACTGCATCATATTAGCTATTTCCTTAACTTCACGCCTCGATTTAGATCTCAACAAGTGGCTTTGTTTGTAAGTGGTCTTAATCTGCTGAATAGAAAAAAAAAAACATGGCCAGATTATTACAAGAATATTTCAGCCAACAATTAAATGTGCACAGTTCTACATTTATCCCATTTTTAGTCAAGTAGCCAAGACACATTTTGCTTTTTTGTATTTTTTTAAAGTAAAAACATAATTTCCTGTATCGCATTCCTGCATGTGTTTGCAATATTACATCTGTCCTGGGTTGCATTTATTTGTTGTCACCAGGAGTTTTGGTGTCATGTGGGAGATCACGGTGAAGGAAGCAAGAGGACGTGAGAACAGAATTAAACACACTCACGTGTACTTCGGCCAAGCCTCTCTGACTGTTGGCTGGAGTTCAGGAAACTGGCCAATTCTGGATAAACCCACTACACTAGAGCTGCATGGAGTGATGCCTGTGCCCATTAACTGTCCAATCACATGCAGGTAAGGCATTTTAAAGAAATAATATGGCCAAAAATTAAATACAAACAATTTTACTCTTGCTCAGAAAAGACATGCTTGGTGACTGAAGTTTACATCTTGCCCTGGAACTACAACGCTAATGTTGCTAATGACTAAGGAAAGCTTATAGTTACCATTTAAGCCTGGAGCAGATTGCATGCCTAAATCATGAGACCCACATCAATCACTTTGTTCTTCAGCACATACTTTGGTGTCTCAGCATTAAAGGTAGAATTTAATTGGTTATTATAGTTCCAATTTGATTGTTATATATCATATCCCTGACAGATGGGTTGGAGATGAGGTCACTCGATGCTGGGGACGTTGAAAGCGGAGCTGTCTGAGATTTTTCATTTTTCTTCTTTATTTCAGTGGTTTTCATTGTTGCTTCATTATAATGAAATAAAATTAGGCCAAAACAAAATTAAACACACAACTACTTCAGTTGCTTGGGCCAAGTTGACTCCTCAGGCCTGTCTGGTCTCATTGGCATCTGGTCACCTAGTAAAAAAAGAGAGAGCTCATAAACAGGTTGCTATAAACCACACAGAGGTGTAGACAATCACTTGTTAGCCAATCATGCTCCGCAACTCTGCTTCCACTTCAGAGCCAGCACCCTGTCCCACTGCCACAATATTTTACTAACACAAACTTTGTATATTTTATTAAACCTTTGTTGCACAAGTGGGGTTACTGAGCGAAACTTTGTCTTTTAAGATAAGTGTGATGATGTAGACTTGTATGATGCTAACTTGGAGGCTATGCTCCAATATTTTATTATTATTATTGTTATTATAGACCAGGCCGGAGATCCCTCTTAAGTAAAGTGGTGGTGAGGAAGGACGGTGGAAAATTGTGTGGTTCAGACAGGCTCATCTCTTTGCTGTACCTTGAGAAAGGTGTAACTGTGGGGGTTTGGCAGGTATGTGCACATGTGACCTCTGACCTCTCACTTCAGCTTACTGAGCTTATTGTTTGTGTGCATTTCTACACTACTTTCACTACTTTCACTAATATAGACTTCCTTTTATGGCTCGAACCTCAACCCTAACACCTATGTAGGGTTGTACAAATCAGTATTCCGGGTGCCTAAGACAAGAAGGCTTTTAAAGCTAGGGGGGTTCAACATTTGAATGATTTCCACTCATGTTCACAAAGCTCCGTCTCCAGGATCTGTGGTGGCCTGTAGAGCATAGAGTTTAAAAAAAGAATGACAGGAGGCACATCCAAACACAAACAAGAGTTCTGGACCGGAGGGTTTTCTCTTTAAGGAGAAACCTTTAAGTCTATAAGTTGTTTATTCTGTATTTGCCACTTGTATTTTCTTGTCAGTTCCAACCAGATAAACACTCTACAGCTTAATGACTTATGCAAAACAAAATATGTTTAAAGCTAACATGCTCTAGTTAAAAGACAGAATGCAACTTGAAAACACACTTAGGGGTGAAAACACTGATAAAATACAGGGCAGTGCAAAGCTGTGATAATGGCATCATAATGATAGTACAAATTGCCACATCACATTTAAACACACGTCGAGGAAAAATGAAGACTATGATGGAAAAAGAACAATGCAGTACAACACAACTACAACACAAAACAACATACTGCATCAGAGATATTGTATAGAACTATGTCAAGTCATGTGCTCTGTGAGATTTTGAGTACTCATTCATTTTTTTTCTGTCAAATAAGATTTTTTAATTGTTTTGTTGAAAGTCTATGATCACATCTTGATTGTTTTAATTCAAATCCATTGTGGTGGTGTATAAAGGCAAAATCACAAATACTTCCGGACCTGACTCTGTGTGTGTGTGTGTGTGTGTGTGTGTGTGTGTGTGTGTGTGTGTTGTTGTTGTTGTTTACAAGCTGCATCTTTCACTTTTTGCCTATATTTATCTACTTGATCGCTCATCTAATGCTCATTGTATCTTTAACACATTGTTTATTTATTCTTTATTGTTCTCAGAAGCAACAAGAAATTGCATTTGTCTTAGTGAACTTACATTATCACAGACTTGTGGAAAGAAATCTTCTGGGGTCATCCACCATGTATGTATGTTTTTTTTTATTATTATTATTATTATTATTATTATTATTATTATTGTCACTTAATTGCTAAGACTGTGCCTCTCAGTCTTGTCATGTGTTAGTCACAGGGTTGAGCATGAAAAAGGGAGGAAGGGGGGAGACTGAGTGGATTAGTTGCACTACAACGCCATCTTCTGGTGATCCTAGATATTGTCATAGAACACACACACACACACACACACACACACACACACACACACACACACACACACACACACACACACACACACACAAATTTAGATTATCTCTCAGATTTTGAATTGTCCCTCTAATTTAATCAAGATGAAAGTTTTGCCTTATCTGTCTAATTTAGTCCAAATGTAGGTTTAGGATTATTTCTCTAATTTAATCCAGATTTTGTTTCTAATTTAACCCAGATGTCCACATGTGGGCTTTGGGTTATCCCTCTAATTAAATACAGATGTGGGTCTTGGATTATCCATCTAATCTACTCAAGATAGAGTTTTAGATAATCCCTCTAATTTAATCCAGATATCACTTTGGATTATCCCTCTAATTTAATCCAGATATTGTTTTGTCTTATCCCTCTCATTTAATCCAGATATAGTTTTTGGATTAACCTTCCAAATTAATCCAGGTGTAGGTTTTGTCTTATCCCTCTAATTTAATCCAGATATAGTTTTTGGGTTATCTCTCTAATTTAATCCAGAAGTGGCTTTTGGATATTCCTTCTAATTTAACCCAGATGTAGGTTTTGGGTTAGATCTATAGTTTAATCCAGATGTAGGTTTTTGATTATGTCTCTAATATATACCATATGTACATTTTGGATAATGGAAAACCTGTATCTGTTTTAAACTAGAGATTTAACCCAAAATCTAGAGTAAAGTAGAAACATAATCCAAAACCCCTATTTGGATTAAATCTAGGTTTTGGATTATGCCTCTAATTTAGTCCAGATGTAGGTTTTGGATTAACTCTAAGTTAATACAGATTTAAGTTTGAATTATCATCCTAATTTAATACAGACCTAGTTTTAGAATGTTTTAATACATTTAAGATGTTTAAAATTTTGATTAACAACTTAAGTTTTAATCCAGATATACACGTTTTTGTTTTTCCAAGGTCAGATTCAGGTCTGCTTTCACCAGTAATCTTCTCTCTTTCACACTCTTTCTGTTTCCCAGTCTGTATGAGCCGGCAGACACGCAAGCCCCTTTTGATGACGTTGATCCTGACTACGGCTTGCACAGATACCGTGTGCACCTTGAGCTGCACAACACAGTAGAAAGCATTGCGTCACTGAGCTTTTCCCAGCTGTTCTGCAAGAAAGGTGCAGTTCGAACTTTGTTAAAATTATAAGACTGAAGTTTGCATTGTTTTGCATTTTCCTATTGTACATTTTAAGCCATACGATTTGGGATGCATACCTTCATGGACAACTAATGAGTTTTATCTTGCTTTGCTTTCTTTTCTTTTTTTTTTTTTAAGCTATGCAGTAATGTATTATTACTGCTGACTCGTACTTTGGTGCCTGGACAGTAGAGTGTGCTAGAGAGCTAGATTTCACCGAACACAAAGAACAAGCAGAACATACCATGTGGTCAATAACACAAAATGCACAGAGGAGCATCCGCATTTATTCAGCATCACATGTCTTTTTTTTTTTTTTTTTAAAGAGATGACATCTGTTCACATTGTAAAGACTGAATGAAATATCCAGTGTTGCAACAATCTGACAGAAACTAAACACATTTTCATATGAATACGGCTAAGAATCAGCTGTTTCAGGTTTAATATAATGGATTCTTGTATGACAAGGGTCATCTGGGTATTTTTTAATTTGAGGATTAAATAAAATCAGTTCTTGGTTTTGAGCTTAGACTTTTCGACTCTATTACACTGTGAATTCTGAAGCCATACAAGAGTCCAAGATCACTTTCGATTCTTAATTCCCAAACATGACTCAGGGGAAAGAACTCCAGCTCTGATCTGTGTAGGAAGCAGACTGCTGTCATATTAATCTGTGAGTTTTGTTCTATATGATCTACAGATCAGATTGCTGATGGTTATGTCCCTTTGCAAGTTGTCAGTAAAGAAAACAGATCGCGACAAACCCCTCTTTGTGGAAGAATCAGCCTGCCTTGGAGGACCGAAGCTCTACAGGGACACATCGAGGTATCCAGGAATTTTAGGTTATCACATTCATTTTATTACTTTTTATTTATTTATTTATTTGCATAACTGTTATATTCTTATCCGTATTTTGTGTTGAATTATCCCCCTAATTTGAAACAAATCTTGGATTGTCTTAAATGTACCCAGATGTAAACCAGCCACATTTAATTAATCCAGATGTAAATTTTATCTATTTTAACTATAATCCGATTTATTTCTAAATTTAGGTTATGACTGTCCTCCTAATGTGATGCAGATTACATTTAGATACTACCTTAATTTAATCCAGATTTAGGTTTCAACGATTCTCCTAATTTAATCCATAATTAAAGTTTGACACATTTACACAATTGATGTAATCCTCAGATTAATGTATGAATATTTTCTCTGTTAAACCAGAAATTTGGAAATTCTTACTAAGGTAAATTTGGATTATTGTTTCTTACTGTGTTTTTTTTTTTTTCTCCTCAGCATTGTTGCATGTTGACTCTCACTGTTCTTGCTGAAGCCCAAACACCATTCTGGTGTGTTAGTGCTCCTGTAGCCGTTACTAAATCAAACCACGAGGACGTGTCCTATGACCGTAATGGCGAGAGCTTCTTTATGGAATATCAGGACTCGGACGGAAAGCTGGAGATTGAGCTGGAGTGGATGGAAGAACAGAAACAGTTTGTCATGGTTAATTTAATCCTTTTCCTCTCCGTGAGCAAAGTAAACAGGCACTTTAGTAGGGATTATTGATACTCCCATGGACAGTTTACCTTGTTCACTAATACATACATGACACATCTGCACATATGTACAATATACAAGATCAAACTTTCTGTTTGAAACCTTGACAAATTTAACATCTTCTGCATGAACTTCTTGAAGAAAAAGCATAAGTGATTAACATGCATCCCGATTTTGAAAATAGGAAGCCATTTTCTATCAAGACTTACATCCCTGTTCCTAAATTCAAAACAAGTAAACAGTTCACATTAAGGCATTACTGTCGTTTAGCATTATCAGCATTCCTCTTAGGTGCTGATGTCTTAAGACAGTTGTTTAATGTAATAGCTCTCGGCTGGAGGAGGATTTTATCGGCGACGCCACGACGTGCTCACACCGTTAAAACAACATTTGGCTGCGATTAGCGATGGAAGGCAGTTTTGGGGCATAAACAACCCCTCTGGATTGGGGCATAATTGGATTGCGTTTAGTCTTCAGAGGTCACTTCAACCTTGAAAAGGTGCTTTTTATCAACGCATGCTGGCATTTCCATTTTCTTCAGCACATTGTTATGAGGTGTGAAGCTGTAAAATGGCTTCTGTCACAAATGTTATGACCAAAAAAGTAATTAGATTGCTGCTTGTGAGAAAGCCATGCCTGAAGGTTAAACCATTCTTTATCTTTGAAATGTGTTTCATTGAACCATATTAAACAGAGTTGGGCTAGTTTGTCAAACTTTTTTTCTGCTAAAACAGGATGATCCAAGGCCTCTTTCTAAAAATGAAAAAAATAAAAAATAAACAAACAAAAAAAAACACTCTATGGTATTGTTTTTCAGTAGGTATGTGTCACCTGGAGACCTTGAGCAATTTTTCATAGCCGCTTATGAATTATTAGGTCCTACTGGCCTCTATATTGCTGAAATACAGAGATAAAAAGTAAGTATTCAATACATGTGCTTTGGGATAGGTTACACATAAGCAAGCATCATTATTATCGCATTAGCATGTTGCATTATCCTAGCTTATGCAATAGCTAGTTAACAGCCTGCTGGATAATAGACTGATTAGTGGATGAGAGAGTGCTAGATCATTTAACTAAACTGAGGACACCAGGAGGCTAAATACATATGACTACTGGCTCTATGTACTGTAAGTAATGAATAAAACACGATGAGGCAATTTGCCAATGATTGCAAATTTATTTAATAGCAAAGTTATTAATGAACCACGCATCATACTTTTTATCCGATTTAGTGTTGTGGAATGTCAACAAGGCAAGTTAGTTGCTGTTAGCACTTACGTCATCATGGCTACAAACTGTTGTTCCTTCTCCAGCCTCCTTTTCTCTCTTTGGGTGTTAAGAAGGTTAAAAAGAAAAAAGAAAAAGAAAGCCCATTGTTACCAAGAAACCAGAAAGTGCAGCCCATGGTGGAAAACAATGGAGACTCCTTCAATAAATGTTAAACGTCTCCTTACAAAAAACGTCACCATACCAAAAATGACATATTAGTCATTTTTATATGTTATGTAACAACAGGTTTTTAGATTTGTTTAAGATTAGACTTACGCTATAGTGCTAAATGTATGTGGACACCTGACCAATCACACCTAGTATGAGAATGTTGAACATACCATTCTAGATTTAGTCCTCGGTTGCTGTTATAATAAGCTCCATTCTTCTGGGAAGGCTTTCCACTAGATTTTGGGGCGTGGCTGTGAGGATTTGCTGAAGAGCTTTAGTGAGGTCAGCGACTGATGTTGGCTGAGGAGGCCTGGGCCCAGTCAGCATTCCAGTTCATCCCAAATTGAATTGACACTTGAGTTCTTCCGCACTTACCTTGGCAAACCAACGGACCTCAAGTGCACTGTCATGCTGGAACAGGTTTGGGTCCTTGAAGGGTAATTCTTAATACTACAACATAAAGACATCCTGGACAAATGTGTGCTTCAAACAATTGTTTGTGCCAACAATTGAAGAAGAACCACATATTGGTGTGATGGAAAGGTCCACATACTTTTGGCCATATAGTGCAGATTATGTGGCGCACCTCCATAACTTCACAAGTTCCTGTGAATTAGTTGTTACTATAGAAGCGATTGCATCTTAGAATGATAACATATTAGAATGAAATGTGTATTATTAATATTATAATTTAGAGCTGGCACTACTATCAGAGCTGCTGTTCTTGAAAATTAATTAACACCTGACAAATCAGATTTGAAACATTATTAATGATATAAAATTGGCTTTAGTGGCCATGCTTTCTGTAGGTACATCTGAAGTTTAAATATCGAAATACTGCGATATTAGCACCTCACTGCCTTTTAAATATGGCCGTATGTCAGCACATATAGTTTTGTTACATTTATATATATGTTACATTTGTACAGTGTGTCTCAGTGTTAAATGTGACGTGCTTGCAGTACCATATGTATAATATGCACATTTTTTTCAGCCACCATCAATAACGTCTCATGAAGACACTGAAACAAATTAACAGCTATCAAGAAGTCTTGTTAGACCCAGTTCTGGAAGTTCTAGCATTTCTTGATATATAAGAAGTCTAGTGATTGGAGCAGTGCCTGTGTTTAGATCTGATTTACAGTTTTTCCATTTTTCTGTTCCTGTTCAGTTCCTGTTTAAAGTCAACACATGACTTAATGACTTATTCCACAATCACAATAAAGAAAAAGAGCAAGGATTTGGGCCAGTCTGTCTATCAATAGGAAATAAACATTACTTCCTTTTACCCATCAGGGAGCGTTGTATACATGTTCATATACAAGGATATAACAGAGGTCTGTTAGACCCAGGAAATCAGCAGCCATATAGCAATCCAGGTCCAATTTAACTTCTCTTTTTTTTTTTTTCCTCTGGCTCAATTAAAAAATTGTGCTGCAAAATCATTTGTGAAAGCAAGAATGTGGTTCATAATTAGTTCCCTTCCTTTCCTCCATTTTCCTAGCTGACTCATTTAGGACAGAAATGGCAGCCATTATGTCATTTTTAACATCTAATGCCATTTGTAATGACTGACCAGCTGAGGTCTGGCCTTGAAAAACCATTGTTCATATTGTATTTCATGCTAATTGGTGTCAGAAAAGCAGATATGGGTGAGTTAATGAATACCCGATTCAACTAGAGTATCATTTTAATTATGCCATTTTCTGAATATTTCTCTGAAAACACCCACACTGGCATTTTGGCCACTATTTGTCTACATTTTCATGTTGGATTAATGGCTAACTCCTATCTGGTAGGGCAGTAGTGGAGTAATTAATTCCCTGTTAATATAAATGAGAATTTAACAACTTTGTAGCTGGTGGTGGTAGCGTGTGTGTGTGTGTGTGTGTGTGTGTGTGTGTGTGTGTGTGTGTGTTTCCATTTTGGAAGTTACTAAAATTAAAGAAAAAAGGCATCCTAGCATTTAGCCAATAAAGACTAAGCTCTGTCATCAACATGTGGGTTCCTTTACACTTTATATATCATGGTCTGCTATATATCATGAAATGCTAATCAAGTATACTGTCTCTATGGTTTTATAAAGTATAGCATAAGTATATAATATAAGACCCCTCCTAACCACCAGGGGTGTTGTGTAACACCTGGATACCTCCTTGTGCAAGTGACTTTTCAGAAAATTCACAGTAATATGTGACACAATATTTACCTTCATGATACAGCAGTCATTCCCTTTAACCTTCTCGTCTGTGTGCATATCGTTGGCCTCATACCATAATTGCCAAATATGACTTGGGCAATTATGCTATGAGGCTAACGATATATGAATATGATATTAGCAGTTTTTGACTATGGCTGAAAGTACCTGTTTGCCAAAGCTGATGATAGCCTCATTCTGTTCTACCTCAGTGAGTGTGTTGTCTTCTATCTTCTTCTTTAAGGGTTTTTCATAGCATTTTTGCATTAACTTTCTTGACATCTTACATGGGGGATTCCGTATGGATTCTAGCTCATGGTGGTGTCTGTTCTGACTAACATGAGGAATCATAAGCAGGTCAGGTATGAGCATGTCCCTGCTGTTGGTTCACTTGCAACAAAGCAGTATGCCCAGATTTGCGCTGCCAGAGTGCTACGTACAGATGCACTTATGACTCCCTGGAAAGGTCCTACGATATTAGATCACATGTGGAATGCTAACTGTTTGGCTATTTAGCTTTGAACGCAGTCCCTCCAATCAGACGATGAACCCTCTGTAAGGTAATTGATTGAGACCTCATGGAACTGGGACACTTGGGTAGCATATGAGGCGAATCGCTTCTATCTTGGTTTATATGCTTTTCCAGGTGTGATTGGCTCAGTCCACTCTGGTGATGTGTGTAAATGAGTCTTGTGAAATCTGCCTTGCATGCAACTATTTTGACCAACTACACCCAACTACTTGGATTTATACCCAACTATTACCCAACTATTTGGACTTGCTCATGAAGCCAGCATGGCCAGGCGGACCATTTGCAGATTGCCAAAACACAGTAGTCTTCCTAGCTGTGAGCTCTAAGCTCCCTTGACCATTACAAAAACAGTTCTCAATCAAAAGAGGTGAAACAGCAGTGCATCAAGACACATTTATTCCCACTTTGTTTCTGGGTTGAGGTGCTACAATACTTTCCCCCTGATCTGGTATTCTGCACAAATGCTTATAGCACTAACATTATATTGCTGGTGCTTGAACACAGCACCTAATAACATTCACAGTCACATTACTCTTAGACTCTCAATGCATGACTTATTTAATTATATTCTTATCCTACTATTTTTTAAGGATTAGCTGAGCCAAATGTATTTTTTGGTGGGTACAGGGAACATTGGTACATTTCATTTTTGGCTGAATCGTTCTTTCGCATTTTGACATCTGTGTTAGTGTGAGCACCTGCAAAGTCTAACTCATCCTAAACCATCCTAAACCAGGAAGTCTTCCTTCTGATTCATGTTTCTCTGTTACTGCACTTTACCATTTATTCTGGTATTTAATCATAGTTATTCTTTAATAGCTATTATAACACTCTTTGTAATTACATAACTTGCTATAGATAGATCCTATCTATCTATCTATCTATCTATCTATCTATCTATCTATCTATCTATCTATCTATCTATCCACACACACTTTTACATATACAGTTAGGTCCGGATTTTTGGACAATGACAGAGTTTTTGTGATTTTTGTCTTTATACACCAGCACAATGGATTTGAAATAAAACAATCATGATGTGATTGAAGTGTAGACCTTCAGCTTTATTTTAAGAGGCTCCACAAAAATATGGCATTTACCATTTAGGAATTGCAGCCATTTTCAACAAAGTACCTCCATTTTCAGGGGCTCAAATGTATTTGGACAATTGACTGACAAGAAGTTAATTAACCAGGTGCGATCCATTCCCTCGTTACTTCAAGACAAATGAAGCAGATGAAAGGTCTGGAGTTGGCTGAAAAGGATTTTCATCCAAGTATTAAAATTATGGTTATATTTACAATTATGTCACTTTGTCCAAATACCTTTATATATATATATATATATGTACAGTATACATTCTTTACTTAAATCATGGATCTGTACTACATTTATATGTACTTACTGTATGCGCTATAAATGCATTTAATATATACTGTAGACTATTCATTTATTTAAATATTCTGATGATAAAAATAATTATTTTAATGAGCTCCAATGAACCATAATGCTTTTATAATATCTTCGAAAAATACTCTTTGTTGGTTTCAGCTCCACTTTGTGATCTTGTTATTAGATTTCTTTAAGATGTGTTTTTTAGATTGACTTCACCTCCCACTGTGACTCCTCAGAGTTCTGAAACCAGCACCGGCATGGCTCTCTCCATGTAGCTGATTGATATTCCTGTTGCTTTGTTGCCCAGTCTATTTGTGCATGTGTGTGTATGTATGTGTGTTTTAAGAAGAATTCTTTTTCCTCCAAAGTCCCCAAGAACCTTAATAATATACATGGCATCATGGACTCTGTGAAGTAAGAGAGACAAGAAGTTACAACTGTGTCATGATTTGATGCTTCACCAGAATGGTTCATGGTGCAAAAATGGTTCAGTGAACACAGAACCAAAGTTCTGGCATGGCCAAAAGAGAAGACCTAGGACCCTAGAGGATCCTTTTTATGTATTCTCAAAGCTTTTATGGTGGCAAAGTGGTACCAATTTAAATTCATTTCAGAATATTTTTTTAAAAATGCTACTTTCCTGGGATTTCCACACCCAACATACCCATCTTGAGTATACACATAATGTGTGAAAAACAAAAAAACACCTAGTGAGCAGCAGTTCTGCAGACAGAAACACCTTGTTAATGAGAGAGGTCAGAGAAGAATGGCCAAACTGGTTCAAGCTGACAGGAAGGCTTCTATTTTGGTGAGTCTGTGCCCACTATAGCCTCAGATTCCTGTTGTTGGCTAATAGGATAGAACCTGATGTGTTCTTCTGCTGTTGTAGTCCATCCACCTCAAGGTTCAGTGCGTTGTGCATTCTGGGATGCTTTTCTGTACACCACAGTTGTAAAGAGTGCTTGTTTAAGTTGCAAGACTCACTGTAATTTTTGCATCATGCTGAGTCTGAAATACTCAAACCAGCCCATCACCATCCATGTCACGGTCAAAGTCCCCACTCTGGTGTTTGATGTGATCTGGCTCTTGATCTGTATCTGCTTCATGTTATGAATTGCGCTGCCGCCACATTGGCTGACTGCATAATTGTATGAATGTGCAGGTGTACAGGTGCTTCTATTAAAGTAACTTGGAAAACACCCATTTTTATCAAGCGTGCCAATAATTCTGAAGCTGACTTTATAGGGTTTTTTTTAACCCTACATAAAAAATATGAGTCTCTCCATCATAAGTCCACCCCAAACAACACAACCTACTCAATAAATAGGGTACACAAACACCACAAAAACTGATCATCAACATTCGAGTGTCAAACCACACACGTTTTTCATGTTACAGGTATAGGCTACATACTGTTCTCAGTGGTTATGGTATGTCTCCACAATGCAGCACCTGTTGGGCTGCATTGTGGAACTTCATGATTGTAAGTGAGTATCCACTGTGCTTTGGGGAATTTTTTTTAAAAAATGATGTATTTTAAAAGTAGTACATTACATATTGAATAATGAGTGATTTAAAGCATAAAGTATAAGGCGGTTCTTTTTGATCACCAAAAAGCAACTGTTTCTGTTTTTTTTTTTTTTTTTCAAGACTCACAAGTGAAAATATTGTTTTGGTGCCTTTGGCAAAGCTTCAATGATCTGAGGGAGTGCTAGGACAAAGCGAAGAGCATGAAGCACACACACACACACACACACACACACACACACACACACACACACACACGCACACACACACAATCATTATCCCTGTTTTTCTGTGCAAAAGGGAACATCCTGAGCTTGTGGCGGATTCAAATCTCTTTTCCAATAGTGATGGGAAGCTTAATGGCTTGTTTGCGGTAGAAGTCGGAGTTTATTGATGCTGAAAGGCTTCAGAATGCTCCCGTTGTGGTGTTATTCTCTTTACTGTGCCTTCTAAGGTTGTGCTTTATTCATCTCTGTTTATTTTCACTGAGCTTATTTTACTTATTCTTATTCTGGTCAAGTACTACAATGTGTCCTGTAGTTCAGAGTTGATTTATAAGCATAGGCTTGTCCTATGAGTGGTGATGATATTATTATAATTATTACTATTATTAACAACACATATCTATATAAAAAGATTTTATATCATAAGTATTCAAGGTAATGTTTCCCCCCAAAATCTGATGTAATATAGTGATATAGTATGATGACTTCTTCCAGAGGGATATTAAAACTTTAAAACATTAAATCAATAACTACATCCTCCATTTCTATCTGTTTGTCTCTGCAAACTCATATTCTAATTAGACATTACTCAGCGTTGTATGTTATGCAGAGAAACCAAGAATAAGCGATCTGAACACTAGGACTAACCAAGAATTATTGGTCTCTCATAGTGTTAGGTTCTCTTTTGGACTAACCAACAGAGAACCTAACACTATGAGAGACCAATAATAAGCAGTCTAAATACAGGACCAAACCAAGTCAGAGTCAGAGCCCTGAACACTAGGACTAACCAAGAGATAGTGCAGTAAACACTATGACTAACCAAGATTCAGAGCCATAAATAGTAGGATTAACCAAAATTCAGAGACCTAAACACTAGGACAGATCAAGACTCAGAACCCTAATACTTAGACTAACCAAGATTCAGATCCATAAATAGTGGGACTAACCAAGAGATAGAGCACTCAACGGTAGAAGTAACCAAGAGTTAGAGCAGTAAGCACTAGGAATAACCAAGTTTCAGAGCCTTAAATAGTAGGAGTAACCATGATTCAGAGCCCTAATGACTGACAATAATCAAAACTCAGAACCCTAAAGAGTAGGACATATAACTAAAGAATATCCATAAATAGTTGGAGTAATGATTATTCAGAGCCTTAACAACTGGGATTTAACCAAAGGTCAGAGCCCAAAAGAGTAGTACTAACCAAGAGTCAGAGCCTTAAACACCAGGACCGACCAAGAGTCAGAACCATAAACAGTAGAAGTAACCATGATTCACAGCATAAACTACTGGGAACAACCAAAAGTCAGAGCCCTAAACAACAGGACTAACCAAGAGTCAAAGACCAAAACGCTAGGACTAACCAAGAGACAGAGTCCTAAACACTTGACCTAACAAGAGTTAGAGATTTGAACACTAGGACTAAGCAAAGTCAGAGCCATAAACAGTAGAAGAAACCATTAATCAGACCCCTAACAGCTAGAACTAACCAAAAGTCAGAGCCCTAAACAGTAGGAGAAAGCATTAGTCAGACCCCTAACAGCTAGAACTAACCAAAAGTCAGAGCCCTAAACAGTAGGAGAAACCATTAATCAGACCCCTAAC
>CM074966.1:12438688-12451202 GCA_037577455.1 Pangasius macronema | reverse complement strand
AGACTCGAACCCACGACCTTCAGGTTCACCTTCGGGTTACAAGTCCGACTCTCAGACCATTAGGTCACGACTGCCCCATTAACTATATTAATTTGTCAGATATCAAAAACATGTCTAGAAACATGTCTAAAAAATTTTTATGCAGTTTCTTTGTTAAAGCAACAACTTTGTAAAACTCATGTAAGGACACAAGTATTGTGGGTCATTGTGATAAACTCGCTGTTATCACGTTACCATCCCTTCCTTCTCACAAAGTGGATTAATTTTCCTCATGTGTCACACAGATAAGCTCTATATAGCACCTGAGTTTGGAGGAACTGTGACAAGATGAGTGGACGAGAGAGAGAGAGAGAGAGAGATAGAGAGAGAGAGAGAGAGAGAGAGAGAGAGAGAGAGAGATAGTGATGCGTGATAATAATGTTTTGTCATCCGTCTCTGTGCCCCACTGTGCCCCTGTGACTTATTACAAACGAAACTGACACTTTCCCTCAAGGCTGGTATATATCATACACCTCTGCTTTTACAGTATGTGATGATGTGCATGCTGCTGACACCTATATTTAGTGCGTTTCCAGTCAGTGAAGGGCAAGTTAGAGATCTACAGTGTAAGCGTAACAGGAGTAGAAGGTATGCAATTATTTATTGTAGCGTATATCACCTGTAATCTCACCTTGCCAGATTTCTTTCCAAAAGTCATTTGTGTCACAGGAGATATTGTATTATTCTATCTTACAGATACTGTGTATATAATTGTAGATTTGATTCTGCCTGAAGGAAGTAAAATATCTTGTAGAAAGGATACTAATTCTGAGATTGATAGTTTTGTTTTTTGTCAAACTTAAATGGCCAAAATGCCTGCTATGATATGGATTGATGTTAAGGAATTCCTGTCAGGAGATGCACTCGTTCCTAATCCTGTCCAACCTCGTCACTCCCAAAGAGAACCTCAACATCTTCAGCTCTGCTACCTCTANTTTTCCATCACACAGAACTCCCGACACCTTTCTCCACCCATTCCAACCTGCCTGCACTCGCTTCTTCACCTCTTTCCTACACTCACCATTACTCTGGACTGTTGACCCCAAGTACTTAAACTCCTGGACCTTCTTCACCTCTTCACCCTGTAACCTTACTAATCTAAAGTGTTATCTAAGTAGTTGTAATTGGAGTATCACCAAATTACTCTTAAATAATGATTACAACTGAATTATAGATTAGATAGGGAATTCCAGATTAAACTGACCATTTATATTATTATACATTATTGTATATCATATTATCGCGTGCATCGTTTTCTTGTAAATGATCATCATTTTATAAACGGAAATGATTTAAGGATCAGTTTGTAAACAAGTGAAACATTAAGCGAAAGAAATAACTCTGTAGTCAGATTTGATGACTTTATTCCTCAGAATGTACGTAATGATTATAGAAGGACCAAAGAGACATGCTGAATAAATGGACACTAGAAAAACAAAGGCAGCTTCAGAAGCCCAATCGGATTAAGCCTGCTGGAGGAAGGGCTTATTCCGGCTTTGCATGAAAATGAAAGAAACAAACACACACTCACACATCTATAGAGTGCAAACGCAGTATAGTCGCCATTAGCTTTGTACAATAATGAAGCAAATCTAATTAAAAAGACGGGTTTTATTAATAAAGTCAGTTGCTGGAGTGTGTATAGCACAGCATGTAAGTACAATATGGATGTAATGTATAGCAGAATGTCCAAGTCATTTGTATCAGACACAAATTTAAAGTAACTTGCTTCCTAAGACCTGACAGGAAATGATCATTGTAACAACTCCACACATTAATTAAATGCACTGTACAGGTCAGGACCTCTTTTAAGACCCCGCTTTTTTAATAAAAGATGTGGAGTGCTACTCCTAACTTCAAATGCCTTGCAATGAGTCGTAGAATGAAAGTAAAGTACATGATCACATGCTTATAGTCCTCAACTCGTCATCCATACAAATAAGTCAAATTTCACACAACCCCGGTTCTCAAGTGGCGCAAGAGGAAGGCAATCATCGGGAGATCTTGCATTTGATGATGCCAAGACCGTCTGAAGGACTCTATATTAAATAAAGGAAAGCACACAACTCAAAATGATGTCTTCCATCACATAGAGCTCGTGGCTCGGACTCCTCATTATATAAACATACCAGGTTTTTCATTCTTTTTGAAGTCTTTCCTATTTCTTTACTGTGTAAGTTCTGACCATTAGAGTACAGTTTGCCGTATTCTGCTTGGCCAGTTCTTCATGCTGACCTTAGTTTACCCTGCTCCTTCGAGTATTGGATTTATCTGCTGTGCTTTGTACACTAATAAACCTCTCCTCAGGTGTCCATATGATTCTGTAACATTACACAGATTTGCCTTGGGATTTGTTTTGTGCAACTTCAAATGAACAAAATCTCTTTATTTTTGCTTTTGCATCTAATATTCTTGCCACAGGTTAGACATGTTGCAACCCTTTTGTTGTTGCAAACAACAAAATCTTTGAAGGGAAAGACTACTATCTTTACCTGATTTGCAAAAAGTGCCTCTGTCGTTGGGGAATGAGAGGTCTTTCAACATTGTCACTGTCCAGTGCTCGGTGATTGGCTGTCTGACCATTTGAATATTGACCTTGGAAATGAAGATTGATGCTGATTTGCTGAAAAGTAATTGTTTGCTGGGAAGAAGATTAGCTGAGTGAATCAATTATTCTTCTTCCCAACAAACAATTTCTTTTAAACAAGCATACTCTTAAATTTTAAATGTCAAGTCAAAGGGGCTCAAGTCCAAGTGAAGTCACAAGTCATTGATGTCAAAGTCGAGTCTTAAGTTTTCTTTGAGTATGTCCAGTCGAAAGTCAGCAAATTTGTGACTCGAGGCCAAGTTGAACCAAAGTGAGTCCAAAACACTGCTTATTTTAGTCCAGAGAGATGAAACTGAACAAATTAAGAACTAAATGCTAATTCAATTCAATTTTATTTGTATAGCACTTTTACCAATGGACATTGTCAAAAAGCAGCTTTACAGAAATATATAAATTCAGGATATATTTATAAATTCAAGCTCTATATATTTTAACAACAAAATTGATCAAAATGGGGAGCATGATTTAGTATTAAGCACTTCCTGTGTGTGAGTGTGAGAAGCTGATTATATGGCAATCTTTGCATTCAAATCTGTTGAATACTATGATCGATCTTTTTTTGATTTTCAGCAGATTTGGTCAAAAACAACACTGTTAACACTGACAAAAGTTTCACTTGTGTAAATTTAAACAGATGTAAATTGTCCCCACTAGATTAATAAGCTCATTTTGTGGAAGTTGCCCTGTTTTATAGTTTCCAATGATTATTTCACTCTCTCTAGTGAGGCGCACATAAGAATGAATATCTTGTGTACTTCAGGTTGCTAGGCTGGCCGGGTGCCCAGCTTTCTGCTCACTAGAAAATCTGAGTGGATGAAATAGATGATGTGCTAATTTGCATGTGGGTGTGTGTATGTTTGATCACAATGTAGGACCCCATAGAATTTGTTAGGCTATTGGTCCCTCCAGTGTTAGTAAACTGTTCATTTATCTTCTTATTAAACTATTTATTTCAACATAATTTGGGGTAGCAAAACCAACAGATTTATTAATACTCTACAGTTTCTAAAACACTCATCTTTGCCTCATGTACACAAAACATTAGCAGCTTATAGCATCAAAAGAAAGCTGATATTATATTGAAAATATATTCATTCTTTGATTCACTCACTCATCTTCAGTAGCCACTTATCCTAGTCAAGGTCACAGGTGGATCCAGAGCCTATCCTAGAAACCCTGAGTGCTAAATGGGCTTTCACCATGGATGGATTGTTCTGATAAGTTAACAATTCCCTAATGGGCAGATGCCTCCACTTCAGAAACAGAGTCCAATGCTCACACATACAGCATGGCATACCTCTATGAGGCCACTCATCGTTCTGTAATAATATGCTGTATGTCATATGGTTAATAGCATACCATAATCATGGTAGGAGGAGAAGGGGTGCCTTTGTGATGGCAGAAGGACATGGAGGATGTTTCCAATTCATGGATTCTTGCATTTTTTATGAGGAGAAAGGTGTAGAGACCACTCCTGGCCCATTCTTGGGTATTAAAAAATGAACAATTTATTATTCAACATAAATCTTTTCCTAGGGCCTCTGAACTGATAGGACTGTGATAAAGCAGGCTTGTGCGCTTCACATATGCTTAAATTAAAAACATATCCTTAAATTAAAACTGACTTTCTGCCATTTCACCAAATCAGCTGAGTTACATACATGTAGTGAGGAATTAATAAGGAAGTAGCTCATGTCAGTATTCATACCCCAGACATGTATTTTTCTGTAAATGTAAAGGTGTAAAGCAACCTCTTTACACCGAGGCTCTTCTGGGTTTACCAGGTTAATCTGGTTGGTGGTGATCAGTTGACAGCTCTGCCACACTCTTTACAGGAATGTTCAAAACATATCACTCAACTCTGATTGTACAATCAAAAAATCATTGGCTTTTGCTTTAAGGTACTCTGGTACCAAGTACACTTATGTGAAAACCTTATGTTCAAAAAAAAGCACAGCACTCAAATAGCTGTACTATACACACTCGAGTGAATGGCCTTTTCATTGGGAGATTGCGAGTTCAATATCCAGGAGGCCATTCCAACATAATCAATCCGGTCCAAGTATACGTAGATCAGTGTTTACAAAATTGGCCTTTTGATTGCGAGGTTGCTAGTTCAAGTCCCAGCATCACCAAGCTGCTGTTGAGCCCATGGTCAAGGTCCTTATTGTCTAAACTGTAAGTGGATAAAGGCATCAGCCAAAAGAGTAAAATTTATCTCCAACATTCCCAGTATGAGCATTGATGTCTGCCAGTAGCACAAGGCACCAACAACGGTTTTACCTGAAACTCATAATCTCTCAGACGCAGCCCCCTTGTCCCCTGGTAAAAATTCCAACTGTGAAGCCTTCAGCCTGGGACCGAGTATCCCTACAATACATGAGTATTATGAGATTATGTATTATGTATTATGTATTATGAGAGAGACCACCCCCAAGCAAGAAGTTTGGTACCAAAACCCACACTGAGTGTGGATGCTCTTTACTCACCAGTGAAGTGAAAATCATTCCCAAAGCCAGTTCCCATTGCCCCACCCTACCCTTCATCTTGGTGATGGTGAGCCCAGAAGATATGTTGCCATTATGGGCTGAGCCCACCATTATGGGGTCCCAGTAACTTTTTTGTACCTTTCACAGGGGTCTTTAGGATTGCTCACACCTTTTGTCACACCTTTCCCCTATACTGTGCTCCCAGTGACACAGCTCTGAGGTGCACCAAAGCCCCTTCACCATGACAAGGTCTGGACTCATGAAGGGGAGCTTGCAATGTCAAAATTTTGACAACATACTTTAGTACAATAGTTACAGATTCTCTGCTTAAATAATCAAACAAGATCAATCAACCATCTTGAAGTTGATTAAAACCGAAACTAACACTAATGAACATACTGTATACACTACCAGTCAAAGGTTTTGACACTAGATTGAATACGTGATTTTTTATTTTTTTTTGTCTTAAAATATTTTTGATAAAGGCTTATGGCTGAACCTTTTTAAGACCCAGTGTCTTAGTGTCCAGTCACTCATGTACAAAGACTCCTGAGTGAAGTGTCTTCATGAGGCTGTTTGAGAAGATGACAAGTGTGTGCAAATCTTCATCAGGAACTTAAAATATAAAATCGTTTGGTTTTTTTTATTGTTTAACATGTTTTTTGGTCACTGCATAATTCCATATGTATATTTCTTAGTGTTAATGTCTTCATTGTTATTCTATAATAATAGAAATTAATACAAATGAAGAAAAACCTATGAGCAGGCATGTCCCAACTTTCTTCTCTGAGACTTATGACAAAATGTATACTTAAATAAACTATAATGAACATTTTAAAATGGAAAGACAGTTCATTTAATTCTAGACTAAACACTCTTAAAACAGCTTTAATTCATCAGTATATCAATACACTCCTCTGTTTGGTATGTGGAGATACTACTTTTAGTCAGTAAGAAACTTTTTAAAGATCTGGTTTTGAAGTAAAAACTTTTTTGTTTGTGTCTGTAATGGACGCAGACTATCTGCATATCTAATTGCTAATAAAATCTGAATTTGTATGCATGTATATATATCTACATGATGACATACCTCCACAGGTAGCAAAGGTGATAGAGTTTGTGAGAGTGAAAGCTAATGACTCATTAGCGAAGATAGCCTGGAACAAATGCCGAGTGGAATTATGAGCCATGACTCATATGAGACATTGTTATGTGAAGTCCTTGGGAGCCGGAACTGCTCATTATGAGAAAACTCAGTGAACCTGAGGCTTCACACACTGCCATTTTACTGAAATAATTCCAAATGCCCTTATCTAACTAGGTCCTGAACTGCTGTTGCTAAACAATAAAAGAAGAAGGAAAACCTTGTAGGAACTATAATGCTAATGTATAATGCCACTCATTCACACTTTGAGCACCTATCTGGGCAAGCCCACAACTTATAAAACTATAAAAGTCCTTGGTTAACACATATAATGTTGCCAATCTCTGAATGAGAGTGTGAAGAGAGGCACGCCAGCCTGGATTTCACCTAAATAAGCAAGGTCCATCATGAATCAAGAACTAATACATAGAATGATTGAATGGTGTAATCTTACTGAAGGCAGCCATATTGGAAATCTGAAAAAAGCTAAGCTAATAGGACTGTGAAATGATTAAAATATTATGATTTAACTGTGATTAACCACGTTATTATGTACAGATTTATTTGTTTATTTTACATTTGCTAGCTCGTTCTGCTGTGTATGGTGGACTATAAATTGTTTAAAGGAAGATTTGCATGTATCAAGTCATTGATGCCTATTAATGGAATATGGCTTTGGTCAGATTTAAGAGAACATATTACTTATAGTTTATGTAAAAATATTACGTTTCTCATCCAAATGTGATTCAACTGCTTATACTAAACTTAATTTAAACACATTTCTATCTACTAGTTTGAATTATGTAAAGTGACTGCGATCAATCCACATAGTATTAACGTAAACCAATTACATTATGAAATCTTGCAAGTATGTTGGTGACCCAATCCTCAGTTTGGGTGAGAGCGTGGAGTTGAAGAAACTGATGAGCATAATTGGGGCTGGTTTAGCCAAGTTTGGCCCAAAATTGGTTTAAAAAACCCAGTGAACTATCAACATCGCACAGTTTTACTGCTCTATGCATGGCCATGTTGATGCTTCTGTTTTTGTCGAGAAAAATGAAAAATCTGACTCATGCCCAACTAAATTAGCAACACACTAAAGTGCTCTTGCCCAGGCACAAAAAATAGATCCTATAGCTGTTTCTCAATTGCTGTCTGCTAGATGAATATAGTTTAGTCTAAGCTGTTTTTTTCCATGGAATCTATCCTCCTGTGTGTTGCTCAAAAGAGGTGAATTTAAGACTTCCCTAACCCTTCACCCATGTTCCAATTCCCCTGCTTGTCGAACGTAAGACAGCCTCTTTTCCTGACAAAAGCTGATAACACCGAGAGCCATTGCACTTTTTAAAGCAGCAAATGGAAATGCCATTACTCGGCCCTATTTCTGCCACTCTTCATCACTGAAACGCACAGACCGATCTGTCCCAAACCAAGCTCTTCGGTGTAATAATGTATTTAAAATACAAAAGCAACATGTTATTGTTCTCATTTGATGTTTTAATACCAATAGAGGTAGTTCGATGTGGGATAATAATGTATTTGTAGTGTCAGAACAAACAATTGAAATTTCAATAGATTTAGAGACGTTTATTCCATTCTTTCTCAACACACTACCACCCTACCACCTCATATCCTCTAAATATTGATGTATTTGCCAGGGGCGGAAAATTGGCCATCTGCATGTATTTGTTGCAGTTATTGAATACATGGTTCACTGTAACAGTCATCGTCCTTTTATTTATACTTGTGTTTTTTTAAAAATAAAATATTTTTTAATTCACTACATTTATTTTTGATCACCAATACACAGTAAAAAAACTCTGCAAACATAATAACCCCAGAAGTCTGTAAGCCAATATATAAGATAATAGATCCAATCAAAATAAAGCAGTTTCCTGATGAAAGGCATGAAATGCTTAGTCAGCGGCTGAGACAGTGCAGACAGATGAACACTGCTGGCTGACTTTATCAAATATTTTATTTGTAAGCTAAAACCTGTGGAGATATCAGTATTTCACAGCTCAACATCCAACCTCTGGAAACTTATAAGAGAAAGCAGGGTACAACCTAATACATTTTGGTTTTTTGCTTAATACATTAACAAATATTTAAGTTAGAATAATCATGTTTTATAGAAGCAACATATACATCACTGCTACAGATCATATCTGAACTTCTAGCATCTGCTATTTTTGTACAATTCCACCAAAAGTCACAAGATGTGCAATGTTACAATGTACCCAGTGGGTTAATTGTAAATAACAAATTTGGACCTAGAAATAGTGCAGAATCTTGAATATTAAAACTTACAAATATTGAACATTTACTTTCCTCGTTTTAAAAATTTCACCACTCTAAGACTTGTTTTAGTCCCAAATTTAAATAGAAAAAGAAAATCCCAGATGTATATACTCCTTACATTTTTTACAAGTTTTCTTGTTTCCTTTTTAATTCTTTGCAAACATATGGGAAATAAATTAAAAGTAAAATTGCCTGACCGGTGTTTTTAACAATTCAGTGAATAGGTCAGAACACTTTTTTAACGCTTTGTCACAAATATGACAAACATACTGTTTATACTCTTCAATGTTCATGTTCTCACCCCTCACAGAAGACACACTTCATCTATTGCTTCCCAGGGATAAAGGAAGCAAAACGTTCATCACACACAAGGTTTTTCTTACTTGGTGTCTCAGTCTTTGAATTCAAATTTTTAAGAAATTCATTCTTTTTACTTTATATGAGAGAGAATTGACTTGTTTTCATTGTTTATGATTGGTTACTTAGTTGTAACACCATGTAACGACTAACCTGCACTATGCAGCTTGTACTTAAGCCTACCTAACACTTGCTGTGAGTTGGTCACATGTTTCAAAACAGTGCTGCATTGTAGGCAAGAAGATGGGAATTAATATAATTCTGTAATTTACACATATAGCTCAGTAACCAAAAAATCTTTGATAAAAAAAAAAAAACTTATATGCCTTGAAAACTAATTTAAGTACTTTAGGAAGAGTTAGGTCTTTTTACACATAGTTTGAAGACTGCCAGTGAACCAGCTGTTCGGACATCTAGGGGAAGTTAATTCCAGAACAGAGAAGAGTCTTGATGCATGCCTTCCTTGTACCCTGAGAGATGGTGGGACCAGTCGAGCAGTGCTAGAGGATCAGAGGGAGCGTGGTGCAGTGCGGGATGTGATAAGTGCTTTGAGGTAAGTGGGTTCTGGTCTGTTTTTGGCTTTGTAGACAAGCATCAGTGTTTTAAATCTGATGCGGGCAGCTACAGGAAGACAGTGGAAGAAGTATTGGAATGGGGAGGTGCAGGAGAACTTCGGAAGGTTGAAAACCAGTCATGCAGCTGCATTCTGGATCAGTTAGAGAGGACGAATGGCACTCAGAGGCAGACCTGCCAGGAGTGAGTAGTTCAGTAGTCCAGTCTCGAAATGACAAACGAGTTGAGTGGCCTGTATGGACACCTGATTGACCTGTGTGAATAGAAATGGACGAATCCCCCTGATGTTAAAAAGGAGAAATCAACATAAGTGTGTCAGATTAGCAATGTGAGAGGAAAAGGACAGTTGATTGTCCGTGGTTACCCCAGGGTTGTGTGCAGTGACTGAAGGTGAGATTAGAGAGTTGTCTAGGGAGATCACAAGACCCTGACATGGGGATGAATCACCTGGAATGAACAGCAGTTCAATTTTGCTGGGAATAATTTCAGCTGATGAGCTGTCATCCATGATGAGATGTCTGGCAGACATGCTGAGATCTGAGTAGAAACATGAGGGTCTGAGGGAGGGAAGGAGAGGATGAGTTGAGTGTCATCCGCATAGCAGGGTTATGAAAACTCATGTGAGGATATGACCACACCAAGAGATGGAGTATAGAGGGAGAAGAGAAAAGGATCAAGTACTGAGACTTGTGGGATACCAGTGGAGAGTCTGTGGGGAGGAGATGTGGATCCCCTCCACATGACCTGATACGACCGACCTTCCAGGACAAAAGAGAGTCTTGTGGTTCACTGTGTCAAATGCTGCTGAAAGATCAAGGAGGACTGATGACAGCTTGATCTAGCAGCATGTAGCTTCTCAGTGACTGCCAAAAGGAATATGTGGAATATGTCCCTTTGAAGTGAGACTGGTTAGGATCTTGTTCTGTGAGAGATAGAGAGACAGTTGATTGTAGACAGTTCATTCAAGGATTTTAGAAAGAAAAGAGAGAAGTGATGCTGTCTCGTAGTTGCTGATGTCAGAGGGATCCAGATTGTGTTATGGAGCCATTGATGATAGTAGTGATGAAGAGGAAGAGGTCTTGTGAGATGGTCTGGAGCATTGTAGAAGGGATTGGATCCAATGGGGTTGAATCCAAGAGTGGTAGGATTGCAGGACAAAATGACTTGCAGGATCTGTTCTGTTGCTAGTTTAGAAAAATGTGCCAGCAAAGGAGAAGGGGAATCCTGAGTGTGTAGTGTAGGAGTTGGGGTAGAAGTGAAGGTCTGGCAGATTATTTCAATCTTTCCATTATAAAAGGTGGCAAAGTCTTCAGCAGTCAGGGAGGATGGAGCAGGAGGAGCCACTGGGTGGAGTAGTGTAGAAAAGATGTTGTGGAGCTTGTGAGGATCTTGTGCAGAGATTTCCAGCTTTTCTTTGTATTCTTTGTAAGGTCTTAGAAGGTCTTTGTATGGCAGAAGTCAATTTACTTCTGAATTTGGACAGGAGTGTGTGGTAAGAGGCAAGATCTGTGTTTAGTCGTGATTTCTTCCATTTTCTCTCTGCTGTTCTTAATTCCTGAGAACATAGGCAAATCATTCTGAGACTTCACTGCAGACCATTGTTTGCAAATGTAATGCTACATTTGAAACAAACTGGCATGATTCTTGATAGTTTTTTCTAAATTGATGAACATGATTGGATGCTAAACTGACCCCATTCACTGGATATATAGAATACGTATTTCATTGGCTGGATGGGAGAAGAAGAGACCTTCAGGTTTTATAACAAGTATTTTAAAGGTCTAAATAAAATGTAAGGAGTAAAAGTTTTGTTTTTCTTGGAAATGTAATTAATAAGAGTACAAGTATTCATATTCACTAATACTCATGAATAAATGTGGCAAAAAAAAAAATCTTTAATATATAGTACTGTGCAAAAGTCTTTTTTTTTTACAAACTTTGTTATAGATTTGTATTTTATGACTTCTACATTATTGATTCAGTACAAAAACATCTTAGATTTCCAAACATTAGTTTTCCAGCACAAAAGTGAAGTGAAGTGACTTGTGGCCAAGTGTGGTGATCCATACTCGGAATTTGTGCTCTGCATTTAACAAATCCAAGTGCACACACACAGAAGTGAACACAAACACACCCATGAACACACACCCGGAGCAGTGGGCAGCCATTTTAGCTGTGGCGCCCGGGAAGCAGTTGGGGGATCGGTGCCTTGCTCAAGGGTCTCACCTCAGTCGTGGNTGCCTTGCTCAAGGGTCTCACCTCACTCGTGGTATTGAGGGTGGCAGAGAGCGCTGGTCATTCACTCCCCCCACCTATAATCCCTGCCGCACCCGAGACTCGAACCCACAACCTTCAGGTTCTGCCAAATGCCATACATGTAAACGGATTCACCTTCTGGTTACAAGTCCGACTCTCAGACCCTGAGGCCACGGCTGCCCTGTATGTCAGTAAAGAAAGCAACATATTACACTAGAGACCACTTTTCAGACAAGAAAAACAGAATGAAGGCTGATGGGTTTTGCTGCAAAAATAAGAAGCAAGTCTAACAGTCAAAGTCTGTCAGAGTCACTCAAAGAAGAGCTGTGGCTGGTTCTGCAAGATGATCAGTAAAACTTACCAGCTAATTTCCTTATAAAGCTGAACAAATTGTACCTGAGATTACTATTTTTTTTAAGTGAAGAATCACTTTTCACACCACATATAGACTTTGTTTCATTTAATACTGTTTACTGCTATTTATAGTATTTTAATGTAATTTAATTTAAATCATTATTTTTGAAGGCATCTTTGCTCTACAGCATTTCTTTGCATGCGCCTAAGACTTTCGCACAGTACTGTACACTGTAAAAGAAAAAAAAAAAAAAAAAGATGTACATTTTACATTAATTTCCTGGCAAATTGGTATGGACCTATAAATGTAATGTACCCTTAAAACTTTATTTCTTAAAAAAAGATTGCCTCTGATTAATGTACTTTTTTTATTTTACCAACTTAGAGACAAGA
>CM074966.1:12418567-12433144 GCA_037577455.1 Pangasius macronema | reverse complement strand
AGATGAAGCTAGTGGGTGCAAGTGTTGAGGATGCAGAAGATAGGGATAGGTGGAGAGTGATGATTCACTGTGGCGACGCCTGAAGGGAAAAGCTGAAAGAAGAAGAAGAATTTACACTGTATAGATCAACCAAAGTATAATAAATGAATTACAATACTAAACAAACTACAGACCAAGTAACTGTTTACTACTTCATTAATTAATGCTTCCTGGCAGACAGACAGCAGAAGATGAGGCTGGGGAAATTCACATCCTACACCTGCACAATCAACACCGGTGCTGTTCCCACTGTTCTTCTCCCTGTATAAAATGACTGTATTGCTACAGTCCTTTCTGTTAAACTCCTGAAGTTTGCAGATGACACTACAGTCATTGGCCAAGCATCCAGGAATGGTGACACAGCTGCTTACAGAGGTGAGGTTAAACAAGTGGCTGTCTGGTGCAGTCAAAACAACCTTGAGCTGAACATGCTCAAAACAGCAGAGATGACAGTGGACTTCCGAAAGAGCGCCCCAACACTTCCCCCACTCACCATAACGAACAGCACAGTGTCAGCCGTGGAGTCATTCAGGTTCCTGGACTCTACAATCTCACAGGACCTGAAGTGGGAGACCTACAGTGACTCCCAGCAGAGGATGTACTTCATGAGGAACTGATGAAGTTCCACCTGCCACGGAAGCTGCTGATACAATTCTACTCATCCATCATTGAGACTATTCTGTGTACTTCAATAACTGTCTGGTTTAATTCAACCACCAAATCAGACAAAATAAGACTGTTGAGGACTGCTGAGAGGATCATTAGTGTATCCCTGACCACTATCCAGGATTTCTACACTGGAAGAGGCAGAAAAAATAATCACAGACACAAGACAGCCTACCCATGACTGCTTTAAACTCCTCCCCCAACAAAACAACTAGGCCCAAGAACATTTTTGTTTGTTTGTTTGTTTGTTTGTTTGTTTCATGACAGCAATCTCTCTCATGTACAGTTAATATGGACACTAATCTTTTTTTAAGTGCAACTGTTGGGCTATAGTGCAATATATACAGTATATATATGTACAGGGGCAGTTGTGGCCTAATGGTTAGAGAGTCAGACTTGCAACCCGAAGGTGAACCCGAAGGTCGTGGGTTTGAGTCTCGGGTCTGGCAGGGTGGGGGGAGTGAATGACCAGCGCTCTCTCAATACCATGACTGAGGTGAGACCCTTGAGCAAGGCACCGATCCCCCAACTGCTCCCCGGGCGCCACAGCTAAAATGGCTGCCCACTGCTCTGGGTGTGTGTTCACTACTGTGTGTGTGTGTGTGTGCACTTGGATGGGTCACCATACTTGGCCACGAGTCACTTCACTTCACTTCACTATTAATGCTACTTTGTACCTGACTGAAGAATGAGTTTATCTTGACATGTATTTGCAGTGTGTTGAGCTAAATAAATCTGTATCACCTTAAGCACTGATTCTTTGTAATTGTTTAAAAATAAATCAGTAACATTTTCAGACAGCACTTTGTTCTTTATGGTTATAATTTATTTATGTGGCATTATGCATTGCTAATTCGCTAATTTAGCATTGTGCCATTTAAAGCAAATTCCCATGCTGATTTTTCTTTTCTATGTCTGCTTCTCGTTTTGACATCTGTAATAAAATAGCTGCGGGTCTCCTTTGTGATAAAACTCCAGATGGCTATGAATTAATGTAGGATGAGTGAGTGTCCAGCAGACATCTGTTCCTATGGACCCAGATGTCACGCATTGGTCAAACGATCATGCGAAATTTAATAAATCATTAAAGAAACAGCCTGCTTATTTAGCCTGACAGATATTAATTGACTTTATTGTTTACTTACTTCAGTGACCTCGACTAAATGATCGAGGAATACTTCCAGAGAGTCCATCGTTCCAGGATTTTCTGGATGTTTTTAGAAATTCTCACACAACAATCAGTAACAGAGGGCTGAACTGCTTTCCAATGCAAGAGTCACTATACGTCTGCCTCTGAAACTATGCAAGATTTGATGATAAAAGCTGGAGACGCACCTGCACTCTGAATGGAAATGGAATTTAAACCAGAGTGTCAACTGGAAAGGATGGAATTCATTCAGCACCCCAGATAGATCTAATCCCACTGGTCGATTCATATAAATTCGTATACCGTCACTAACACAAAAACACAGTAATCTAAATTTATCTAAATCATTTCCTCTAAGTGCAGATCTTTCCCGAAATGTGAAGTGGCAAAAAAGATTTTGCGTTAGAGAAGAAATCAAACACACCAACTCAAAAGAAAGATGTTTTTTCATGGTGGTCTGAGAGCAAGCATAATAATGCAGCTCACTTCTCACAGAGCAATATGGACTGACTCCAAGAGAGGAAGAGAGACAGACAGACAGACAGACAGACAGAGAGAGAGGGAGAGAGAGAGAGAGAGAGAGAGAGAGAGAGAGAGAGATGAATGCAGTGTGTGTTTAAAGGAGACATTTACAGGCATTTCGTGAATGTCGGAACAACAGACATGTTTGTATCCACATTATGAGCTGGTTGGGGTAAAAACGCAAAAGAAAACACGTTACTATTTATTTAGTGTACAACCAACTCCAGAAAGAAAAATGGGAAAAAAGGGGGGCTGCACCTCTACAATTAATTTACCATGGACCAAAAACCAGCACAAAGAGTCTTCAAGGTTGATCACACAGTATGTGGGATATTTCAATCTGCTTTATATTTCTGTAAGTTTCTCTGTTTATTTAAATGTATGACTGGTCTTTTTGAAAATCCACCAAATGCCAAGGCTTAACCTTCTGGCAGAGTCAACCATGTTTTGTCAACACACACACACACACACACACACACACATACATATATATTTATATGTGTGTGTGTGTGTGTGTGTGTGTGTGTGTGTGTGTGTGTGTGTGTGTGTGCGTGTGTGTGAGTGTGTGTGTGTGTGTATATATATATGGCTTATTACCTTGGGCTAAATATATATATGTGTGTGTGTGTGTGTGCGTGTGTGTGTGTGTGTGTGTATGTGTGTGTGTATATACATGGCTTTTTACCTTGGGCTAAATATATATATGTGTGTGTGTGTGTGTGTGTGTGTGTGTGTGTGTGTGTGTGTGTATACATGGCTTATTACCTTGGGCTAAAAAAACCTGGTGCGCAATGGAAATTATGAATATTACAGTAGGTATGACCATATTTGTAATATTTATAATATATGCAATATGTCTAATATTTTATTTATGATGCTATGACCATATTTTATGATATCTTTAACTCAAATATTTTGTGGGTGTCTCTCAGAAAGTGCTTATTTAGTGCAACCTTTCGAAATAGCTTGTTGCTATAAACGTGGCATCTAATAGTTCATCTTACAATCCAAAAACCTTCTTTGCCTTAATCACCAGTCTCCTCAATCCGCTCTTACTGTTCTTATTCATTCAATTTCTGTCAGATTTCTGTTCCAGTCCCCCCCACCCACCCACCCCCTTCTTTCTCTTTTATTGTGGCCCTGATTATGTTGTGTGCTACAGTCAGTGTAGTCACAAAAAGGAACGTGATGCCAAAACCCTAGGCTGATTTATCAGTTTATAGGTCAGTGGCGGATTTGTAGACCATAACATGCAGTAGGAAGGATGGATAATGGTGACTTGTTAGTGTCTTTGTTCAAATGTCTCCACTTTCAATTTCTAATCTTGGATAGAATTTGTGTGTTACCCTAAAAACAAAGCTGACAGTTGTTGCCATTACCAAAGCTTTGCATTGCTTCAGGGCAGTGGTAGGTTGGTGTTTAAGGCTTTGATGCTACTGATTCAAAGGTTGTAAGTGCAAATCCCGGCCCTGCCAAGCTACCCTTGTTGGGCCCTTCAGCAAGTATAAATGTATTGTCTGTGAGTTGCTTATAGCCAGATGCTATAACTACATACTCTCTTCAAATCTGACCTAAGCAAATCAGTGTCTGTGTAGCCTATTGTGCTAATTCTTCAATTAAATTGGGTGGTATAAGTAAGATTGAATAATCCTGCCTGTAGTGAGCTGTGATGTTTATTTCTGCTTGAATGGCATAGTCAGCTAGGCGCCTTGGGCAGAGATCTGTTTAGTTGGTGACTAAACAAGACATATTAATTTGGCTTTATTTCTTATGCATTTCCTAGAACTTTAACAACATGTTTTAGTCATGTTTTTAGTCATTTAGGAAATGCTTTAGTCCCTTATTAGCTCCAAGACTGAATAAACTACAGGTATCTAGTCTGGTAAACTACAGCTTTACTGAAGTCAACTTATATATATATGACACTTTTCCTCTGTTTAAAACTCAGCTCAAAGTACATTGCATGAAGCAGACAGAAAATATCAAATTAAATAATTAAGTAAATAAGAAAAACAAAACAATTAAGCATACAATTGGTTTAATATTTATATATTCCGAGCTGCTAATCGACAAGACCTAAAAACTATCAATGTTTAATGAGTTCCAGATTTAAAGCCCACAACAGCAAGAGGACACATCACATTGAGTGCTATGCTGTTTTAGCTTTACTCTTATTATTAGACTTAATTCAATTTCACTTTCAGCATATGGTTCACTGCAGACGTTATGTAGTTATGCATCTTGTTGCCAGGTTACAGTATTCAGCCACGCAGTGTCACGAGGCTACTAAATGTGAGCCAGACAGTAGATACAGCAAGGGATATCATTTCATTAAATAAATTGTACCCCAGTGCTGTTAAATTCTACATTCCCGTTGGTCTGAAGGTGTTGATTAAAAGCATCTTATAAAAGCCTGTACAGTTCTGGAACAACATCATATGGACAGATGAGACAAAGATCAACTTGTATGAGAATGAAGAGTATGAAGAAGGGAAGGAACGTCTCAGGATCTGAAGCATAACGCCTCATCTTATGGCATGGGCATGTATGGCTGCCAATGGCACTGATTCTCTTGTATTTATTGATGATGTGACTGCTGACAAAAGCAGCAGAATGAACTCTAAAGTGAATAGAGATTTATCATCTGCTCAGATTCAACCAAAGCCTTGAAACTCATTGGACTCATTGGATGGATAAGTGACCCGAAGCATACTTTGAAGCCAACGCAAGACTTTTTTAAAGTAAAGAAGTGGAATATTGGCCAATATAGGCAATGGCCAAGTCAATCACCTGACCTGAATCTAACTGAGCATGCATTTCACTTACTGCAAAACTGAAGGCAAAATGCCCCAAGAACAGGCAGGAACTGAAGACATCTGCAATAAAAACCTGGGAGAGCATGACCAGGTGGGAAACCCAGCATCTGGTGATGTCTGTGGGTTCCAGATGTCAGGCAGTTACTGACTGCAAAGGATTTGCAACCAAATATTAAAAATGACAGTTTCATGTATGATTATTTGAGTTGGTCCAATTACTTTTGACTTCTTAAAAAAGGGAAGGACCACATGTTTAAAAAAAAATGGTTTAATTCCTTCACAGTTCATCCAATTTTTATGTAAATCCCCCCAAATTATAGCAGAGAGTCTGCACGTTGAGCTGACATTCATTTAATTTCAACTCCTATACACTAAAATAACAAGAACGGACTAAATTCATGTCCATATATGCATTTAGCTCATTGTAAAACCATGTCTTAAAACCTCCTGTAAAATAGCACGTTGATAAAAATGCTAGTTTTTTAATCTTTTATTTTTGATTTCATATCGAGTTTTCAAGTGCTAAATAGATTAAATATATTACCATTACAATTTCCACCAGCAATGCATAATAATAATAATAATAATAATAATAATAATAATAATAATAATAATAATAATAATAGCATTCAAGTATATAGTGTGTACGGTCCAAAAGAAAAAGAACAACTGCTGTTTGCAGTAATGTTCAGCCAGGTTTTCAGCAAAATATCAAAAAAAGACAAAAAGCTATCTGTAGCTTTCTGTTCAATATAAATGCATGCTGACATTCTATTTTTCATTCAGAGTCGTGAATAGAAATCCATGTCCTTGTTCATTTGCAGTCCTTCTTCTTGCTGTTATTTAAAAAGGCCCAGTGGTTGGTCCAGACTCACATGATGAGCCTCATTCATCGAGAAACTCGGGCACACCTAATTCGCAAAATCCATTACTTTCTATCGACCTGTTCCTTATTGTACCGCAATAAAAGCAGCTGTTTTCCCTCCCACTGTGACCAGGATGTCATGCTGTTCCTATTTCAGCAGTTAGCAAAGCCTGATACAAATTTTTGTCAAATTGGATTTATCGGGAAGATCATAAATCATTCGCCACCTATAGCACATTATTGACTGATAGTAGTCACAGAAGCACCTAACTCATCAAGGAGCGTCAGTATCAGGTCTTACTCTTGACATGTTATATTCATGGCATTTGGTAGATGCCCATAACCAGAGCAACTTACAATCATCTCAGTTATGAGCAGTTGAGGGTTAAGGGCCTTGCTCAAGGGCCCAGTGGTGGCAGCTTGGTGGTGCTGGGATTTGAACTCTCAACCTTCCAGTCAGAAGTCTACCATTTTAACCACTGAGCTACCACTTCTTTATGACCACGATATGAAGCTGTAACCTGAGGTACCTTTTTAAGAAAAAGCTCAATGTGGAACATAAAAATAAATACGGATATTCAGTTTCAGTCACTGACTTCTTACACAGTTCAAATGTGATTTCTTACATAGTCTTGAATAACACGTGTTAGGCATGAACATACTTGTACAACATTTTTTTAGGGGGGTAGTTTGTAAATTGTTGCCATATGGCAACAATGTGCAGTGGTGGAAAGTATCATAATGTCTTNTTATTATTGTCTATACAAAAAAATGGAGATAAATGAATAGTTTCCATATGGCAACGCCATGCAGTAAAGGGTTAAACTTATTGTTTCGCTATTTTTAAAACAGTGGCATAGCTGGATTTTGGGTTTGAACTCCATCTGAAATATTTTTCCGTTCCAAATGCTTATTCCTGGATGTTTACCACAACACACACAGTACAGCTCATTATACAGTATATACAGTATTCATTTCTATGGGTATTATAGTGCGATTAGTGCTCAGAATGTTAGTCAATGTCACAATTTTTTGCACACCGATTGTGATATAGTGATATTCAAAACTATATAGTGATATTCAGAACTACTCCAACCCTAACCCTACCTTCATTGCCATGTATGCTACCTCTGTAATACAAATTTGTCTCCTAAATATACTTATTTATGTTGATGATACAACTTCCAACTTTCAGCACTTACATAAGTAAATGTAGCTTTAGCCTGAGTGGAATGCTAATTCTACTAATGCAAAAACCCATATTTCCATTTCTTTTACTTTAAAATATTTTTTTAAAAAGAAGCCTTACAACTGTGAAAAGTTTATCATTTATGTTTGTAGTAGAAGATCAGCGTTAGTGAAATGAAAAGGCAAAGGGAGTGCACAGATCTTTTGTGCGAATACTGGAGTCATTTGGATGATGAGGCTTATTTATTCCTTTAAATCATAAACTGTTGGAGTCAGTGTGAGAACAGGCTAACAAGTTGTGTGTTTATGATTTAAAAAAGCATGCTAATTAGAAGCTAAGTTCCCCAAAGGCATGAAAATTGGGACTGTTTATTCCCGTGCGAGCTGATACTGAAGATACGTGCAGCGTCTGTGGTGTTTGTGCTTATTTTCTGGCTGAAATCCATTATCAGGTCATCAGCTGAAGCAGCTGATACCAGGCGAAGCTGCAAATACGCCAACCAACAAAGCCTCAACCGGACGCATTAACTCGGCATGAAGCTTTCGTTTCCAAGTGACAGATTCTGACTCCAAAACTCAAGCCTTCTCATTAAAAACTTCAAAAGCTACCAGTCTGATATCTTTATCAGATGGAAAGTGAAATTGATGAAAGCTCTGTGCTCTTATTCCCTTTATCTGTCCTTTAAATAACAGTGTTATGTATTAAGCACTCTACTTTGATATACGACTACTTCACTAGGGCAGTTTATCAACGTCCCGTTATCGGGTTTTTTTTAAACCGAAAAGGAGCCTGCGTCTAAGAAAGGGTTTGAAATACTTTGTGGAATTAACTCTTGGAATTAACTTTTTGGAAGATTTTAAAGCTAATACATTATACATTGAGGGAGAGATGTTTTCGGGCATAATTAGGCCACATTCTGCATGGAAAAATCTGCATTTTTAATCATTTTCATGTTCTTATCAATGTACGGATTCATGTGTGATTTGGTCCACCTTCAAAAACCAAGAGTAGATTAGCACTGCATGTGTGCTTGGAGCTATATAGGCAGCGTTGCCAGGTGTTTAGCCTCAAAATTCAGGGGCAGAGGCTTTTTATTCATTCTCTTAGAAATTTTTACTTATAGTGAAATGTGTAATAATACAAGAGCTTTTAATACAATGGAAAAAGAACCATTTGTGGTTTAATGCTGGTTTGTTTGGGGTTTTTTTTGTTTTCTAGTGCAGATCTGGCAACCCTGGCCATGGCAAATACATAAGTCTTCCTCACACCAAACAAAGAAATTCAAAATATTAATCAGAACTTTTGTGATTTTGTTGTTGTTGTTGTTGTTGTTGTTGTTCTAGAAGATGCAACTGACCACAAGAAATAAAAGAAATAGAGTTTCTTACATAATTTTACATGAGGCTTGTTCTGCACACAGCAGGCTTTTCATTAAAACCAATTAGTAATCAAAGAGCACAGCAGCCACATGAATGCTCTCCACACTCTTTACACTTTTCTGACACAAGAGCCTTTATTCAAAATGCTAAAATTTCCCTTGTATAAGAAAATTACAGATGCCTACCAGGCAATCAAAACGAAGGGTGAGAGTACGCTTGTGCGTGTTTTTGTTGCCTTTTTTTTTTCATGATTTTGTGTCCATTTTGTTATTTTACTGTCCTCAGGGAGTGGAAGACTTTTTCTGGCCTTGGTCTTCAGATGTGTCTCCGATTTGGTACATTTACATTTACTTATTTGACTTACTCTTTTATCCAACTTAAAACCGAGCAGGTGCATGAAGGTTGCAGGTCTTGCTCAAAGACCCAACAGTGGTAGCTTGGAAGTGCTGAACAAAGAACGTTCTGTTCGGTAGCCCAAAGCTTTAACCACTGAGCCACCATGTAGTGGACTAAAGCAGCACCTGATCGCTTTTTGTCGAAGCCAGGGAGATTTATTCTGCATGCGTGTAAGACTCTGAGTTTTAGCTGTTTGCTGCATTCGTTCTGGGTGGCCTCTGGGCTGCTCGACAGTCCTTTCCACGACATGCCTGTTCTTGTGTTCGGAGAGGTGGTGCTTTGGGGTAATTTGGTGGAGTGTATGAGCCATGGTAGTGCTGACCATCAGAGAATGTGTCTCTGACCAAATATGAGCTTTTAAAAGATTTTGATAATCTGTGTTTTGTTTATTACTGTTTTTGTCTTCTGATTGAAGTAATTGTAAAGTGTCTTTGGGTATAAGAAAGGAGCTATATAAAATCTACACATTATTATTATTATTATTATTATTATTATTATTATAGTAGTAGTAGTAGTTCTGTCTGTAGGAGAGTGATTAGATTTGTTATTGCTGACTTTACATTGATAGATACATTGACGCGATTTACAATTAAAAAATCACATTCAGTGTGATAGCGAGTTGTGATTATTAATTATCCACAAAGAGGAGAAGAAGATGGGGTCCCTGGTGCACTAGTGGTTAGGCCACAGCTCTCTCACCGCTGTTTCCCAGGTTTGATTCCCGGCCAGGAAACCAAACCCAGCCACTGGGGTTGCGTGCAACAGTGCGCTCTCAGTGCCGGTCCCAAGCCCAGAGAAATTGGGGAGGGTTGTGTCAGGAAGAGCATCCGGCGTAAAAACTGTGCCAAATCAAATATGCGGACCAACGATCCGCTGTGGCGACCCCTAACGGGAGCAGCCGAAAGAGCGATTCGATTCGATTCTCAAAGAGGAGAAGATCATGTCTGAGAGAATTATTCAGCTCTCACATACAGCAGCTCATTAAGAATATATGGGCCCATATGTCACTTTATTAAAGGGAGTGAAGCAAGTGAAATCATATTCTGCTTTCAGAAAAAAAAATATCTTACTAATAATTCACTAAATGAGGCTTCGTTTTAACTGGGATTTTCCTTTTATATCTATTACACTGATGCTTTTTTCAGGTTAGGATTTGAGGAAACAGTATTGTATTGCGTTGTATTACTGCATATATATTTTTTTTCTTATACAGTGCGGTCCAGTGGAAAATGCTTCTATTTTTTTTCTAATTTAACACAAAAATTGTAATGACAAAATATATCAGTATTAACTTTAGTGAAAACTGGAATCTTCAAAATAGACCTAAGGAAAATATGACCCTTTGACCTTTTCCATGCTTCAATATCACATAGTTGCTTAAATGTACATATAATGTGTCTTATAAATAGCGCCGTATTGATTGCAATATTGATATTGAACATTTCCTTTCTTCATTTTTTTTTTAATTCTAAAATGCGCGTTTATTTCCAGGTTAAAACTGAAAACAAAACAATCCCAGATTTTCAGTGTGGCCTCAAACTCAGGCTCAGGCTCAGACTGGACCCCAATGGACTTACTACTAATATTAAATTAATAATAATTACTGTATAAATGAACTCAATCTGTTTTTGACGAAAATAATCCATTATTATTTTTACTAAAACTGGGAAAATACTAAAAACAATTCTGTCCAAATGGACGTTTATGTGCTTGACCTAGTTTCTGTAGCCTAACAATAGACTAACAATAAAACAATATAATATTAGTTATCAATAAAATAATGAAACATAAAGGTGTGAACCAGAAATGCATCATGTGTCACAGGCTGACCATGTATTAATCTATATTGAATACTTAATTAATAATTATATTCATTACCTTTAATGTTATATTAATCGTATATTAAACTAAGTAGACAGGACTATAATGGAGTGACAGGACGAGTAACAACACAGACTAGATAAATAAAAATATAACACAATAAGGTAAATGAATCATCAGGAACAGTGTGACTCTGAAGGTAAGTATAGCACAGACAGGTAGAGTAGTGCCTCTCTGTCCCTGTGTTCGTAAAGCTTCAGCTCCCTGTGGTTACACGGGCAAATGGTGGCTTCTGTCCCCCAGTGAGGTGACAAGGCCTGGAGTGTGACCCACACTGATAAATCTTCATTCCCCCACCAGCATGCTAATGAGGTCAAATGATGAATTACAGAGCCAATTAACCCTCCTGTAGTGTTCACTACTTAGCAATGTGCTCTCCCAGTGCTCACATACCTTCTCTTTAGATTTTACATCAAAACCATAACATTGCTTTAAAAAAGAAAAAAATCCCCACTATAATAAAAATTCATCTCAGTGATGTGCAATATAAACATTATTACGGATCAGTCGACAGAATATCCAGAGTGTTTAGAAGCGGTCCAGGACCAATCCATTTATCATGCCTTCAATCCATATACGGAAAAAGAAAATGATTTGTTTTCTGAATTTAACCATTTATTGCTTTTGGATATGATAATAGATAAAATAGGGGTTTTTTGTCTTTTTTTTTTTTGGTTTGTTGTTGTTTTAATTGACAGTCTAGAATATGATGTTTTACTAAATTACTAAATTATTAAATTGTAGATGGATATCTTGATAGTTCATAGGGGTTTACCTAGAAGAAAGTACCTTTATGAACATCCTAGAATTGGCCAAGTCAATAAATTAGGGACATTTGTTAAGCCCACAATATTATTGCATATGCAGTGGTCAGATTATGAAAAAAGTGCTGCTACTCATAGCAATTTAAAACAAATCACTTAATCTATAATCTACATAAGGTTGGTTGGTTGGTTGGTTGCTTGGTTGGTTGGTTGGTTGGTTTGTTTGTTTTAAACACAACTGTAATCAATCAATTAATATTTCTAACTAGAGTAAGAGGCAACTAATAGATGGATTTGGCTTCTAGTGATGTAACACAATCCTATCGTCTGGATCTCTATCTGTTTAATGCTTAAAATATTAAAATCTTTATCTGTATTCGGAGTTTAACCAGAATTAGGCGGATGAAACTTCCTGGCAAGCTTTCATAAAAAAAAAATAATAATAAATAAAATTTAAAAAAAAAATACTGTACCTACCTGTACCTACTATCCTATTATTTGCATCTATCTTTGTATTTATTTAAATGCATCTGCTGTTCAATCTGAATAATGCGTTCATATTCATTCACATTCCTAGTGTGTATGATATTAGCTAGCTATGAACTAGGTCATTCTAGTATAAAGTTACGTCCTGTTCCTTTACCACAATAGCATTTTATAACACTGCCTCTAATCATTTTTTAAAACATATATTTCAGCCATATTTTCAGCTCTCCTTATTTCATCCTTCTTTCGCTTGTTCACTCTTTTCCAGTCTCTGGCTCTATTTAAATTTTATCAGTCTGTCTCCATGAGGACACGTTCGTACTTGCTGATAAGTGCCACTATGTACACAAGATAATTTGCAGTGCACTGGAAGCAGAGGATTCAGACTCGCTCATCCAGACAGCAGTAAAAGAGAAGCCAGCCCTGCAGATGTGATAATTGACTCTAGCTGCTGTGGTTAGATTAGAGACAGATGATGTATAGAATGGAACAGGAAGGCTAGAGCCAATGCTGTGTGCTTCCAGTTTGATCTTTGCTATAAAAAAAATTAAAAAAAAACCTCCAAGGTGGAAAAATAATCTGCCAAATAGCCTCTCAATGGCTACGTTTACATACACATCAAATTCCCTTTAAGGTCTATATTCGGGTTCCAGCCGTATTCCAATACAATATTTATATAAGTCCAGGTATGGAATATTCCTGTATACATGGTTGTTGTAAGAAGCCTGAGTTGCTATGCCTAAATACCTAGCCTACAGCTAAGCATCTGTTAGCACCCATAATTCCTTTGGGACTGAGCATGCACATATAACAATTTTCATCGATTTTCTGAATAAGGTGTTTACATGTTACAAATGTCTGATTAACATTAACAGACATATTCCAGGAGTGAGAATTGGAATTTGGGGAATCAGGATATTGTCGTAATCTGAGCCGGGCAATCAGACCGCAGCGTTTACATGATTCAGTGCTAATTAAAATATTGCCAAAGTCTGATTAATATCGGAATATTGATATGCATGTAAACGTAGCCATTGTAAGCCTTGCTAATGTATTTAAGCTCACTCTAATACAATGAAGTTAGCTTTAATCATAGGTTAACCAGTTTTTAACCAGTTTTGTGTAAGAAACATACATAACCACATGGCTGATTTTAGCCAGTGGCACAGTATTTATGATTTAGACCAGACCAGCACACTGGCACGCACACACAACAGGAAAACTACAAATATTTGCCTGTGCTAAGAGTGGCCTGTTCTCCTGAAGGTGTTATTTAATGAAGTATAACCTTGTTGAATGGCAAACAGTCAGAGCTGTTTTAATGAACAAACTGAACAGTGAGGTTAATATGTGTCATGCTAGGCCAGGAGCGTGAGCTTTTCTGTTTGTTCTGTTTGTAGTTGATTTATATATTTATATATTTATATTAGGAGATGTAGCAGTCTTGTAGTAGTCCTATTCTGGGGTATTATTCAAATGAATGCATTAATTCATTCAGTAGGCCTATTATACCAGGTCTATTGAATTTAATTGGGCCGTTTGAATTTATAATGATTCGTTTGAGGCCACTAGAGAACTAGATATACTGTAGATCAGACATTCATTAGCAGTAGTAGTATATCCACTGTACAGAATAAGGTCATATGGTACAGATATAGATCATATGTTAACAAATCTCTATATTGTATCTAGGGTAAAGATAAAGCTCACACAATAGTAATAATTGTATGAATGAAGTGAAGTGAAGTGACTTTGTGGCCAAGTGTGGTGACCCATACTCGGAATTTGTGCTCTGCATTTAACCCNGAGAGCGCTGGTCATTCACTCCCCCACCTACAATCCCTGCCGGACCCGAGACTCGGACCCACGACCTTCGGGTTCACCTTCGGGTTACAAGTCCGACCCTCAGACCATTAGGCCACGACTGCCCCCAATAATACTGTCTCTGTACAAGCATATCAGAAAATATCAATCCCGCACAACTCTATCATCCAGTGCAGCTATATTTGTGGTATGGGAACTATGATTAATGTGTATGTTGAATATTAAGTGAATTATTATATTAAATATGGAATAAAGCATAATGGGTTTTGCTGTAAAATAATCAATGATTTGGTGTGATGCTGCCTGACATGTAGAGAAACAACGGCTACCACCAAAAAAACTTCATTATTTTCTTATAAAAGAATGTCCTGAAGTGCTTTATTCCTCTTTTACCACAGCAAATTGCCAGTTTATCTGTGTATAGTTGTGTTTCATGTTGCAAAACAAGGAAGTTTCTTATCAGTTATGTTGTAAGACCTACAAACAGTCATTCCCCCACTAGCCTCTCTTTTTTTCTCTTAACCCCTTAACCCTCTACTGCATGAATTATTATATTTACATCAAAAATATTTTAATGGATTTTTATTACTTTAATTAGTTCAA
>CM074966.1:12405558-12418467 GCA_037577455.1 Pangasius macronema | reverse complement strand
ACCGGTATTGGGGGAATGCACACGCTATCTCGGCTGGTTGATTGAGTCAAACGGTTTGTCGCATATTTGTGACCGCAAAAAAAAAAAAAAAAACGCAGCATGTCATGTTACTGAAATACTGCAAAGCTCTCCATCCTGAAGACTTTTTCATATTGGAAAACGTGAAGGAACAGCTTTATTACTGACTCCTATAAAGCGCTGACACTGGAGGCTCCTTCCGTAAATGTTAAATAAATGTGTCCTTAAAGAAAACTTCACCATATCAACAATTAAACACATTTTTCTCTATTAATCTATTTATGTCAGCTATACAACTCTCTATGTAAAATATCACTATACTGTTGAAATGATAACACATTAAATTAGAACAAGCACATTAATGTAAATCTTGCAGCTGGAACTACTGTCAGAGCTGCTGTTATAGAAAATTAATATATCTATACTAATATATTATACCAAGTATATTACACCAAGGATGTAAATATCAGTGAATGAAAGCTGAGATTCTGATCTACCATCTCATATTCATCTTTTGATATCAAACCCAAAAGTCTTCAGTATATAGCAAAAAGAAATTATCATGGTTTTACTCTGGTACATGTACGTCTTAATATTTGCTATTAATAGTAATATATCGTAGTAATAATGATATAACTATCTATTGTAGGTTTCTCTTTTGCACCAAAGAAGCTGAGGCTAATTTTTGTGAACTGTACTAATATACTATATCCATAATGTGTTAGAGATTTTAAAGATTTAAGATTTTAGTATATTACACACAGGTGGTAAATATTAAATGTTAGAGTTCGTTTAATGTGTTATATTGAATTCATATTAGGGTATGCCGTATTCCCAAGCCGCTTTTAATTATAAATCCAGAGAAGCAGAATGAATATGCTTCTTATCTCCGTTATGCTCCAGAAATTTTCCCTTAATTAAACAAGGCACCTTTTTTTCTGAGCCAAGGATGAATCTCTGTTTCTGAGACATATTGGTTCACTTCATGGTCATGCTGCTGTTGCTGCTGCTGAAGTGGATCTGTGTGTGTGTGTGTGTGTGTGTGTGTGTGTGTGTGTGGGTGTGTTGTGGAGATATATACAGTATGCTAGATAAGTCCTCGTTTGCATAATTGCCATGTTGCTACTATTCATCTCTTTACCCACCAATCGGTGAGCTGAATTCTGATTTATTTGGTCACATGACGCTCATACATCAAGCCACTGAGAGATGGTGTAACATCCAGAGATATGAAGAAAGGCCACTAATAGGATTAGCATGTGTGCAGATGCATTTGAATTTCAATCCTTCTTACCCCATCTCGCTGTGTTAAAAGCCAGAAAGACTGACAAGCTTTATTCCGAATGCTCTGAATAAAACGAAATTAGTGTTTATTTAGAACCATAACCATCTCTGCTCATTGTTCTCATAGCGTGATCAGCGTAATCTTAATCAATAATTTGGGTCTGCTTTTATACATGATAATCTTCCTGAATCCTTATTTTTGAAATGTCCTTGACAGCTTACTCTTATTAATTTCTCTTTGGTTGAATCCCACTGAGAGTTGAATGTTTGTTTCATTATTTTATCTTTAGCTGGAGTGAAGTAGACTGAAAGGAAAAATCCACCCTGCATATTAATATTTATAATTAACATATAATCTTTCGATATTTGACTTCTAATGAAATTCTGAGTTCTTATTCTTATTAAGCTAACCTTCTCTCGTGGATATGTTGGTCTATTTTCACTTTGGTCGTAACTCGTAATTATTGAGCTCTGACCAAGAAAAAAAACAAAAACGCCCCTCAACTCAAAATTCCTACTCAGGAAGTCGGGATGGTCTCCTCAACACCGAGTTCCTCCAAGTTCAGGAAGTGATAGCAAATCAATATGACTGATACAGCATCAACAGTAAACAAAGCAGCGCTTTAAATGAATTATGCTATATCCAACTAATTGCTTTTGATCAATCAATATACAGACACATTAGCTTGTTAAATCTATAACAGTAATTATACAGTTTGTGGTTTTGAAGTGGTAAGTGATACATCATTCCTCACAGTTAGCTTGTTGCTAGCAAAAGACAAACATGGAGGTGTCCTTGTCAACACCTCCCCCCCCAACACACACACACACTTTGTAGCTCAAAGCTGTTGAAAAATGACATAAAAATGACCAGCTCCGACTTCCCACTTGCTTCATCTTAGCCCTTGCTTCATCTCTTCCTAAGGAAAGTGATGCAGCAGAGCTTTAATCCTTTATTCTGTCCAGTTCTCTCCTTTTCTATACATTCTGCTTAAACAGATCAGTTTCCAAACCTTCACCAGTTGTGCTAATACCACCATTAATACCATCGCACTTCTCATCTCATAGATCTCTAACTAGCCAAGCCGAGTCTCTGCTGTAACTCAATCGCACTGCATTCTGGATCTTTGAGTCCAGTGTTTTTGTTGTCTCCACTAATTCTACCCTGTAGTTCTCATTAATATGATGTTGAACATCACAGAAAAAGTTGGCAAACGAGAAAAAAAGCTCTTGTTGAAACTGCAGTTTTTAGGAGCTAACAGCTAAACCTGCACTGTAAAGAAAAACTGTAGGTTTTACTGTAACCTGGCAACCTGGGGTGGCAGTAAAGTTCTGTAAAATTTACAGTAAACAACTGTAACACATATTTCCAGTATAGTGCTTTAATGTCTTACATAGTATAAAAATTACACATAATCCAGTACACTTGCTCATTTGGCTGATGACGGATCCAGCTGAAGGTTAAGGGTCTTGCTCAATGAGCTTGCATTGATTCAATGCAATCTTTTAGTGGAGTTAATTCAGTGGTAGCAGACGTTGGATCAATGCAAGTTAGTGGATAAAGCTTTGAGTTTCAGATCAGAAGGTCATGTGTTCAAATCCCAGTACTGCCAAACTGCCATGGGTGGGTCCTTGAGCAAGACCCTTAACATTCTGCTCAGTTGTATCCTGCATCAGCCAAATGAACAAATGGACTGGATTATGTCTTATTTTATACTGGCTAAGACATTACATTATTTTACTCGAGATATGTTTTGTTTATTTACTGTAAATATGAGTTGCTTAGTGTAAATTGTACAGTACTTTACTGGCAACCCAACTTTTTCTCCATCTTTTTTTTACAGCGTGATTGTTATCCTTTATGTTTCATGTCATTTAATTTTTTTCACTACACCCAACCTGTAACTTCTCATAGAAATAACAAAAATACAGCTCCAGCTAACATATTAGCACCTGAATCACAAATATTTCAAAATATATTTAATGTGTTTTAGGGTGGAGGTTTCCTTTAAGGATCAAGACAGTTGTGCCAAAAAAACCCTTCATGTAACATCTAATTTTGCTCATTTAGACTGTTTTTTATTTCTTAGACTCCTCTATGTGTACATGACAGAAGTGTTATTTTTCCTAGTGAATTAACGATATATTGTTTCTGTACAGAGCTCAAAGGAAACAAATTGTACAAATCACTTCAGCTATATTGTTTTTGCTACTGAGCCCAAGAGTGTTATTGTAGAAAGAGCTCCCTGCTAGGCGGACGTTCCTCCCTCTGGGCACAACTGCGTGACAAAGGTGATGTGTACTTCTAATTCATGACGGTAGTTGAGGGCTTATTAAAAACAGCACTGAAAGCAGGTCTTATATTGGCTCCAAACATTGGTACTGGTTGTTTTTGTTTCTGCTCTAACAGACCTAATCTGGCAAATCAGGTTATTAACATAATAACCTTCATGAGCCAATCTGATTGTGTTAGAGCAGTAAGGTCTATCTAATTTTATTTATTTATTTATTTATTTATTTATTTATTTATACCTTCATTCATTTATTTATTTATTTATTTATTTATTTATTTATTTATTTATTTCAAATTGGGTAAAAAAATATATTTTTTATTATTATTATTTTATAAAATGGTGTCATATTTCGTCTTTGTTTGTTTTTCATTATTTCAGATTAAATTTTCGGGCTAAAATTAATGAACAATCCTGAATGATCCGGATGTGTAATTAGACAGATTAATTAATGTGTAATTAATCAGCAATTACTGGGTAGATTAAGACTGCTCTTGATATTCTGCTAACACAGAGCATGACATGCTTTAAATAAATAAATAAATAAATAAATAAATAAATAAATAAATAAATAAATAAATAAATAATACAGGAAAGAAGGATGACACAGTGGCTGAAAAATCATCAGGATTTTCCAGGTGCTGCAATTTAAGGATATCAAAATCAATGTACTTGTACGTATGCTGATCCCATTTTATCATATCTTTTATGAAAACACTGTAAGATTTGAAAGTACTCATCGGAGAACAGCCTACATGTACTTCCAGCTCGAATCGGTTCACAGAAGACTTTGTGTGGTGAAACGAGTTGAAGCTATGCAGTAGGTTTATGGAAAAAAATGAACTAAGCTCTTATTTTAGTGTGTGGCTAGAAAAACAAAACAATTAAAAACAATTCTTAGATCAACGTATTGTATTTAAATAGTAGAATTTCCACTTAAGCCAAATTCCACTTGTTCTTCTTTTGGCTGCTCTCGTTAGGTTGCCACAGCGAATCACTGGGCCATGTGTTTGATTTGGCACGGTGTTTATGATGGATGCCCTTCCTGTCGCAACCCTCCCCAGCTTTATCCAGGCACTGGAAGTGCACTGTCTTGTGCAACCCCGGCAGCTGGGGTTGGTTCCTTGGCCGGGAATCAACCCAGAGCCGTGGCAATGAGAGTAATATAACATTTAGGTAAAACTAGTTAAGACTTAAGTAACATTAATAGCATGCCACAGTCAAAGAAAGAAGGCAATAAATCAATAACTGGAATCACTCAAAGAAAATAACTTTACGATGAGGATTACTAGCTTTCATGAATTCTAATAACAACCCTAATATCAAACGCTACCATTTGGGATACAGCCCTTAACCGCTTTAAGAAAAAAACGAACCTTGAATCAGCATCAGATTTAGCAGCACTAAAATCATTTACAGTCTATGAGCTGGCTGTTGATCAAAAGCCCTTGTACTTTGAGCAGTGTCATATTTTATGCAGATCGATGCAAGCATACAAATGCATTCATTAGCATGCATGCAGTGGTCTCAGGTTCAACCAAGACATGCTGAATGGGAATACTGCAACATAGAAGGTGTCCTCTGCTTGCCAAGGCTTATTTAACTACGCAGACATCACCTCACACCACTGAATCACTTTGATCAGCCGTGTCATCAGGTAGAGCTGTGACTAAACACTTCTAGGAACTTTTTCGAATGATGGGCGTAAACTTTGCACTGCAGAAAGTATATATTTGGCGGAGAATCACAATTAGAGAAATTTTCCAGGTCATGTTTACTGAAAATTTATATTTGGGCTCCAAATTTAGAGTCCATATTCGTGTAATGGGGCATGCCGGCTTATTCCTCCAGGTGCTCTGGTTTCCTCCCTAGTCCAAAGACATGTATTGTAGGTTGACTGGCAGTTCCAAATTGTCCATAGTGTGTGAATGTGTGTGAGATTGTGCCCTGTAATGTGTGTGACCTTGTGCTCTGAGTTGCTGGGATAGGGCTCCAGGCTCCCCCGCAACCCTGTTTAGGATAGGCGGTACAACAAATGGATGGATTGATATAATGGTGAAGCGCTGGAGCTCGGATGCTGCAACAATGCTCAATTTTCATGACCACCAATTAGCAGCATGAAAGCAGCAAGGCTGAAAATACCACACACTCACCCACACACTGTCAGTTTGTTAAGGCTTCGAAATGCCTTTGAAACTGAGCGCAATGACGTGACGTAGGTCAAGGCACATGTCATTATTTCAGCAAACTGGTGGTCATAAACGTCCACTACTTGTTAGCCTTTTAACCAATCACATAAATCATGTTACTATACCTACCATAATTATACCACAGCACTGTTGAATTCTCAATTCTGATTGGTTAGAAGGCAGTGATTCATGTTCCGTGACAGCAGCTCTGACAATAGGGTTGAGTTTAATTTAAATCGCAGATTACCATTTCTATAGTAACAACTCATTCACAGTATAGTGGATGCACCACATAAACAGGATAAAAGCATATGTCATTGTTGATATGGTAACGTTTGCTGTGAGGAGACATTCATTTAACATTAATGGAAGGAGTCTCCAGTGTCAGCTCCAGTAGGAAGATGGTATAGGATGACGCAAAAGTCAAAGACACCTACAAATACAGTGGCAATGACGAACCGTACAAAAAAACATGCTAATGAAGAGAAGAAAAACAGCAAGTTTACTTTGAAAAATGCTTCTGTTTGCGTGACAACATTTTCTCTACAAGCCCGGATCACGCTGGTTGATGACGTAACAAAATGTAGAAATTTCCTTTAAGGAAACTTTCTATCACAGGTCTATCACAGGTCTATCACAGGTCTATCGTCAGAGACTCTTCATCGTATAATCTCGCATGGAGAACGGTCTGTTATAGAAGATCTGACTGGGATCATCTCTTACAATGTGACTCGTCATAATCTTAAAAAACTGTGGAAATCGTCCAGTGTAAAACTGTAAAACTTCAAATCTCACACTCTGAGGTTTTTATTAAAAAAATCTGTGATGCTGCCAGAACTTATCATCAGCCGTCTTTGGTCACAATGGCACTAAATCTCCGCTGACGAGAACGCCATATTATATGACTTCTAAGACCACTGATTTCATCCAAGGACCAAAGATGTCTTTTACAACAAGCAATTTTTGTGCCTGTGAGATCAAAATCATGTACGCTAAAAAAAGCATACAGTGTAAAGCTAATCATAACTCATTACCTGGCACAGAAATAATAATAATTCAGCGTGGAAGTCTTCAGCTCTGGGAACTCCTAAGGGAGCTAGCTGACTTTATTTGCACTTGAATGAATGGACTTCCTCTCATGCTGCAGATGCTCCTGGCCAGATGATGCTGATTCTGATGCGTCTCCTCCTCCCATCCATCCATCTCATTCTATCCATCCTACCACTTCCTCCCAGAGAGAGAGAGAGAGAGAGAGAGAGAGTGAGAATTTCTCCTTGCTTCTTCATTCAGTCGCATGTGTGAGTCTGAGCTGCTGTACTGGATGGATCCTGCAGTCTAACAGCTTTTTTTTTTATGTATTTCTTTTATTTTGGCACAGATTTGGATTACAGATGCATGTGAGGGGAAAGAGGTGATATGGTGCACGTGCGTTTTAACAGCCAGCGCAGCATAAACCTGTGCTATGGAAGAAGTCAGCAAACTAAAGCACAGCATTAGGAATGAACTCTGCGGTGCTCAGTGCTCAGCAAGGATGAAGAGAAATTAAAATATAAAATATCAGTCTTTTAAAAATAAAAAAGAAAAAAAACTGCACGTGGATGAAGTTGCATGTTGCGAACAAGTGAAAGCAAGATAAAGAAGAAGAAAAAGAAGAAGAAGAAGTGATGAACTGGAGGATTGGATACACTGATCTGCAGAGGCACAGATGCGTGGACAGATCGATGGATGGATACGTGCGTTTTTGCTCTTGTTCGTGTGGTTTCTCGTGAGGATGGAGGCTTTTGTTGAAATGTTTGTCTTCTTTCCTCGACTTGCTTCAAAAGCGCTAAAGGTGGAGCAATGCAGGGAAGCCGAATGCGTGCATGCAGCATGAAACACTCCTCTCTAACAAAGTGGTGAATGTGTGTGTGTGTGTGTTTTTTTTTTTAAAATAATACACTGCTCATTGAACATTTTTTATTCTTTATTTCTCTGCCTGGATTTCTTGCTGCACTTCTGAAATAAACGCGACGCGCGATCACCCAGGGGCTGGTGTGCGCGAGACTCCGCACCACTGATCCTTTTTTTTTTTTTTTTTTTTTTTTTTTTTTTTGTGGGAATATCCTTCGTTTCTTTTCTAATTATCCCTATCTAAATGGAAGTATTGGAGATCGAAGGCAGTGGTGAAAGGAGCAGACATGGTTCATGGGCGCAGTTTCCTTCACGGTGAGTCCTGAAATATTAACGCACATCCTCTGTAATTCATTTCTTAAAGGATGATCTGAGTAGGTTTCAGATTGCTGTTTAAAACTTGTAGAACTTAACACTTCATGCATGCCTGATCAACCCTAAGGTGCATGCATTGTCCACTACATCCTATATATCCTTACAAGTCAATGGAACATTGGAGATTGCATGGAAATTACAAACTGTATTATAAGTGTTATCGGTATTGTTTATTATTCATTGTCATGACAGTTACAGAGTGTACTTACTTTCAAACAGAGCCACTATGGAAAAAAATGTATACTCTTAACCATACATTAATACATTTAAGTAGATTTATTATCACAAGTACTGATTGATTGATTGATTGATTGATTGATTGATTGATTGATTGATTAACAGACCTCTTTTCTGAATTCTCTGCAGTTGTTGCAGGTCTCCTCATGGTTGGCTTGTCTGTTGCGACAAAAAAAGAAGCAGGTAATGCTGACTTTTTTGGGGGAAAACAATTGCTTGATTTTTTTTAATGAACCTATTAAAAGACTCACTCTTAGCCTTTCATTTTCACTGCTTTTAAAAGTTTAAAAGTCTAGTGTCAGATTTTGAAAGCCGTGATGCTGCTGGGAATCATTATTTTACTGCATTATTATTAATACTGGTATAAACTCTATACCATCGTACCAATACTGTTGTATCGTCATGTAAATAGTAGGATTTGAACTGATGAACCATTTTCAGTATTTACAATATCAACACTCAGTTTCATTAAACTGTTTGGTGACAGATGGCTTCAGGTGTCTCTGTATGAATAAAGTTTGACACACACAGAGTCTTTACAGTTGACTGTTTAGAAATTTTAGCAAATGAGATACTTCATGCTTTTTTTCCCTCTGTGCTGTGCTTGTCAGTTATAGTGAAGGAGGCATGGCCTATGTGTCTGTCAGTTATAGTGAAGGAGGTGTGGCGTCTGTGCCCGTCAGTTATAGTGAAGGAGGCGTGGCCTATGTGTCTGTCAGTTATAGTGAAGGAGGCATGGCGTCTGTGCTTCTCAGTTATAGAGAAGGAAGCGTGGTGTCTGTGCTTCTCAGTTATAGAGAAGGAAGCGTGGTGTCTGTGCTTCTCAGTTATAGAGAAGGAGGCGTGGCGTCTGTGCCTGCCAGTTATAGTGAAGGAGGCGTGGCGTCTGTGCTTCTCAGTTATAGGGAAGGAGGCGTGGCGTCTGTGCTTCTCAGTTATAGAGAAGGAAGCGTGGCGTCTGTCCCTGCCAGTTATAGTGAAGGAGGCGTGGCCTATGTGTCTATCAGTTATAGTGAAGAAGGCGTGGCGTCTGTGCTTCTAAGTTATAGTGAAGGAGGTGTGGCCTATGTGTCTGTCAGTTATAGTGAAGGAGGTGTGGCATCTGTGCTTCTCAGTTATAGTGAAGGAGGTGTGGCATCTGTGCCTGCCAGTTATAGTGAAGGAGGCGTGGCCTATGTGTCTATCAATTATAGTGAAGGAGGCGTGGTGTCTGTGTTTCTCCGTTATAGTGAAGGAGGCGTGGCCTATGTGTCTGTCAGTTATAGTGAAGGAGGCGTGGTGTCTGTGCTTCTCAGTCATAGTGAAGGAGGCGTGGCCTATGTGTCTGTCACTTATAGTGAAGGAGGTGTGGCATCTGTACCTGCCAGTTACAGTGAAGGAGGCGTGGCCTATGTGTCTATCAGTTATAGTGAAGGAGGCATGGCATCTGTACCTGTCAGTTATAGTGAAGGAGGCGTGGCCTCTTTGCCTGTCAGTTATAGTGATGAGGTGTGTTCTCAGTCCTGTTTCAAGTTGAATTTGAACTGCTTGCACAATACTAGAGCACAATGTATTACATAGACAACTCAATCAAATCATTTCTTGCTTTAAATCTATTTTCCATACACCAGATGTTTGATCATGGATCAGTATGATACTTCAAGTGACAGCCACAATATTTAGTCATTCTCTGTTATCATGCCATATCTGATGTCTGATATCTGATGTCCTTTTGCTGCTTTGTTCCAGTGAAAAACAACTCAGGGGTTCAACCAGCAGGACAGTGTGGAACGTGGGTGAAGAAACCAGAGGGAGGACTCTTCACATCCCCCAATTACCCCAACAAATACCCACCAGAGCGAGAGTGCATTTACGTCATTGAAGGTTCGCAAGACAGCACCACCTTCCCAAGTTAATTTCTTTATTAGTCCTGTACTGATCACTTAGCAACGTTGCGTTGCATTGACCAAGGTCATCTCTTTACATTCTACAGCAATACAACTGTAGCATTCTTAGTGATGACCTGATGACCAGCGAGATTTCATAAAATGTTTTTTAATAATGTTCTTTTCATTCTAAGTAGAACAAAAAATAGCAAAGCACATCAAGTTTTCATGCTTTAAAAATACAATTTTAGTATCAACTTTCCTCCCCATGGAAATCAATCCAAGACCTGCTCTCCATTAAAAAAGAGCCACTTCAGTAATCATGGAACATTCAGGTAGATTTGAAACTAAAATGAGACTGTTTCATCTTTGGGCATATAATTTATTCTGTTTGTGCCTGGTTGTCTCAATATAGTCCACTAATATGCCTGTTGAGCTGCGAAGCAATTATCATGAGAACTAATTTCAAATATGCTAATCAGGCAAACCAGGATGATCTTTCTTAGGAAATAATATGATTTGAAATATTATTATTACAGGATCAGATTATAGATTAGATCCTATTTTGGAGGAATATGATATTTGCTTGATGATCTTTTCCTTCTGTTCTTCTCTTTTTTTTATTTCTTATTTATTTACCCAGTAGGTTGCTGCATTCTTCATAAAGCTTAACTTTAACCGCATTATTGCTGATGCTGAAGAACTGGGACCTGTACAGTGCACATAGGATTACACATTCATTAAATATATGTAATTAAAAAGTGCCTCTTTCCTTACTCAGTATTGATTCGAAATGAAATGATCTGACAACTCGAATGCGCGTCCACCTTACGTTTACGCTGTGTGTTTGCTTTTGCTGTTCCAGCTCCCCCGAGACAGTGTATTGATCTCTTCTTTGATGAGAAGTACTCAATAGAGCCTTCATGGGAATGTAAATTTGACCACATCGAAGTGCGTGACGGACCTTTTGGCTTTTCTCCAATAATCGGACGCTACTGTGGCCAGCAGAGCCCGCAGTACATCAGGTCGAGTGGCCGATACCTCTGGATAAAATTCGTGGCGGATGGTGAACTAGAAGCCATCGGATTTTCAGCAAACTACAACTTCACCACAGGTAAGGCTCACGATGTTTATGACTTTGTTTCTCCAGTGACTGAATTTCAGTGATGGACAATTCATGATGAGTTTGTTCTTTTTGAAAGATTCTTTTGAGTAATTTGACTAACAAGCCTAATAAAATCAATTTCTTTTTGTTTTAACATGTATACTAAAATTATCTGAATCATGTCATTGAAGGAAACATGGCAGCTGTGCATGTCAGTTTGATTGGAGGAGGTGTGGTCTATGTGCTAGTCAGCCCCAGGAAGGGAGGTTTGTCCTTTCTGCCTATAAGTCACAGTAAAGAAGGCATGTTGACCATACATGTGTACTAGTTAAGGAGGTGTGGCTTGTTAGTCTTAGTGAAGGAGGTGTGACCTCTGCATTTGTCAATCTCAGTGAAGGAGGTGTGGCTTTCCTGTTGGTCAGTCTCAGTGAAGGAGGTGTGGCCTTTGCATTCATCAGTCTCAGTGAAGGACCAACCTCTGTGTTGGTCAGTCTCAGTGAAGGGGGTGTGGCTTCTGTTTTGGTCAGTCTCAGTAAGTGAAGGAGGTGTGGCCTCCATGTTGGTCAATCTCAGTGAAGGGGGTGTGGCCTCTGTGTTGTTCAGTCTCAGTGAAGGGGGTGTGGCCTCTGTGTTGTTAAGTCTCAGTAAAGGAGGTGTGGCCTCTGTGTTGTTCAGTCTCAGTGAAGGAGGTGTGGCCTCTGTGTTGTTCAGTCTCAGTGAAGGAGGTGTGGCCTCTGTGTTGTTAAGTCTCAGTAAAGGAGGTGTGGCCTCTGTGTTTTCCAGTCTCAGTAAAGGAGGTGTGGCCTCTGTGTTGTTCAGTCTCAGTGAAGGAGGTGTGGCCTCTGTGTTGTTCAGTCTCAGTGAATGAGGTGTGGCCTCTGTGTTGTTCAGTCTCAGTGAAGGAGGTGTGGCCTCTGTGTTGTTCAGTCTCAGTGAATGAGGTGTGGCCTCTGTGTTGTTCAGTCTCAGTGAATGAGGTGTGCCCTTTTTGTCAGTCATCCTCAGTGAAAGAGGCTTTGCCGGTGAATTTCAGGGAAGGAGGCATGATCCATTTGTATAATAATGAATCATCATTTTGCATCTGCTATTAGAATGTTAATTATAACATTAGATGAGATGTGCATTATATTGTTTCAGCAGGAGAGATCCATATACCTAGTCTAAATACCATTTAACTCCTTCAATTTCCATCATCTTCAAGGGGGCACAAATCGTAAATATATTAGCTAGCCTAATGGGGAAGGAAAAGTTCCAGAGTGCTGTCCAGTCTCATCATTTGGATGCCTGGAAAAATAATTGGCTAAAAAATAGTAGCTAAAACAGAATATGCCTAGCTAGGTGTGTTGATACAGACTAAGAGAAATGAATGAGTTTGTGAGTATTGTCCTCCAGCAATTTCTAGTTTCTAGGATATTTTGTTTACGCTCTTGATAAGTCACTGGCCAATGTTTCAGCTATGTAAATACAGTGTTCTGTTGTCGTATCACATGAAAAAAAGATTTGCTAGAGTTATATGACATAAATATAAAATATAAAATATAAAAATGCCCTCCTTACCTCTCTATCACTGGTCAAATTTGAAGCTGTGTGAGTGCCACGTATTTCAGTAGCTGACAATCAAACATGCGGATTCATGATGCTCATGATTCATTAAT
>CM074966.1:12378484-12390335 GCA_037577455.1 Pangasius macronema | reverse complement strand
AGGTAGGCTGCGCTGTAATGTCCTCCTGACCCAGCTCCTTCTCTCAAGTCTCTTGCCTTTCACACTTTCGCCACCCTCTCCAGCACCCCCCACAGGGCTCAGAGGGCTGGCCATGGACTAGGAGATCATCTAAGTACACAAGGCACTCTTGGCGGGGGATGCCTCTCAGCACTTTGTCCATAAGCCTTTCAAACATTGTAGGCGCATTACAGAGCCCAAAGAGGAGGACCTTGAACTGCCAGAGACCCCTGATTGTGCAGTCTTTGGAGCGGACTCTGGTGAAAATGACACATTCCAGTAGCCACTCTGTAGGTAGAGAGTGGAAAACAAGGATGAGCTGGTGAATCAGTCATTATTGCTGTTCTCACTGTTGGTGTCATCTCATTTTCTATTCCATTTCTTATTATCCCACTTTCTACAGCAAGCTCCAATCCCTCACTCAACGTAGCAGGGTGAGACAGTTTTGTTTGTATACGGAGCTCTCTTGGGCTGAGGCCATGAATGAATCGATCTCTAGCAAGCTCGTTCTGGACTGTCAACGGCATGTCAGCATAGGCACGTTTGCATAAGCTTTCAATGTTATTAGCTAGAATGCGGAGGGGCTCTCCATGTTGTCTGCATCTGCTATTAAACTCAGTCCTTAAAATGACATGCTGATTACATTGTACAAAGCGTTTCTGAAAAGCCCCAACTAACGCCATGTATTTCTCTACCCAGGACTCAACAGTAAAAGGCAGGCAGCTGTATCATCAGTTAGGCACAGTGCTAACTGCAAAGCTTTATGATTGTCAGACCAGCCAGCAGCAGCAGCTAACAGTTCAATCTGTGCTTTGAATGCATCCCAATCTGTCTTACCAGAAAACTTTGGTGTCTTAATAGCGATTGTTTGCTCCAATTCTCCAGCATATCCTTTCCCACATGGGCGCTGCCATGTTTGTTTGCATCACATGTCCCCACGATTTTGCGTGAAGGCATCATGTCAGGGCGTGCATGCACTGTCATGTCGGCACTAAACTGCTTTTTTTGGGATCTCACGTGGAGCTATGTGTGGAGTGAGTGTGGCCTCTTCGGGATGTATTTCCACTAGCAAAGCACAAATAAACAGAACATTTGGCCATATTGTGTAAAAAAAATGTCACTTTAATTTCTTCTTTATAGAACTGTTGTATAAAAGCAATATTGCATTCAAAGTCGTGCGGTTATACTGAATATCATCACAGCTATGGCCGAATCACAGCTGTACCGATATTTAGCATAACCCCATTCTTACAATACTGCAATATTACTTGGATGCACACAGTTACCTCTCAACATATAGAGAGAAAATAAAAATGCTAGCAACACTCGAATAATATTATTTACGTCCAGTGGAAATCTTACAGGGGACTTGCTAACATTTTGTTGTTTATTTTCCTAGCTAACTAGCTTATCATATATAATATATATGATTAGCTAACATTTTTTAGCCTACTCAGGTTCTGGGCAACCAANAACTGGTCTGTTATTTATACATCATAATAAGCAGGTTTCCATATGTCAGTAAAGGTTGGTGTATCAGTAATCAGTTTCCAGTTGCCATTGTATGTTGTGCAGCATTATTCCATTAGGCATCAATTTAATTTACTAAAGTTGTGGCTTCTGGCACCTTAAAGTAATGCGATCATAGCGAGACATTTGGCACAAGTTGGTGCAGACAAGGTGGAAAGAACACAGAGTGTTCCTCTCTCCTGGACCTATTCCAAAAAGCATTATTCCATCCTTTTTGCTTTATTATTATTGCTATAAAGAAGGCAGTCACAATTGACCTGGACTCAAAAATGGAGCACTGAAGAGCATCAGAAAAGTGTCGTGTTCTAATACTGCATCCTGATCATTGAAGAGTCATTACATTACTTTCTATAGACAACCTGTAGCCCTTAGAGATTAAGCCAACATCAGTTTAGACGTAACTGTGTCAGTGATATGACACAATTACCCAATTAACTATGTACCGGAATAGCAGATAAATGTGTTTATTAATTTATAAATACTCATTATATTCCCAAAATATAATAGAGCCATTTTAATTGGTACAGGAGTGCTAATGGAACTTTACATTTACTTGTTTTCTTGCCGGCTAATTAGCATAACATATAGGAAATCTATATGATTCTCTGCCAAGTGTGAAGATAATTCAACATGTGAATAACTAATGAAGGCACTTCAAATACACTGCTTTGTCACTGAGATCAAGTGTACTCCTGGTAAAAAGAAAATCCTCCCCAACACTGAGCTAATTGCTCAGAAGAAATACGCACTGCTGTAACATGCATGGAAGAAAGGAAAAGATTCTGCTTTGTTATTTGTAAATGTGCATGGACTTACTGTTTTCATTTCTAATACATTGTGTTATGCTGTGTTTTGTGTGTTTCACGACGTATTAACACACAACAGAGAGTCTGGCTAGTCTGGCGTTAAGCTCAGTGAGCTGTGCTAGTTTGGACAGCATGTCTGCTCCTGAAGAAAAGAGTCTGTTTCAAAACACACAGAATAAACAGTTGATTACCACTCAGAGCTGTGTGTTATTATTAGGTACATACTCCTGACTTTTTGACATTTTCCTCTGTCTGCTGTTGGGTTGCATCAATTATCCCCAAATCAAACTGAGGTGTGTGTATGTGTGTGTGTGTGAGAGAGAGAGAGAGAGAGCGAGAGAGAGATAGGCGGAGGTTAGTGGGAGAAGCAACACTTTTCAAATCAGACTCAAAAAAGATGAATACATCGTATAATTATAGTAGTAAAATGCTGCATTACAGTTTTCTGAGTTGAGGGAGATATTCCAACAAACACATGTGACGAGACAACCATAGCATGTAGAAACAAAAACTATTTTACTATTCAATTTTAATTCTGATCTACACCAAGCAATAATTACATTTTATTTTAATTTGTGAGTAATTTTAATGCATCACTTTTCTATAGCTTTATGTTTTTTTTTATTGTGTGTGTATGACCACAAAATTATATTATATGACTAAAACATATTTCCATGCATCATGAGAAACACAAGGCCTAATGCTTTTAGCGCCTAGACAGCCAGAATTCTACTTTTCATATACTATTTAATTTTCAAAACATTGCTTGTAGTGTGCAACCAAGAGTCTATAACGACATTTTTATACCCTCAGTGGTGAGCATATATAATGAATAGGATTTTAGGATTTGGTTTAACCATGTGTTGGGGGCTCTAAAATTAACTAAGAAAGTTTTTACCTTATTTGGTCGTGCTGCAATATGACTGCATAATGTAGCACTGCCACTAATATTTGGTCTGTTTGTGGAATTAACATTATAGGCTCAAATGCACGTGAGAGCACAAGCCTTTTTTTTCATTAGAAATGTTTTCCATTGTGGAGTTGACATAACAGAATGTACATACAGTAAATAATATATGATCAATACACAAAATAGACATTATACGATAATATACACAATAACACAAAGTGCATTAGACAGAATCCACCCATTCAGGGCAATACATTGTACTTTATGCGGGTGAGGTAAGATGAGGTGAAAAGTCTCATAAGGTTTGGTGAATACACGTCCCTATAAGGGAAAAACAGCAGCGCTCATAAAGAATTTCAATTGCTTGTGGGAAATGACTTCTCCTGAATAGCTTTGCGGCTGTTCTCATGCTGTGGTAGCATTTGCCTGAGCATAGCAGGAGGACAGGCTGTGGTGTGGGTGACTGAGATTTTAGATCATTTTCCTTGCCTTGTCTGCACACTGTCTAAAATAAATATCCTGTAAGTCCAGGGGAGCTTCACCTAGAGTACATTTAGTCAAACATCTTTCAGGACCTTGCAGTCATGACTGATCTAGTTCCCAAATCAAATATCGATGGATGCTTTCACAGTACTCTCTGTAGTGCTTTGATAAAAGTTTATGAGCTTGTAGGGAGGCAGCTTAAATCTAATCAATCTAAAGCAATATAGCTACTGTTGTGACTTCTTTATCAGAATGTCAGGGCAGAAGGACCATGTCAAGGCTTTGGAAATCTTAGCACTCTTAACTCTGACAGTACCTGACACACAGGTCTACAGACTTGCATTCTTTGGCCATGGCAAAGTGTGAGTGTGAGTGCTGTATACTCTTTGCTTCTTCCCAACATCCAGAAGAACCTTTGTCTTTCTGACTTTCACTCAAATGTTGCTATCCTGGCATTTTATGCTAGGTATCCTACCTTGACCTTGCTACCAAGTAGACTTGTCTGTACAATCACATGTGAAGAGCAAGAGCAGAAGGATACTGAGAACAAACCCTGTGTTGAAATCGTATTAACCATATGGGGTTGCCTGAGTTCCTACATAATAAGCTGCAGTGTGACGCACAAGCCCATTCATTAGGAATGGTGAATGCAGAGTCCCTGCAGTTGTGGCTCTTACACACAGTGATTCATAAAAGCATTTAGAGAATGTACAGCCCTTAAAATGGAGTGATTGACAAAAAAAAATTGAAAACCCATCATCTATCATGTTAAAAGGTGAACCATAATCAATAATTTGTAAGGATTTGAAGGGCTAACTCATATGTAAAGCTCTAAATAGATAAAAAAAAAATACTTGATCATCCCTAATAAAAAGCCGTGACTGGGTTCCTGTGTAGCTTATCCAGCCGAGGCACAGTTTTTATCAGTGCACTGAGAATGAGTTGAGTCTCTGAGGTTCAATTTATCATCTGTAGCCTGGAGTCCCAGAGAATAACTGAATGATCTGAAACATGGTTTTACAATTTCAAGTTCATAAGAATGTTCACGCTCCGATGTGTGTGTAACGCTCTGAGTGGTTCAGCTTAGGGTAAGAGGCTGGTTGGAGCTTGTAGCTTTAACTACAACTTCAATCACATCAGATACTAAATCATTTCACTCACTCGCATTCTTATGAATTCTTATCATGTTGAGTTGCGACACACTTTTCTTCTTCATCTCCTGCTGTCTCTCTCCAGCTCTGCAGAAAAATGTCACCATCCCAGCACATGCAAATGTCTTCTTTAAACCCACACTGCATTCATTTCTTTCTCTCTCTTGCTCTCTCTCTCTCTATCCCTCTCTCATCTCTCTCTTTCCCTGTGTCTCCCTCTCGGGATTGTACGCAGTGTGTGTGTGTGTGTGTGTGTGTGTGTGTGTTAGTGTCATGCACCTCAGACAGTGTTCATTTTTATGTCTTTGTGCTTTGTTCAAGCGTTGTGTGTTTGCATAAATGAGAAGCTTGCGTGTTAGTGTGTGTCAGTAGTGTGTGCTTGTGTCAGAGATCTTCAAAGTATTAATAGTGTGTATTGGCAGTGTGTACTTGTGCACCTGTTTGTGTGAATGCTGATTTGAAGTGTGTAGTAGTAATGCATTTGTGAGCATGTGTCTGAAACCATCTGTGTAATTGTGCATGTAATGGTGTGTGTGTGTGTGTGTGTGTGTGTGTGTGTGTGTGTGTGTGTGTGTGTGTGTTTTAGTGAGCTCCCTCTCAGCTATGTTCTCTTGCGATATTTCATTACGTCCTCAAACAATCTGCAGTTTAACCCTCAATGATCCCAGGCTGTGCATTAATATCTTGAGATCACACACAAACACACACACACACAATGCTGCTGATCATACACAGTCATCAACCTTCTACATCAGGATTCATTTTTATACACTGCGTCAAAATTTCATGCGTGAAATAAAATTCATTTGTATACACTACCATGATTTCCAGTACTCATAAAAGTTTGTGTGTAAAATCAGTTCATGTTTAAACTTGACACACTGTTATCATACTCCATTAGTAGAAGGGGTGGCATGGTGGCACTGGGCATCAGCACGGTAACAAAACAGTACCAAAACACTAAAATTCCAGAGTTTCTATTCCAATTCATTCAACGGTCGTCAAGGAAACTCAAAAGAACATGTAGTACAGACAGTATGCACAGACCTCTATCATATCACATCATCTATCATAGCCTTGCATACAGATAATACTTGGATGACTAATGGGCTAATCATTACTTGGTAACACTTTGCATTAAGGTTCCCCTAACGAACAATATTTACTTCATTAGTTAACATTAAGATACAATAAACATCAGAATTAATACCTCATTAGTAACTTAAGAAAGTGTAAAAGTAAAATATTAATTGATGTTGTTTAAATAGTGATGATGATGTAATATTTCAACAACACTGCTCGAACCTGAGCTCAGGTTCTGTCTGTGTTGAGTATTGCATCTTTCCTGTGGGTTTCCTTTGGGTTCTCTGGTTTTCTCCCACATGCCAGTAGATGTCACATGCCACTGCCCGCTCTAAATTGGCCATGATTGTGAGTGAGTACGTGCATGTTGCCATCTCGGATCTATTTCCATCTCATGCCTAGCATTCTCAGGATAGGTTCCGGGTCCACCGTGACCCTGACCAGGATAAAGTGCTCACTGAAATGAATGAATGAACCATTAAGTGAAGTGAAGTGACTTTCTGGCCAAGTATGGTGACCCATACTTGGAATTTGTGCTCTGCATTTAACCCATCCAAGCACACACACAGTAGTGAACACACACACTCCGGCAGCCATTTTAGCTGCGGCGCCCGGGGAGCAGTTGGGGGATTGGTGCCTTGCTCAAGGGTCTCACCTCAGTCATGNACTCGAACCCACGACCTTCAGGTTCACCTTCGGGTTACAAGTCCGACTCTCAGACCATTAGGCCACGACTGCCCCACATTAGTTGGATGCCCTTCATAGAGCAGCAAGTCCAAAATGAAAGCGTCTCATTATAGCAGTTGCTTGGTGTGATATAGTATATACCATCTCTTTGGTGAATTACAGGTGGATTTCAGGTTGAATTTGCAGATATAACTACACTATAACTACACATTTTTGTTTTACGATCTGCAAATGAGCATAATAGCATAATACCAACTTCTGCCTGCAGAAACTCCTAATGAACCAAACTTTATTTATATAGGACTTGGTTTAATTCTCCTAAATTAATTCAAGACTCTTAATCCAAGTAGACAAAAGGGAATCAATCATGGAGAAATCTTTTTTACAGAAAGAGCTAAATGCATTCCCAGACACACATACCTAGCCTCCTCCAAAATATGGTTCTCTCTGCAGTTCCTTTTCTCATTGCCAAGCTCGATTAATCACACCAGCCACATTGCAGTCTCCATTCCTCCTTTTATTACCTTTTAGTGCCTGAAAAATGCATCACTTTTCAGGAAAAAAAAAATGGAAAGAAAGAAGAAATATTGGAGTGAGTGTATGTGATAGTGGTTCAGGACCCTGAAGTTTGTCTCCACCTGAAAATTCACAGAATGAAACATGAGACTCAGCAATATGTGTTAGGATAAATGACTATGTACAGTATACCGTATATTAAGGCTTTCAGAATGGTGCTGTTAGAATGCTATTTGATTGCTATAAGATATATATATAGATTCAAAAGTAAATAGTAAGCTGAATGTTTAATAAATGGGGACCGACCTTGAGAACCACTGACCTAATGTCAGTGAGTTTCATTAAAAAAATAATAATAATAATAATCCTTTTGGCTAAATCACTCTTGTAACATGCAGCACAGTTTTTGCCCTTCATGGGGACCTTGATAGGGTTGTAACATTAAGCTAATTAATTTAAATTGTGACTGTGATCACAGGCACACGCATCACTGTGAAGTCGGCTATTAATCTCAATAAATGTAATTTGATTAATGGTTGTGACTATATAGCTTTTGAGTGTATAGCTATCACACCTGATCTACTGACTGTAGCTAAGTAAACAAATCTACTGTAGATGCAAAGGGGGAAAAATCCACGTGATATGTTGCCGTGAGCATGTGAACATCTTTAGTGCATTTCTGCCACATCAGCATCTCATTATAACAAGAAAAGGATCGTTTTATTATTTAAAGAAACACCTCAGTATTACAAGAAAAGCATATTTTCTTTATAAAAAAAGGTCTAAGTATTATGAAAAAAGCATCTTGTTATTATGGATGGAGAATCATTTTTTTTCTTGTGTGGCAGAAATGCGCTTCTACACATTGCATGGCCACACGTGTGGTTATATAACGTACTGTTGTTTGCAAAGTTCATAGTTCTCAACATTTTAATTTGCAGATTTTATCCAAATTACAAGATGTTTATTTTAATAAAGCAAGACTTTCTTGTAATAAGATGTTTCCTCAAAATGCAGAGATGCTTTTCACATAAGGCAGAGATGCTTCTTCATAATCATGAGTTGTTTTCTCTTAATGATAAGAAACATATCTTGTATTAACAAGATGCTGAGGGGATTTATGTTTTTCTTGCATATCAAAAGAAAAATGTCTTTAGCTAGCTCTTTTGCCTTTAAGTGAAATGCATCAGGTTATCAAAGAACAGGACTGACCAAGTGGGTTATTTCAACTTCATTTCTGAAGTTATTTGGTATCTCATTTGGTGTAATGCGCCAGATAAGTCGGTCACTTAGGAGTCCGGATCCATTTCATATAATCAGTGAGCTTGGGTGGATGTGACATGTGATATTGAAATTAGCCGCTCACCTTACATGTTAGTGTAATCCTCTAATGCAGAACAACACCCACATTCACTCCCTCTGCGGCCTGCGTCTTTCTTAACTGCTTTCCTGTCTGAATTCATTTTTCAGTCACCTGCCCATTTCATTTGTTTCATCCGATGACAGCGCAGTGGGAGTGGTGTCGTAGTGAGTAGATCAGATTTGTGGAATTAGCCTGCTGCTTATGAGATAATCGTATTGTGGCTTATAATGCTTTTATGCACAGCTATCAGACATGATAGCTTGATAGTCTCCATAAATAGAAATGCCTGGATATTATAATTCCTAATAATGATGTGTATATATACATATATGGAGAGAGAGAGAGAGAGAGAGAGAGAGAGAGAGAGAGAGAGAGAGAGAGTGAGTAAGTGAGCTTTTTTTTGGTTTTGTCTTTACCAGGCAATCACCCAATGTCAATGTCAAACATCAGAATGAGGAAAAAATGTGATCTCAGTGACTTCGAATGTGGTATGGTTGTTGGTGCCAAATGGGCTGTTTGAGTATCTCAGAAGCTTTTTCCAGCACAACAGTGTGTAGAGTTTACACAGAATGGTGTGGAAAAACAAAAAACATCCAGTGACTGGCAGATCTGAGGACAGAAACATCTTGTTGATGAGAGAGTTCAGAGCAGCTCAAAGTAGACTTGCCAGACTGGTTTGCATTGGCATGAAGACTACAGTAACTCAAATAACTACTCTTTGCAACTGTGGTGAGTGGAAAAGCATCTCAGAACACATAATACACTGAACCTTGAGCCAGATAGGCTACAGCATCAGGAGACCACATGGGGTTTCATTCCTCTCTACCAAGAACAGGAATCTGAGGTTACAGTGGGAACAGGCTGACCAACCTGATGTGGTCTTCTGCTGTTGTAGCCCATTACATCAATCATTCAATAGATATAGTGATACTATGATACAGATGCTTCTACCTGAGACAATTCTGACAACCTTTGTGTGTAGCAGATGCACAGCCGGTCTCTGAATATGAGGAACCTTCCCCATATAAACTCTAGAAATGCCTCTATATTTGAATTCAGCATTGCTTAAGACAGCATAATGAGCATAAAGAACATTATGCAGCAGTAGTCAATGTAACCATATTTTAAAGGTTAAATATGTTTGGGATCCTGAAATCATTCTGGTTTCATTACTAATACCAATGTTCGCTTGTATATGGACACAGTTTGTCTTTCTTGTAAAAATGAACAAAACATTCCCATGTAGCTGAAGACTGTAACAGTATGATGGCAGCCATCTTAAAAAAACCAGAATCACTTTTGGTATCATTTGACCCTCTATGCCCCATCTTTCAAGTCTGAAGACTTCCAAATTCCAATGCCAGGACTATTTACTCTTGTATAGAAGCTGAGCACTTTAATTCAGTAAGTGATTAGGAATGAGGAAAAGCAGAGGAGCAGCAGGACGAAAAGTTTATTCATCATCCTGCTACCGAACTGCCATGAGATGTGCGTCATTTCTACGTCTGTCACGGTTTAGCACTTTAGATTTATCACTGACTGCAGTTATATTTGTAGCAGGTCTGTAAAACTTTACCTTCAAAGCTCCTCTGAAAGTAGAGGCATGATGAAATAAGAAGTGCGTAGCATAAAATGTTTCCGAGCAACAGCGGGTGACAAACTTTCAAACCAACAACATGGTTTAGCAGAAATCAAGACTGTCATACCATCTGTATCCCTGAATCATATCAAAGTCAAAGTACAGATAAAGTAGCAGAATAAGCAGGGCTGGCTGGTAAAAATGGGCTAGAGGAACTAGGAAGAAAAAAAAATCAATAAAAATAAGGTTACATTTTTGCCCAAAAATCTAAACTGAACTAAAAGGGGGAAATGGTCAGGGGTGACAAATGAGAATAAGTGACATGAACAGGGTGAACATAAAATAACAAAAAATAAATTCATGGCAACAACAATGCAAATGCACAAATATACATGTAATGCAAGCTGTACTAATGTAAAGCACTAAATGAATATACTAAATATAATGGAATTAACAACACAAACGTTCAAATAACACAAATACCACAGAGGTTTTATGGATATGCAAATTATCCTTCACTCACAGAAGTGCAGCCATGTTACAGTACAAAACTAGGCCCAGAAGAATGTGATACCATGTTAACCCGTTCTAGCAGTACACTGGCAAAATGGACTTATCATACATTTTCAATCAGTATAAACAAATTAATTATTTTATCACCACAAGTCTGTTATTAGATTAGTCAGGACGTTGTTGGGTTTCTGTGTGTAGAGTATCATGACTCTGTGTTTAGCTGCCTGTGATCAAGGCGATTGGAAAGGGGAGGGTGTGAGCCTCCTGCTAGGCAAACAATTCACACGTCTCCACAGTAACATTGGAACAGAGATAAAATGGACAGCACAACTAAAGCGTTTTGATAGTAAAACACTGGACACAACTGCCATAATAAAATTGTAACTTTTAAACCTAGTAGTTTAGGTAAAAAATAAATACATATGAAAAACTGTGTCTACTTCCATATGAGCCATTCACCACTATTGTGGAATGGGACATAGCAACTAAATTCAATGCCAAACACACACACACACCCAAAACAGGTGGAAATTCCATTTTTGGCCTCTGATAAAAATGAGTTAAAAATATAATTAGCACCAAAAAAAAGCAATAGTTGTAATTTCCAGGGAATATTTTATTTTGATAATCCAGTAATGATAATTTACAGGCAGTCAACAAACCATCTATAGACCATCAACATCCTATCAGGTGATTGTCATCAACAAGCCTGTCAATTAATTCAACAAAAGTTGTTCCTGATATTTAATAGATTTTCTGTAGCACACTCATCAGCTTGTCCTTTTTTAACTTTTACATCATTTCAGTAGTCCAGTTTTTAGATCTTGTTTGGTAAATGGCCACATGGCCTCTAGTCCTACCGTGTCATATCTGAATTTTAATTTAATTTTGAATTCAGTTCATATGGACTTAAATTTATATTCATACATTTTATAAAATGTTGAGAATCAGTTGGTAGGATGGTTCATGTAAATGGCTTGTAGGCTACCTACAGTCAGGTCCGAAAGTATTTGGACAATGACAGTTTTTGTGATTTTTGCCTTTATACACCACCACAGTGGATTTGAAATGAAACAATCAAGATCTGATCGAAGTGTAGATTTTCAGCTTTATTTTAAGAGGTTCCACAAAAATTTGGCATTTACCATTTAGGAATTACAGCCATTTTCAACAAAGTACCTCCATTTTCAGGGGCTCAAAGGTATTTGGACA
>CM074966.1:12340215-12358921 GCA_037577455.1 Pangasius macronema | reverse complement strand
CGCTTTTAACAATGGACATTGTCGCAAAGCAGCTTTACAGAAATAAATGGATTAACAAAATGTATATTATAAATACTAGAACAGAACAACTCATCTAATTATTTTTGTGGCAAGTGTGTGATCATTTACAACGTTAACCTAATGGCTATATGCTTTCCTTACTTGTTAGCTACAGTAACCTCATTAGCAAAACTCTAGACTTTAGACATATCTTGGTTGATTGACCTCATTCCATTCCGTACTAACAAGAGTTTACGATGGTTCTGTTATAACTGGCAGATTGCACAAACTAGTCTTAGTAATGAAGGCTTGAGAACAAACAAGACTTAGCAATGAATGTTCTTCCTGTTCTTTGGTTTTTTGGTGCTTTACGTCCAGTCCATTGTAACAGACTCTTCATGAAATTGATATTGGTAGACTCATCTTGTTTTTATATTATATTATATTTATATTATCCTGCTTAGTACATGCCCAATGTATCTATTTAGGTAATGTCCCCAACAATGAAACACACATAAAATTGTACATTTAATAAATAAACCATAAAAAAGAAATTTCATGTGACATTGTGAAATTTGTATTCAAATACTGTGCTTCCAGACACTTAAGATCCATTTTCCTGTTGCACATGTAAAGTAAAAAACGAGTTGACAAGGAAAGTAAGAACCAAAGACTATTTGTCATTACAAGCGACAAGCAATTACGAGGTTATTTTTTTCAGGAAATCCTCAGCTTGTCAGTGAAAGGATTAGATAAGCATGTGCTTTTAACTGCACACACTCATCAGCTGGACTATGATGAACAAGCACAGGCTTACATAATGGGAAAAATTTCGATCTCCTCTCTGTCAACATCATGCTGTTCCAAAGCAGTTTAAATGCCCTCGGACCAAGCATTTAATCATCCTTTATTAAAAAACATCCTGATTGAAAACATCCGTCTGGCATTCAGCTTAGCTTTCAGACATCTGCAGGCTTAGGAAAATGGAAAGATTTTTCACTCAATGCAATGTTAATGCGTTCTTTCATACACCCATGCCTGCATATGTTCTGCATACACTGATTAAAAGTAATCTAATAAAGTAAAGAAAATGTATATAAGTATAGTGTGAGTTCCTCCGGACTTACACTCTTTCTACGATAGTGTGTGAGAAAGGTGCACAGTTAAAAATTAATGTAGAGTGAGTGTGATCAATTCACACAAGAATTATGTAGAGTGTGTGTGATCGATTCATACAGTAGTAGTGTGTGATCCACTACTACACACTACTGGATGTTATAAAATCTGTACAGTGTACAGTGTGTAGAGTGTACAGACAGTGACACATTGTTTTGGTCCCAGGAACCAAGTTAAGATTCGAGTCCACTCACACGTCACAAACTAAAATAAGGTGGGGTTTGAATATACGTGATCAAACCATGTTAGCTGAACAAAAACAAATTATTAATGCAATGCACGTGAAACCGATGTACCTTTGAATCAAGAACTTTTGTTTTTTTTAGTCTGTAAGTCACCTGTGACTAAACATATAATGCCAAGTTTGAAATTTTCATGTTTACATCACAAAGAGATAAATGTCATAAATGTCATAAAGCCTTAAATGTTTTAAATATTTGCTATGAATCCCTGGCCTCTGCATTCAGATCAAATCAGGCCAAAAGACAATATGTTTAATCGTGCTATTTAGATTCTGTTAAGAAAAACTGTGTAGAATTGTGTTATGCAGAACCGTCTGTCTTTGCTGTAGTAAATGGGATTGTCTAAGTGTTTGTGTATTGTGTCTTAAAGCCCGTCTTCAAGCTCCTGAAGTGTGCAGTATTTACTTACGAAAGAGGATAGCAGAAACGCATCTTTCTCTGCCTTCTGAAATTACACTGACCCTCTCAGCATACAGGCCAATCTCACTCTCATGCACACACACTCAGAAGAGCCATCCAACACACACACACACACACACACACACACACACACACACACACACACTTGTCAGCTTGAATTACTGCAGGATGGAATCGCTGTGCAGCTTAAATCTGGATCCGACTGAGTTTTTATTCATAACTGCATGTGGATGAGTTATGAATGATGAGTCAGTTAGCAAACACTAATACAATTGTCAAATAATATTACTCATCCACCACCAATCGGTTTATGGGATCAGGAAGATTTTCAAGTAGAAGCCGACAGTACAGCCTTCAATACAAATTTGAACGAAAGACAAACATACACCTTACTTCAGCAAACAGATGACGACATGATGAAAAGAAAAACTGAGGCTAAATGCTACAGTTCTCAGGTTTAGCTGGGCTAGTTAAATTACTAACTTTGTCTATGTGATACGCTAGAGCTAGTGTGGATAAGCATACTAAAGGTTAGTCCTAATTGAACAATCTGTCAGACACCAGTTTTTGGATGGAAACAATAGCTAGCTAACTAACATTTAGAATGCCAGTTATCTATGCTAGCTTATCTATGTTTGGCTTGTTAAGCTAAATTTTTCTCACAGCTAAAGATTAAAATTTTTAAATACTGTCTCAGTTTTACTGAATAATAACAATCACCTAAGGGGAAGATATTAATTTTTGATAAACAATTTAATAAAATATTTTTAGTGTTTTACTCATCCTTTGAGCCCTACGAAGCAATACAGAGCAGAGTGCTAACGACATGCACTATATTTCCCACAGGAATTGTTTTCTTTTCACTCGCTTGCACATGATTTCAGTGCTAAATTGGTTGATCAAACTAATGAATTACTTCAATAAATCAGTGCCAGATCCAGCTGGATTGGGATTACAAACCCTCCCTTCAGTCTGCTACTGTTAAATGCTAACGCTTTATCACTCCTTCAACATGTCACTCACAGGTACACACACAGCTGTGGAAAAAAATTATAGGTTCAGTGTTCAATTACATGTAATTTCTGCCTATACTAGAGTGTCTCCAGAGTCATTATTCTGTATTTAAGTGCTGTTATTTTGGTTTGTATTACCCATGATGCACCACATATATTACCATATATGTTTTAACACTAAATGAGCAGATATGGTTTTAAAAATATAATATTCAAATTATTTTGAAATGAAGTAAAACTTATAGCTATGGTTTGGACTGATGATCTGTTATGGCTAATATATTTCAGCAAGAGAGTTGCTGGACATCTGGTCTTGGGTAATATTTCCCCTGAGACCAGGCGGAAATGTACAAATATCAGTTAGCATCGACAGCCTTTACATCTCACTCAGGCAGCTGTTCATAAGAAGGTGCCTAAATTTAGACGCAGCTCTTAATCAGCCCCATTCTCCTCCTGTCTCTCAGTCAGACCAAGGATCAATATTACAGGAGATCGTTTTCATTATACCACTTCTGCGTATTAGTGAAGAGGGATTGGCAGTCTATTGGGATATTACCACAAGGTAATTAAAATGTTTTGGAGCTTGCTTTTGCCTTTTTTTCCCATTTCATAGCATGAAGAGTCTCTAAATCAGATAGCACAGCCTATTTTCTGATTCAGTGCTTTTAGTTATTACTTAGGACTGATAAAGCCGGTTGACGAATATGAAGTGATTTTCTGCTATCCTGTTTTTCTGAGGTGTGCGAATACACCAACAAACTACTAAACACAGTGTCAGAGAGTGCAGAGAACCCCTATCTCCACCAGTTACTTCAGAAATTAGTCAGGGTTTGTCCACTGTATTTGAAGATACACCCACTGACCACTATATTAGGAAGACTATACACCTGCTTATTCATGCAATTTTCCAATCAGCCAATCATGTGGTAGCAGTTTAATGCATAAAATCATATACAGATCAAAAGCTTCAGTTAATGTTCACATCAAACATCAGAATGGTGGGAAAATGTGATCTCAGTGACTCTGACTGTGGCATGGTTGTCGGTACCAGGTTGGCTGGCTTGAGTATTTCGGGAGGGCACAGTGGCTTAGTGGTTAACACGTTTGCCTCGCATCTCTGGGGTTGGGGATTCGAATCCTGCCTCCAGCCCTGTGTGTGCAGAGCTTGCTTGTTCTCCCCATGCTTTGGGGGTTTCCTTTGGGTGCTCCAGTTTCCTCCCCCCGTCCAAAGACATGAGTTGTAGGCTGATTGGCATTTCCAAATTGTCCATAGTTCGTGATTAGGTGTGTTAAGGCGTGTGCGATTGTGCCCTGCGATGGGTCGGCACCCCATCCAGGGTGTCCCTTGCCTTGTCCCCCCGATTTCCTTTGGATAGACTCCAGGGTCCCCCGTGACCCTGTGTTGGATAAGCAGTAGAGAGAATGGATGGCTCAATGAGTATTTCAGAATTTGCTGATCTCCTGGCGTTTTCACACACAACAGTCTACAGGGTTTGCACAGCATGATGTGGAAGGCAACTAGATATGCAGGCATACTATGGCAACAATACGTCAAATAACCACTCTTTACAACTGTGGTGAGCAGAAACGCATCTCAGAATACACATGTCAAAGCCTGGAGCAGATGGGCTATAACAGCACAAGATTGTCAGAGGCTAATCTTGTCAGGCAAAAACGGGAATTTGAGGCTACAGTGGGCATAGGATCATTAAAACTGGACAGTTGAAGATTGGAAAAAGGCCAGACGATTTTTCCACTCTTCAGCTGTCCAGTTTCATTAAGTCTGTGGCTCTGCATGATTTAATGCATTACATTGCTGCCATAAGTTTGGCTGAACAGATATACAGGTGTTCCTATTAAAGTGGCCAGTGAGTGTATATGATTGGTTTGAGAGAATATGTCCAACAGACAGGCGTTACAGTGTCATATCTGGAGATTTATTTGTATGCTTTCTGACCATTTAGTTTGTTCAAAGGCTTTAATATGGCAAGACTGTCTAACGGTATAATAACATTTCCTTTAACACTGCCAAACACAAAATCTGCCCTTTCTAAATGCTAAAGACTATTTTAAAACCCAACACCAAAACCATAATTGCAAAATGAGCTCAAAGATTACTTGACAAAGTAACATCAATCAGTGTTTCTTAATGAAGCAGTGAATTTACCATTTTGTGTTATTATGGATGAATAAATAAACGATAGCTATGAGAATAGATAGACCAAGTCACTTATATAGCATAAAATAGCAAAAATTCATGCATTAACAATCAGAGCTAATGTTCAGAATGTTAACAAGAAGTGTGCATATGAGACCTTGCTTGGCCAGTATACTCATTTAATTTAATTACACATTTAAAGTTTTAATTAATGCAATTTATGTATCAACAACATTGCTGGGCTTTTCGAAATTAGCTCAGTTTGTGTTAGCATACATCAAGTTTATGTAGCTAGCAGCTAGCTGTCTCCAATAAACTAAATTAAACTAACTAGCAACTTTCACCTCCCCAGTGTTAGCTGTTAGCTAACACACCTCCTCAGTGTTTGCTAAACTAAGCTAACTAGCAACATTCATGCTGTTAGCTAACACACCTCCTCAGTTTTTAGTAAAGCAAGCTAACTAGTATCATTCATGCTGTTAGCTAATATTCTTAGTTTTTAGTAACTAATATTCTCAGTTTTTAGTAAGTGAACTCATTAGTAACATCCATGGTGCCTTGACAAGGTTATAGGCAGTATTAGCATTACCACATTGATAACAACCAAAAGAGGAGTTAATTACCGTTAATTAATTAATCGTTACTGACATTTTACATCCCACATTTTATCTGTGAGAAAAATAAAGTTTGAAATGATGGTACATAAATAAAAGTATTAGAATTACGTATGCTGAGAGCAACTGGCATTACAAAGATAGCATGTGCAGTGCTGCGAGACTATATGCTTCATGAAAGCTGAGAAATACTCATGCATATAAATCTGAGGAATTGCTTATGTGATTAAAAAGGCATTTATATTCAAAGGCTGATTTCTTTGTAACAAAAAGTCAATCTTCCTTTACGGCGTCTGTTTACCCCAAAGCTGTTTCACCCAATAACAGAATTATAGTCATTAATTTTAATGTCAGTGCAAAATGGAGGCCTAAAAATCAAAGCCTAATGATATTGTAGATATTAGCTGAGGCTTCTCATCCACATGCAGTAATGCAAGTTTTTTTTTTTTTTTTTTAATATGAAAAGGTATGAAAAAAATGTAAAACTATAAATAATTAAACTTTGAAAAATTCTATCAAGAAAAAACGAGTTTTCTTGTGCATTTCATATGCTGAACATGACTGTGCTGTGCTGTTTTTTTTTTTTTTTTCATGTTCTTACAGTAAATATGCAATATAAACCCTTAGCCAACTAACCTATGGTGTAAGTTAGTTAGCCAACTAACTTACACCATAGGTCCTGTATTCTTTTAACATGATTCTTAGAACAGGATGAAAATCTATTGATAATGTAGTTTGGAATGTAGCCTGTGTTGGTTTGCATATGTCTGAGTGGAAAAGCTGTACATGGTAACAGGGAATGGAAACCTATTGTTGGGAAAAAAAAAAAAACAGGTCCATAAAATGCACATCAGATCAGTGACATTTCATGTCATAGGCAATTTCCAAAGGCATCAAATAGGTCATAGGTCAAATTGCATCAGAAAATGTGTTCATAAAGCATTGAGAGTTTCACATTGTTGAGTAAATGTGGAGCCATCCTGACAGATGTGTAAAGAAACACGAACATTTACTAAATGAAAAAAGGCCCCATGGGAAATACCTCCGTGGGGTAAATGATGCCAAATGCCACATTATAAATCAGTGCAGTAGCCAAGCTCACTTGACCTGAAGGTCACAGTTCCATTGACTTCCTGCCATTTTGATTATTGCTGAGAGTAAAATATGGAAGGCCTTCCAAAATGGTCGATATTCCTACAAGAATCATGCGTAGAGAGAAAAAGATATATACACATACCATTGGGCTTGCAGTAAAAAAATAAATAAAAAATCATAAACCATATTGAATATTTACTATTCTGTGGAGCATGGTGGTTGTGTACCCTAGTATGATGCAGGTTTTGGAATATAGGAACGCTGATATTGTTGTCTAGGACAGACTGAAAACTTTTATTTATTTATTATTATTTATTACAGTTTATTAATTAAGGATTCATTGATTGTGCAAAACTATTTATGAATCAGTTTATTATTAGTAGCAGTAGTATTAGTAGTAGTATTATATCAGCACCATTGTTTTTAGTTATCAGTTTGTTTTACCATTACTTCTGTCCTTATGATTCCATTTAAAAAAACAGATGACTACAAAGAAGACTAATACGCTGAATAGAAGATCAATTAATACTGAATAAAGCTCCAGTGTAGACAATTACAACAGATACCCCCCAAATGCATCCAGCTGATTTACAGTAGATTATATTTATTTATACCAACTGGATGGTGGTGGTGGTGGGAAGGGAGTGGAGATGGTGTGAGGGATGCTGTAAAGAATGAAGGATGGGGGCAGTCTCATCCCACATCTAGTATGCATGTACCTTGTTGACTCAGCTACTGTTCATGTTGACATATTATAATTTCAGGTCTGACAGATGGCTCTGTTTTGACTGACAATCATTCCTGATCACGCATTGCAAAGTGTACAAATGCTGAAGGCAACCATGAGACAGAGGTGAGGAGGGGAACCTAGACATAGATCCCAATCAGATACTAACACCACCTCCAACCAATCATCCTTTCTTCACTCTTCTCTATAAAAAAAGAAACTGAGAACTGCATATGATGGAAGTGAAAATCAGGTTGGGACCCCAGAGTGACGCGGTAACACCCCAAGCCGACAGTCTCCTGTAGTTTTGGGTCAGCCCTTATCAGCACCCAGTCGGCTGATTGAGCATTTCGAATCAGAGTCAGAGGAGAGCACTCTGATTGACTGGTCAGCCGGGCAAATCAGTGCAGGAGAAGAGAAACAAATGCTGTCAAGAGTCACATATACAGTATCTCTCATTTTCCACCTTCTGCTCATGCTAGCTACAGTCCATTTTAAAAATGAAAATTATGTGTTCACGTTATGATCATTTACATTCATTCATCTTCAATAACCCCTTTATCCTGGTCAGGGTCATGGCAGATCCAGAGCCTATCCCTGGAACACTGGATGCTGGGAGCAATTTAGTGTAGCCAGTCCTTCTACTGGCATGTTTTGGGAGGTGGGAGGAAACCAGGGAACTGGAGGAAACCAACATGGTCATGCAAAACTCCAAATAGACAGTAACCCGATCTTAGGATTGAACCAAGGACCCTGGAGCTGTGAGGCAGCAACATTACCCATTTCACATAAAAAGATAGAAAATCTAGAAACTACTGCCCCCACCTGGTACGGAGCATATCAGCCATCACATTTCCTCTTCCAGTTAGGCTTGAAGGTGGAAAAGATGTATGATCCCAATATTCAAACGGCAGTTTATACTCACTTTGCAATAGATCCTGGTGATAATCTCTTACTTGAGGACTTGGGATTGAGGTGTATGTTGATTATTTTTTACGGGGTACATGGAAGCTTAACCACCAGGTGTGACACGTTTGAAACATCGCCTCAGAATGAGATTTAAACATACCTGACAGCTTTAAACATGACAGCTCTTCTGAAAGCAACTGAAACCAAAAATGATGTATATTTTAAAACTTTGGCATATATGCATGGTTTACAATTTTTTAAAAATGATTGTCATCTTAATTCGTTTTAATCATTTACTAAACGAGTAGCTAACTTGACAAAAAGCCAAGTAATGTCACTTATTTTTCCACTTCTAACATTGCTTTTACCACATTACATTCATTGTTTTTTCCCCTGTGTCTGAATGATAAATGGCATGTGCTACATCCAGTATATCCTACTACATAGAGTGCGCAAGGCAGTTATGTTCTACCCTAGAGGTCATGTTTTTAAACTGAAAATTTTTAATCAATACTACATAATATTTCATTCAATGTTGATGCCCAATGTTGAGCACATTAATATTTCCATTTTAACAGAACAACCATTCACATTTTCTTACAGTGCTCTTTGAGAATTCACTTCACATTCAAGAAATCTTTGGAGGGACAGCAGGTCCATGTCTGGATCGGTGTGATCGGCGTTTTGCCAATGATACAAATGAAAATTCCAATATTCATAATTATTGGCAGAGACCATTTTGTACAGTCATGTAGACACCGACAGTTTTAGTTAAACAGGGCTTTTTCAAACCAAATTACTGGGGTTTGGTCACAAAATGATAATATAATGTCTAGATACACTAGGTTTGTCTGTTGTTATGATATATAAGGAAGTATAAGGAATAAGACATGATGTGGCATGCTGTTATAGGAAAATAATCAATGGAACCACAGCAATATGTCATTCATTCATTCATTCCCTCATGAGTCTCTCTTTTTTCTCCGTCTTGAAGTTAATAAGACAAAAAATGCACCTTGTCATGCTACTAAGAAGCTGGAAATCCCTCTGTCCTGAAGACTTTCCTAAAGGAACAGCTTTACTTCTGACACAGCTCTGATACTGGAGACTTCTTCCAAAAAGTGCTAAATATACATCTTCTCACAAAAGAAAACTTCACCATATCAACAAATACCTATGCTTTTAATCTGTTTATATGGATCATCAGCTATCCTTGTGTTTTATTATCTATCAAGGAGAAACTGGGATTTTCTTTCTTTCCCTGTTCCCACAGTCTGTTTACAATAGTAACTGAGAATCTATGTTCATATTTAAGAGAGATGGAGTGCAAGTGTGAGGTCTGGTTGTGAATGTCAATGCCCAAGTCCTCATCCCATTTTTTGCACTCCTTCCCTCCTTTGATCACACATTTCATCTTCATAGAGCCCATGAACTTCATTTGATATGGCAAATTCCTCTCTTTCTTCATCTCTCTCACTCGTCTTGCCTTGTAATGTAATGTTTTTCATTATTTCCCCTGCAGAGCTGCTTAGGCTGTGCCGGGTCATGTCCCATTCTGCATTTCTAGTGTAGTCATGAGCAGAGTGAAGTGAGGTGTTCATGCTGTGGGTTTTGGAAACTGGTTCATGTTTCTAAATTTACAGTTATGCTCCTTTTCTTGTCCTGTGCTTGTATTTTAGGGTTTTCTGCACAAATACACCTGATTTAATGCATCAGCTTATTAACACATTCTTCATGAACTTAACATGGGTGTGTGAAAGTGTGTGCTATACTATGCTATTGTGCTACAGAGTATGTTAGGTCAGTTTCTTTTTTTCCGATCCAAAACACACCCCTGCAGCAACTGAGACTGGACAGTTGAAGATTGGAAAAAACATACTATCTTCAGCTGTCTGTATGATTTTATGCACTGCACTGCTGCCACCTTATTGGCTGATTGGGGAATCAGATGTCCAATCATTTATACAACAGACTCTAGAATATACACAGAATGGTGTGAAAAACAAAAAACATCCAGTAAGCAGCAATTTTGGGTATCTTTTTTTTTGGGGGGTAGCTACACTGGTTTGAGCTGACAGGAAGGCCACAATAAATTAAGTAAACACTCTTTACAACCGTGGTGAGCAGAAAAGCAACTCAGAATGCATAACGTTGAAGTGGATGGGTTACAATAGCAGAAGACTACATCAGGATGCACTCCTGTCACCCAAGAACAGGAATCTGAGACTAGACTGGGCACAGGCTCACAAAATTAGACAACTTAAAAAGATAAATTACTAGATGATATTTGTCCAATCTTCAGTTGTCCAGTTGCAGTGAACATCTTTTTTTTATACAGTATATTGAAAAGTATTGGAATAGCAAGGCCAATTCTTTTATTTTTGCTATAAACTGAAGAAATAAATTTGGGTTTGAGATTAAAATATGAATATGAGATGATGGATCAGAATTTTAGCTTTCATTTCCTGATATTTACATCTAGCTGTGTTAAACAGCTTAGAACTTGGCACTATTTGTTTGAACCCACCCATTTCAAGTGATCAAGTGATTAAAAATATTGGAACATGTGACTGACAGGTGTTTCTTGTTGCCCAGGTGTGTCCTGTTAGATTGATTGTTTAAACAATTAATAGCTCTGAATGTCTACTCTTGGTTTGAGGCCTGGGTTCCACCTGTGATGACTACATTTGTTGTTAAAAAGAATAAACCAACATGAAGACCAGAGAGCTGTCTATGAGAGAAAAGCAAGCCGTTTTGACACTAAGAAAAAAGAGACAATCGATCAGAACCGTTCCACAATCAAAAGAAAGAAACCAGAGGTGTACTAACAACCAGATATTGAACAGGTTGGCTAAGGAAAACAACAGGAGCTGATGACAGAAACATTGTGAGAGGTGTGAAGAAAAACCTAAAAACAGTAGTCAGTAACATCACCAACAACCTCCACAAGGCAGGGGTGAAGGTATCACAATCCAGCATTCAAAAAACACTTCGAGAGCAGAAATATAGAGGATACACAAGATGCAAGTAAGAATCAAAAGGCCAGATGGGAATTCGCAAAGAAATACAGAGATGAGCCACAAAAGTGACATCTACCAAAGTGATGGAAAGGCCAACTTTGCCATATAAATAGCTTAAATAATTAACTAAATAATGTTTGCAAAAGATATTAGCCTGCTATTTTAGCTTTTGATTCTTCAAGTAAGGCTAAGCAATACCCCAGTGACTTTACCTAACTAACCATGAAATGTCTTGCCATATCACTTAAACTTAAAATTTTGCATAAAAGCATTTTATGTAATATTTTATAACCAAAACACACAAAAGCATAAGTTCTTGTCACACCTTCTTTTTTATCCACACCACAACTTTAACACCTGAGAGTAGTGGGAACACTTTTTTTTTCCCAGTGTGTTTTTGCTGGTGCTTCCAGTTAGGTGTTCAGTTCCAGGCTGTGGCTGTCAAATGGAAATAGATTATGTTACAGTAATAAATGTCCTTCCGCCAGTACGCACAGGGACACCCAGGGGTTCACATGACTGCACAGAGGGGAAAAGCTATTTTTCCCCACAAATCAATCTATTAGTCTGTGTGTGTGTGTGTGTGTGTGTGTGTGTGTGTGTGTGTGTGTGTGTGTGTGTGTGTGTAGGCAGCAGAAACCTGCCATGAAAATCCAAACATATTCCCACCATAACAGCCTCACCTGCTGATATTATATTTATTTTAAAATGGAATTCATTACAAACTTTTATTACTTTAATGAATTACTTTGTTGTTCTTCTGTTGGCTGGTGGTACACATATTTTTGATTTGGCAAAGTTTTTATGCCAGATACCCTTCCTGACGCAACCCTCCCCAATTTTATCCGGGCTTGGGAGTTGGGGTTGGTTCCCTGGCTGGGAATTTTAATGAATTACTTTAAACACTTCATTTGAATCCTCTATTAGTGCCTTATGTAGTGTCTTATAATGCCTGTTTGAGGCAACAGGGATGCATTGATGCAGGTACTTTATTGTGAAAAGTACAAGCAAAACGAACAAAACAGTGAAAACAGGTGGACAACCAGGCGAAATGTCTCTCTGCTGATGGGGGCCCTTAGGCTGACAGGTTCCATAGGTAGCGATACCCTTAATGGAACAGTCAGGAGACATGACATCCTCCGCCGAACAGCGAGGCGGAGCGACATCCTCGGCATAGCTAATGAGTGGCGCTATGTCCAAGGCGGAGACCAAGAGTGGCACGATGGGCACCGCGAAGCAGGTAGGAGGAGCGATGTCCACATCAGAGGGGGGAGTGATTTCCTCTGTGAAGCCAGAGAGGGGAGAAACGTCCTCCGGTTCAGTCACAGCCTGGTTGGGAGCCCCCTCCTCCAAAAAATTTTTAGAGAAAGCACATGGCCTCGAGCCATTCCAGCTTGGCATTGATCCATACCCTTGTCCCCTGTAGTTCCAACATCAGGCAGTTCCTATCCAGGAGTCCCTGATGGAACTCAAAAAAAACTGGGTTGGTCAAGCTTTCTGTCAAGCGGCAGGAATAGGCAGATGCAAGTGCAGGTTATTTATTGTGGAAAGTACAAGCAAAAAAAAAAAACAGTGAAGACAAGAACCATCAACATGAAATATGAATATGAGGGAAGAAGCATAAAGACTATAAGAGATACTATGGCACACATGAAAACAAACACCAACAACAACAACAAAAGCTTGACAATGAGACACTGAAAAACTGGAACTTAAATAGTGGTGCTAACAAGAATCATGTGAGAGTGATTAGTGAGGCATGTGACATGGTCCTGTGATTTACATTTACAGCATTTAGCATATGCCTTTATCCAGAGCAACTTATATTTGATCTTATTTATACAACTGAGCAGTTGAGGGTTAAGGGCCTTGCTCAAGGGCCCAGCAGGGGCAGCTTGGCAGTGCTGGGGCTCGAACTCACGACCTTCCGATCAGTAGCCCAACATCCTAACCACTGAGCTACCACTGCCCTTACATGGTCTTCTGATGGTCCTGTGATGTGCTGGGGCTGATGAGTAATGTATTTCTGTGCCATTTGGCACTACCATGAAATCCTGGCACAAGCATATTTACATAGATGCTCATAGGTTCTTATGTATTATAGTTTACAATGCATCAATATATGACTGCATGATATCAGGTTACAACAGGTTATATCTGTTTACACACATTTCCACATATAACCCTAAGAAACACATAGTAGTAGTATGAAAGAATGTTTGTTATATTGGATTATATAAATACTATTATTAGTACAGGTACTATAGTATAGTCTATATACTATACACCGATCAGCCATAACAGTAAAACCACTGACAGGTGAAGTGAATAACATTGATTATCTCGTTACAGTAACACCTCTCAACACCTGTGGATTGAGTTTCACCTAACCCACACTACTCAACAACATTGCGTGGAACCAGTTGACACTGCTTTTTTAAGTGAATCCAGCAATTCATTTTTTTGAATGAAGGGGCGGGATATATTAGGCAGCAAGTGAACAGTCAGTTCTTGAAGTTGTTGTGTTGGAAGCAGGAAAAATGGGCAAGCGTAAGGATCTGAGCGACTTTGACAAGGGCCAAATTGTAATGGCTAGACGACTGGATCGGTGCATCTCCAAACCAGCAGGTGTTGTGGGGTGTTCCTGGTATTCAGTGGACAGGGTCATGGGTGCTCAAGACATGGGGAGCTAAGGCTCGCCCGCCGCGTCCGATCCCACAGAAGAGCTACTGTAGCACAAATTGCTGAACAGGTTAATGCTGGCTATGATAGAAAGGTGTCAGAAGGTGTAGGTAACTGTAACAACTTGTGAACATTAGTTTATATTACATGTGAGATAACACGTTATAAATGCAGGTGTTATCGTGGTGTTATTAATGAATGGCAGCAGCAGTGCTATACTATGTGCTCATATCGTATAAACCACAAAAAATGTATTCACAGATAAAGAAATATCACAAGGAGACAATAATATCATTTGTATTTCTGATTCATTTTTATTAATTAACCCACAGTAATGTTTTGTTGTCGGTGATCTTTTATGCCAACGATTTTACTTTTCTTAAGTGTCTCAAAAGAAACAACAGCAAAGAAAAACAAGCGCTGAACAATCTGAAATGGTTGAACCTGCTATAGTATTCTGTAAGATATCAGTAAGATTTGCCTTCAGCAAATCCTTTCAGTGCTGGCGAGCTGGAAACATGGTGGCGTGAAAATGTCTGGCAGTTGCCTAGTGACAGACCTCTACTGACCCCTAATGACAGACGCATTTCCTACATCGAACCACGAGGGTCATTTGTCCAAAACCTTTAGGAGTAGTGTTTCAGTAGACCTGTGTTAGGTAAACAAAAATATCGTATGGGATCTTAAAAACCTTCAGCTGTATGTACTATAAAATTACAGTAACTATAATTAATTATAGTAAATAAAAATTCACTGAACATTCAGATAGTAATTACAGTATTATGAAATTCAGATTTCAGTATTTGCTCAGTATTTGACTTGTGCTTTTATTTCTGTTCTACTCCTGTGTATGCTTCTCACTGAATAAAGCAAGATTCAAAGAGAAAATACCATATTTTCCAGACAATATGTTGCTCGACGTAGCTTCATTGTTTATGTCTAATTAAAGGTACAGCTAGTTATTTTTAACCCTTTACTGCATGGTGTTGCCATATGGAAACTATTCATTTATATCCATTTTTTTTGTATAGACAATAATAAAAAACGACTTTCTTTCTATGTAACTGGAAAAAGGGGGCTTGTTATAATAGTAAGTCATGAATTTCAATAAATAAAATGAAGACGTGCATCATTTTTTTGTCTAAGAAAAACAAGACATTATGATACTTTCCACCACTGCACATTGTTGCCATATGGCAACAATTTACAAACTACCCCCTAAATGTTTTTTTTACTTTTTTTTAAATACATATTTATTTTTTGAACTAATTAAAGTAATAAAAATCCATTAAAATATTTTTGATGTAAATATAATAATTCATGCAGTAGAGGGTTAAATGCATGTCTAGACCGGTAACAATGATATCATTTCAAAGATAACTTGCACTAACACTATATAATAGTTTTGGCTCGTTTCTATGTTTTAGGCTTCTGTTTCCATTTTTCTGGCCTGGAAATGAGGTTTAGTAGTGCTTCATAAACATATTTTATTGAAATCTTTCACTGTATTATTTTAAGTAAACAAAAAAACACACTTTTTTGACAGGACATTATACATAGGGATACCTTCAAATGTACAAATATGTGACTCACAATAAGACTGCTTCTTAGTTAGATTAGAAAATAAAGGAATAAATAATTAGATAAATAATTAGACAAAGAAAGAAGGAAAGAAAGAAAATAATAAAGTGAAGACTTTCCCATTGTGAGTAACTTACAAAGTACTGGAGAAACTGGAGAAACTGGAGACTCCTTCCGTAGTTGTTAAATAAAAGTTTTCTTATCAATGATTATATGTTGTTTTTCATTACTTGAGGAAGCCAAAAAAATGTTAAATGTACTCAGTTTACATATGATGAATTTGCACCCGTAAGCTCAAGTAAATTTTCAAGTAGTCAGTTGAACACAGTCATTGATGCACATTGTGTTTTCTTGTCTTTCAGATCCTGACTTTAAAGACATGGGAGTCCCCAAGCCTCTTCCCGGTACGTATCGATCTTTCATTCTCATCTCACTGCCTTCCAGCTCACACAGCTCATTCTTTTGACTCTTCTAAAACAAACCTCTCTCTTTCTTTCCTGCTGTAGCGTGTGAGTTTGAGATGAGTGGACCCGAAGGCATCATCGAATCACAACACATTATCAGAGATGGTAAAGCTTTACAGACGGAGGCCGTGGACTGCAAGTGGTTCATCCGAGCTCCTCCTCGCTCTAAGGTTAGCACTGTTTCTTTTCAGCAGCTCTAAAACATTATTTTAGCCAGAAATTAAAAAACACAATGTTCATCATATCCCAAATTTAAGTCAAGCTTATAGCCGTCATGTCAGCTTCATGCAAACTGCATGGCTACATGATGCCTCAGTGTGTTTCATAGTTCACCAGTATTATTTGTGCATAAACGTTTTATGAAAATCTGTATAAAAAAATTTAATTACAGATCAAATTCTTATTCACTACTAACATTTTAACCTACGTATCACATCATGAAGCATCTTTGGTTTGATTTAGCGGCTGATCGAGGGACTGAAGGCGTAAGTAAGGAAGAGAGGAAAAGGAATGTTCTGCTTTGAAGCTTTCAAAGTATTTCAAATGTGGCTGGCTTCAGTACTTCACATTGTACACAGAGCTCTCATCCTCCTTTAAACTAGCTGGAACATCAGCAAATTAGCACAGGAGAGACGTGGGCAGCATGGCAAACATGTATACACACACTCACACACTCACACACACACACACACACACTCAGCACTAAGGCCCTAAAGGTTGCTTCCTCAACGACAGACGTCCACCGCTAATGTATTCCAGACCAGTGGTGGGGAAGAAGCAAGCTAATTAAAAAAACTGTAGCTCAGAAGGCTAATTAGAGTGCGCTCAAGTAAACAAGGCCATGAAGCAAACATGAAGGTGGTGACGCTTAAGTCTAATATCATACCTTGTCTGTATTAATATGGATACATTTCCAAACGTATAATTCTTCTTCCATTTGAGACAGTAGCCGGTAAGTGTAAGAACACATTAACAAGACAAAAACGTAACAACAAAACCGCTAAACAGAAAGGATCGGTCCTGAGCTGATCTGAGCTGATCTCACCACAGCTATCAAGAACACATATCGTTAGCCTCTTAGCATAATTGCCCAAGTCATATTTGGTCAAACATTATGCTATGAGGCTAACGATATGTTGTTATTTTGCACGTAACACAATTCACACAACTGTTCTTTGTCATATATCTGCATATGAAAACTAACACTTGTTATTTTAATCATAGTAAATCGTGGCTTTAGTGTGTTAGCTTGCACAGATCCTCCTTCAATATCATAAGTAATAAAAATAGTGGCCAAGCTTTTTCATTATCCTCTGTTGTAGATCGTATCAGTTGTAATTTTCAGCCTCAGGTGACTTTGAATCATATTAAAAATATTTTCATGCTTTGGGTTGCTGTGTTGTTGTACACATTTAATTTACTAAACAATTTGCAAATGTATTCTTTTGTTGATAAAATGAGAAATAGAGGTCGATTTTACCCTTTTCCATTCAGAATCCATGGGGTATACAACGATTGGTTCTCAACACTAGAAAGCCTTCGAATAAAGTGTTATTAAATGTTTAAAATCGATTTTTCTTCTCCAGTTGTACAAGTCGTTTACTTGAGTGAAACATAATGAGATTTTTATAAATGACTAATTCATTTCAGGTTCAGGTGCCAGTGGGATTCATTCATCAGTGCATGTATATGGAAATAAATGAAGCAGGTGTTTCTGCTGTGTTAGTGAATCCCATGAACAATTTAATAAACGCTCTTTTTACCAACAACAATTAATCTGGCATGTTTAGCCATATTTAAAATGAGACGTGTTGTTTTCCAGCAATTTGGGAATGATCTTGGCATTACATAATTCTCATTATGGATCCATTACATCCATGATTTGTTCTTTGCGACACACACACTATTTCACATTTAGATTGTTGATGAGATGCAGTGTTGGATCTCCAGCTCATTAGTCGTGTTGATGGCGTGTGTATATGTAGCATGTTGAGGACAAAGAGACACACAATGATGTGGCATCTGTAATAGTTTCATTTTAATGAAGAAGCTTCTTCATTAAGCTGCGTGCATCATACAGAGCATGTCGGTCCACGCACACACACACACACATCAAACGTGATCAGCGTGTGCGAAAAGAAATTAATGATATGCAAAATTTCACTGCTGGTGTTAATGCTGCTTCATCCTTTCGCCATGTAAATTTGAGTTTAACGTTTTGACAGTGAAGATTGTCACCCTTAAAATTAATAATAATAATAATAATAATAATAATAATAATAATAATAATAATAATAATAATAATGTCACTACAGTTTTTGTGTCTGCTCATAGAACAAGAAGCAAACAAATAACCTACATTACCCATATGACAAAAGCCCCAAACCTCCTATCCTGGACTTCTGATCATGCACATGTGGTCATCCTTAATGATGCCAGGGGCAGTCGTGGCCTAATGGTCTGAGAGTTGGCCTTGTACGGTGAACGGCGGTGAACCCGAAGGTCATGGGTTCGAGTCTCAGGAATTTTAGGTGGGGGGAGTGAATGACCAGCACTCTCTGCCACCCTCAATACCACAACTGAGGTGAGACCCTTGAGCAAGGCA
>CM074966.1:12307797-12319240 GCA_037577455.1 Pangasius macronema | reverse complement strand
CTGAAGGCAGAAAGACCCACAAACAAGCAGCAACTGAAGGTGGCTGCAGTGAAGGCCTGGCAAAGCATCTCCAGAAACTCAGAATTTGAGTTTTAAGAACATGGACTCCAGACTTCAGGCAGTCATTAACTGCAAAGGATTTTCATCCAAGTCTTAAATTTAAAATTAAAATTATGGTTATATTTACAGTTATGTCACATTGTCCTAATACCTTTGAGCCCCTGAAAATGGAGGCACTTTGCTGAAAGTGGCTGTAATTCCTAAATGGTAAATACCATATTTTTGTGGAACCTCTTAAACTAAACTAAACTATAAATACATAAATACACATACATATGCAAGGTATGAGGTAGAGACAGTAGAAACCAGCTCAATGCAAATGACAGGGCGTACAAATATAGAAGGTGCATTGTACAGAGACATGACGTATGTATCTGTTAGAGAAAGTAGAGACCAGCTCAGTGCAAATATAGAAAGTGCACTGTACAGAGAAATGCGGTATATATATCTGATGACCATACTGATAGCATCATGTAGTAATTAGTCAGTAATGTGCAAGGAGGCAAGTTCAGAATGAGGTGTAAAGGCAAGTTACCATGGTAGTGCACAGACAAGAGAGAGATGCTATTTAAGAGTGCAAACAGCATTATTGTACAGTATATTACTGTACATTATATTGTACAGTACAGCTTTTTATTTTATTTTATTTTTATTTTTATTTTTTATACATGGGTCAGAATGGAGGTGTACACAACTTAGCACCTGAGTTCAGAATTCAGAAGGCTTACAGCTGATGGGAAGAAACTGTTCCTGAGTCTGCTAGTGTGACAGCGAAGACTCCTGTAGAGTTTCCCAAATGGTAGAGGAGTAAACAGACCATGATTGGGGTGAGAGGTGTCTTTGAGTATACTTCTCACCCTCCGTAAGCAGCGTTTGTGATGGTTGTCTTTGATGGAAGGTAGCTGGACACCAGTGATGTATTGGGCAGTTTTCACCACCCTCCAGAGGGCCTTCTGACCTGAGACAGTGCAATTGCCGTACCACACTGTGATGTAGTTTGTTAAAATGCTTTCAGTAGTGCAGCGGTAAAAGTTCAGTAGGACCTGAGGGGATAAGTAAGCTTTTCTTAAGGAAGTAAAGGCACTGTTGCACCTTTTTGATCAGTGCAGATGTGTTGAGTGCCCAGAAAAGATCATCAGAGATATGGATACCCAGGAACTTGGTCACACACTCCACCTCGACCCCATCGATGTGGATGGTTGTGTGTGAATGGCCCCTTCTTGTGCTCATGTGGTCCACAATAGGCTCTTTGGTCTTCTGGGTATTGAGTGCAAGATTGTTGTTGGCACACCACACTGCCAGTTGCTGAACCTCTTCCCTGCAGGCCATCTCATCGTCGCCACTGATCAGGCCTACCACTGTGGTGTCATCTGCAAACTTGATTATTTATATCTAAATATAAGAAAATGAAAGAAAAAGAGAAATAAAGAAAAAACCTTGGTTTTTAAAAAACAAGATTTAACAGTATATCCAAGTAGAGTAATGTCAACATGATGCTAGGTGGAGTTTTAGAAATACAGAAGTACATGGAGAAAAGCAAGGATTAGTTTTGTAAACACAGTATCTATCACTTGGTGGAAAAAAGGTGGAATATATAATGAAACAATGGCATAAATATGAGTGAATGCCCAGCACAGCAGCATAGCCTGTTTATGGCATGGGACTGTTTTTTGGACTGTTCTTTCAGTAGGCACACCTTCAGTGCCGAAACACCTTCAGTTAAGACAATTTATTTTAGAACGACACAATTAAATGTAATTAAGTGATATTAAAAGCTTTTTGTGGCTTTGGTATGTCTGCTGATGTGTTAATTGTGTGTGGTTGAACAGAAGTGATTCTGTTTAAAATTCTTCAATGTTTCTAGTAGCATACAACTCTATTTGAACCTTTGTTTGATTGAATTTGCAAAAACTTGGCACCAGATTTAGTTAAACTTACATTACTATTAAACGTGAGGTGTGTTTACTTTCTGCAAATCCAACTGCATTCCATGCAAATGCTTTTGCACCTCAACAAATAACTTCAGACTGATGTAGTTTGAACCTTTTTTTTTTTTTTTTGCCAGCAAGATATAGTGTGATTTACTCTCAGAGAAAGCACTCCCTCACACAGCAATAACTGTTACTGTGATTTATACTTATTTGAAAGCAGTGTCATATTTGATTTGCCCTACATTAAAGTTTCAATTGAACTGAATAGAGATAACTTTCATGTTCCCAGGATTAGAAAATTGCTCATTACACTGTTAAGAGATTCAACAGGCAATTCATTCTCACCGTATGGAGATAATGATCTAATTTTTGCAGAGGACCTCACACCTCTTACTGGTCTTCTTTTTATAGGTTTAAAAAAAAATGTACCCAGGGAGCAAGTTATTATAATAATTACAGCTTTCGCATCAACCAAACACAAATAGGTCTGTTTTTGTCTGATTGGGTCTCTGCAGCTTAAAAGCCTTTGATGTAGACACAAAGGCCAAAAGAGAATCAGCAGAGGGGTTTTTAGCTTTATTGAACTAAGCAAGTGCATGAAGGATGTGAGTTTAATCAAGTGCAGAGCAGACACCAAAGTCAGCCACTAACAAATGTGTCTTGGGGGTGATATATTTTGCAGGTTAAAAAGATAAATAATTATTAATAATTAATCATTCAACATGATCTCATTCTCACATGATCAATGTGTCATCCCATAATCAGAGGCACAGACATGATTACATTATAGCTTATCCTATGCTTTCTGTCTGGTGGTAACCAATAAGCACTATGGCAGGAGGTTGCTAATGACCAGATCTAGTAGGCATTGTGTGCCAGCCAAAGTTAACATCTGAGGTGTTAATTTCCTATTTGGATTCCTTGTTCAAGTGACCACTGTCTGGCATTCTACTATAAAGAATAACTGAGTGCTCAGCCTGGTTTCAATATTAGTAAATAGAAAGAACAGTCCATTGAAATCTAAAAAGAGAGACGGCAAAGCGATCGTCTCAGATCAAGTGTTTGCTGCAGGTCGTGCTTCCCTAATCTATATTTAGGAATAACAGAGATGCTGTAACACTTGGTATATTTTAAGCCAAAGCTTTAGGAAACTGCAGTAACTGCAGCCCACAGGTGGTCAGTCAATTTTTGTGTGCTCTGGAATTTCTTTTTTTTTGAATGAGTTTTATTTTTGAGAAGTAATGTTTTAAGCATTACAGTATAGACAGTAAACAAGCCAGGCAATAATAGATAGATAATAATAAATAGTAAATTTTTTAGAGATATACACAACATTCATATTAACAGAAATCATTATAAAGACCCAAAACTGTTGTATCTGTTGTAAACTCATATTTAAAATATAACTCACATTTTCTTGTTTTGCTGCTCATTACATCACTAGCTGGGTTTGGACTCTAAACTTTTGACATTACAGGGAGTCTTCTTAAATATACAGCTTTCTTAACCCCCAATTTTCCTTTACCCCCAATTTTTTTTCTCCCTTTCTTTCTATGCAGTGGTTTGTTACCTTCCAAAAAAAAGAAAGGTAAATTATTCACCCTAAATGTTACTAGGCAAATGTCTATGAATTGTCCTGAATTAATTGCAGAAGACTATGCAAATGTCATTTGTATCCATTTGTACAAATAAGTAACCATATATTTACACTACACAATGTGTATTTACTTTCATTAATAAAAACATTAGATAATTATTTAGCATATGTGAGGTAGAGGACACAAACAGAGAGAGAGAGAGAGAGAGAGAGAGAGAGAGAGAGAGAGAGAGAGAAGGTGGATATCACCAGAGACTAATTTAAGCAACTCTACATCAGCTGGTTCTACCCACTGACATCAGCAAATCCCATGGTAACTATTGTGTTAAGGCTTTGTGAAGCAATGCTTAAAATCAAACAACTCAAAAAAAAAAAAAAAAACTGAAAAAAGAAACCCTCCATGGAGCCATATATGATTAATAGCTAGTTCCTGTTTCCTATGCATTTGAAGGAATTAGCCTGATGAAGCATGAACCCTGGATTTTTATTCACAGGTGAGTTAAAAGTAGATGAACAAACATGCATGTGTGTGATATTAGTATCAAGATAATTTAATTCCAATTATTCAGATACACAATCTTATTATTCTTATTACAAGTGCTTAAAAGGTCACAGAACAACAAGGTCATGGAAGGCCTGATATTCAAACATCCTTCAGTCATCCATGTGATGGGGGTGGGTCCAGAACTGTTTGGTTTGCCGGGGATGGTGCCACCTGGGGGCTGTAGAGATGACTTGGGGATCACATACGGAGAGCTGTACTGTAATAGCTTGGGACTGCGATTGCTGTAGTGGCTTTGGGGCTGCGGTTGCCACGATTAGCTTCGTACTCAGGACTCCATCAGTGGACAGCGGATAGATTTTAACCAACCAGACTTCTTGCGGAAACTGTGATGAATTTATTGGTTGCATAATTGCACTATTTGTCCTTATAGTACACAATAATAGAAGGGATTTATTTATAATCACACTATCCGTTGCACCCAGATGNCGCCACTGTCGCCACTGGCTTGCTCATTAGGGATAAATTCACAGTGATAAATTCAAATATTTACAATATATTTTTTGGGAATCCATTTATTTCTATAAAGCTTCTTTGTGACAATGCCCATTGTTAAAAGTGCTATACAAATAAAACTGAATTGAATTGAATTGAATCCAGCTGTGGTTGATTGAACCCATGAACACAACACTGGCCCAACCATTGACACATTCATGCTACTCGGTGAGGAAGAAGTGGTGACACTGATGACCACAAATTGTCCAGCGATCTGCTCATTTTACCCAGTACCATCCACCTTCTCCAGACAAGCTCCAGCAACCTCACACCATATGTGACCACTATGATCAGAATATACAGTTAGGTCTGGAAGAATGACAGAGTTTTTGTGATTTTGCTTACCACAATGGATTTGAAATAAAACAATCAAGATGTGCTCAAAGTGTAGACTCTCAGCTTTATTTTAAGAGGTTCCATAAAAATATGGCATTTACCATTTAGGAATTACAGCCATTTTCAGCAAAGGAGGCCATCATTAGGCTGAAAAAAAAAACATAAATCTGTAAGAGAGATAGTAAAAACCTTAAGTGTGGCCAAAGCAACAGTTGGGTACATTTTTAAAAAGAAAGAAAGTACTGGTGAGCTCAACAACATCGAAAGGCCTGGAAGACCACGGAAGGCAACTTGTGGAGAAAGTGGATGATCGCATAATCCTTTCCTTGGTGAAGAAAAACCCCTTCACAACATCAAAAGAATTTAAGAATACTCTGGAGAAGGTAGGCGTATCATTGTCAAAATCTACAATCAAGAGATGCCTTCATGAATGTAAATACAGNGATGATCAAAGTGGATGATCGCAGAATCCTTTCCTTGGTGATGAAAAACCCCTTCACAACATCAAAAGAGGTCAAGAATACTCTGGAGAAGGTAGGCGTATCACTGTCAAAATCTACAATAAAGAGACGCCTTCATGAATGTAAATACAGAGGGTTTACAACAAGGTGCACACCATTGGTAACATTCAAGAATGGAGGTACTTTGCTGAAAATGGCTGTAAGTCCTAAATGGTAAATGCCATATTTTTGTGGAACCTCTTAAAATAANATTGTGGTGGTGTATAAAGGCAAAATCACAAAAACTCTGTCATTGTCCAAATACTTCCGGACCTGACTGTATATATAGGAAATATCAAGATAGGAAATTTTGGCTACGTTGTCGACTTTCACTGAACCCTCACACTGCTGCTGTGTTGTTCTCACATTGAGCTGAACGAGTATTATATTGTACTTTCATTTTTGATTGTGTTTCATCAGAGAAAAGAAAAGCGAACATCCTGGACAACCTGAACAACACTAACAGCAGCATCATCGGTGTGACGTGCTGCATCGTCCTCGTCCTCCTCGTCGTCTCCGTCACGGTGCAGATCAAGCAGCCACGGAAGAAGTATGTGGTGCAGCGTGACGACTTTCAGGAAGTGTTCCAGGAAACACCTCGGCGCTATGACCTCGGTGACATTGCCGAACTTACAGACGATGTTGAGACGACCTTCCAGAAGCGCTGCGTTCACGAGCACCACTGTGGCCGTGCCAAAACCGCGGCCGTGATGGATCCGCATCATCACCACCACCATTATCATCATCATCATCACGATAACCGACGAAGCATCGTGGTCATGAAGCACAGCTACTCGCAAGAAGAAGCAGAGATGGAGGATGAGCTCGATGAGGAGGTGCCAACCACCAGCCACCGACTGGCCAGACATGACAAAGCAGTGCAGCGGTCAGTATCCATAGATTTCTGACCAAATTATCCAGCATACATCACTTTTTCAGTAAGGGAGGCTGAAGGGACCTGCTTCCCCTGACTTTCATTTGAAGTCTTTTTTTTTTTTTTTTTGCATTAGTTAATTTTTTTTTCCTTCTCCTTCTTATACTGTTATGTTTTCTTTTAAGCTCCCACCATTTGTGCCTTGGTTCTTCCCATTCACCATTTTTTCCTTGGCAGTTCTTCCCATGTCCTACTTTCACTTTTTCATAAAACAAAATATGTTTCTTTACTTTTTCCCCTTTCTACTTCTTTTTACTTGTTTGTTTCTGATAAAGTTTTTAAATGTTATTCCAAAATAACAGTTAACTCCATATAAGGAGTCAGATTACCATATTTGCTATAGCTGCACATCCCTCATAAAATTGTAACAAATGAACCCATTATAACTAGACAAACATATAATGAAAACATATAATGTCTCAGTTCATTGTGTAAGTCACAGCACCATCTAGAGGCAAAAAAACCCATTTCTGATAGGCTAGAAAACATGGTACACCCAAAGAAAAATGCTGATACCTAATGTATACCATTTAACTAATGTTAAATATATACCACATACCACTACCTGTTAAATTATACATTATTTCAATGAACAATAAAAACATGTACGTACAAGAGATGCTGTCCTGAAACATTAAGCTGAATTATAGATCACATAGATTTCTCCCTATGTAAAAGAGAATTACGATATTAAACATGACAGCGGTGATATTGCAGGTTCTGCCTCATTGGGTCTCTAAACAAACACGAATCAGAGTACAACACGACTAGGGTGTAGGAGACGATCAGGAGGTAAGATCCCTAAAAAGCATGATATGGATCATTTCTTTAATAGAGTATGCAGTCATTGGATGTTGCATCATCTTGCTTGCTGGTGAATTTCTTTTGAATTGAATTTTCATTGTTATTTCTTTACGTTTACTCTTGTATATGATGATTTGCGTATATGCATGGATTGTAGAAGTTTCCGTTTCAGTGCTGTATTGACTGAGCAAGATTCAGCCACAGATTCAAAAGCTCAAGCACTTTCTTATGCTGATGAAGCTTAGGTCAAAATGAACTTCTTAAGCAATATATCACAGTCGGAATGTGGCAAAATTACATTTTCAGGCGAAAATAATTTCAGAACATTTTATCAGAGGTTACAATGCAGGTGGGACAAAGTACTTAAACAGAAGTATGGATAATGTGTGGAAAACCTTCTCAGTTAAAAGTAGGAGTATGGAGGCAAGAATCTACTTGACTGAAAGTAAAAAAATCTATCTACATTAAACATATTCAAATATCCAAGGGAAAAAAGTAAGGAACTGATGAAAAGAGCTGACTACAAGTTCATCATACCCAAGCATGCCTGACTCATATCATAAATCCGTCATAAAGAAAATATTCTGCTAACTCAGCCCAGCCTAGAATTTGGCTTGCTGGCTCTTTAATGTTTAATAGCGCTTGTGGAATGAATGCTAAGGCACATTAGCAATGAAAACAAATTCAAATTCAAATATTATTGGTCACATACACAACCACACACAGTACGGTGTGCATTTTTTTGACTGTCCGTGATATGAAAATAGAATTTACCTAAACCTGTATTTAATTCTATAGAGGTAGAAAAGGAAAAATATTAAAATATGATATAAGGGATACACAGATTGGTGGCAGAAACTGTACAACTGTATTTTGTGTAAGGTCCAGAGATGTGCAGTTTGTGCAATATAATAGTCTATAGTCAATATAGTCTGTGTAATATCAATTCTAAGCTCTAGTCCTAACATGAAAAAACTGGATTAGATAGTTCATTTAAAAAATCATTTGCAAAACATAACCAGCTAGAAAATTTAACAAATTTACAAAACATAAATACCTACCTAACGTAACAAGCTAATTTAGACATTTAAACTAGCTCATTTACTAAAATGTAAAGTTAACCCTTTACTGCATGGTGTTGCCATATGGAAACTATTCATTTATCTCCATTTTTTTTGTATAGACAATAATANGACATTATGATACTTTCCACCACTGCACATTGTTGCCATATGGCAACAATTTACAAACTACCCCCCTAAAAATTTTTACTTTTTTTAAAATATATTTTTATTTTTTTAACTAATTAAATTAATAAATAAAATAAAAATAATTTTGATGTAAATATAATAATTCATGCAGTAGAGGGTTAACTCAACATACTTCTTTAGATTTGATGGTGAACTTTAAAGGCAGATATTTAATTTTTACTAAGAAAAAAAAATCACTTGTATTTGTATTTATTGAAAATTAAAATAAAAATGTAGAGTAGAAAGTGTTTTCTCTTTTCAGTAGTAACTGAGTAACGTACAACTCATCCATAATAGTACTTAAGAACAGTAACAAAATATTTTCCACCCCTCCTTTCTCTGGTAAGCCAATGCTGAATGCACTGAATTTGCATACTGTAACATGATAGGCTCTTCAATTTTATGATGTGGCTCATATTTAAAATTTCTGCAGTGACTGTTTCTGAAATGCTACCTACCCTAGCAGCTTCTTCCCAAATGCAACAAGTATAAGCGCAAATATATTAGTTTTCCATGATGTGATGTATATTATATAACCGATTATCAGCACACACTCATTTATCACAACTCCATGACAAATTGTGCTGAAGAAGTGAATGTGGTTGAATCTATCGCATGCTCAAGTCTTTGAACGTTCAGTGAGGTGGATCATTTGTGTGCTTTTCAATATGAGTGTGTGTTATAATATGAGTTCACCTACACTGAACTGTTCTATGTATATATTTACATATGCATGTTATAAAGCACAGGGTTTATTAACATTTTTTTTCCATCACAACCCACAAAAACCTTTGAACTGATGTGATCTAATATGTGGAAGCGTAGTGGCTTCGCATTTGTATTTTTCATTTATTCATTTATTATGGTTATTATATGATTTTATCCAAATTTCTTTATAAGTAAGGCAAGCACAGATTTAAGCAGAGCTCAACACTGGCTTTGTTTACATGCAGATATAATTTATCAGTCTGAATCAATTCATTTCGATTGCAGATTCTGAATGAACAGTTTATATTTTTACCGTTTCACCTGGAGGGAATCTCCACTTGCATGCATGCTGGGAGGAAATTAGCTGTCCAAGTCTACCAAGTAGCTAAAGGTAGCTCAGGATATTAGTCAAGTGTTCAACTGCTTCGTTTTTATTGTGTTTCTGTATTAGCTTAGTTAGCTTAGTGTAGCTTTCTGGTATTTGATTGGATACTTTGATCACAGGATACATGGTTTTCAAATCCATTCAACCCATTTTCTGACAATTCTGTACATAATGCGTTTTTGCAACCATATTTTTTACAGAGCTACTACAGAAATGAGACTTTTGTCATGTGGAAACACATCCGATCCAGATTTCAACTTCAAGATAGTCACAAGAACCAATATACGTAAAGTTAGCCATTCAACCACCACATTTTTGAAAGAGTGGAAGGGTATTTTAACCGATCTGAAATTAGAATTCATCCTCCAAATCCCCTTAGTAAACTGAGGTAGTCAGAGCAACAGGTTTGTCTGCTGTAATTTTCAAAATTTCATCAGGAATGAGTCTGAATGAAGACGTTGCCTTCTCTGAAAAAGATGCATGTGATTCTGCTTCAAGCCGATTCAAATTTTGTAGCGGGCTTAATATACGTCTCATTACAGATTATATATGTGCAAAACTATGCATGTAAAAATATACAAGGAAATGAACAGTTGAAAATTATTTTGGTCCACTACAGACATGTGCCTTTGGTGAAGTGGGTTGTGTGGAAGTGTTAAGTGTTTTAAAAAACCCTGTGTCTGAGCACACTTAAATACACTTTCAGTGTCTGATCAGTCTTGTGTTATCAATATCAATTCATCTTGTGTTTGTGCTAGTACACTATTATTTTATATTGTCTTATGCATAATGCAATGAATTGTTTGCTGTAATATGTGTGTGAGTGTGTGTTTGGTCATGTTCTGTATTATGTTGCAGAGACCCCACATTATGTTAGACATTTCAATATATATAAATATGAGGAGCAGCATACTGTAAGTTCATCAAAACCCAGAAGCAACTGCCTCGATGAAGCACGAAGGACTTCATTAACTTTTCCTTTTATTATAGATGAAGAATATGGAATTATGAACATGAGCGATGCTTCGCTGTTAGAATTCAAACGTACACCTTTATTATTTTGCCACAAAGCCAATATATCTCCTCATGATATTTTCAAAAGAGCACATTTCGCACTCTGCAAACTCTTTAACAGTAGTTTGTTGTAAAATAAAACATTGTTACAGATTTACAGATCACACAATTAATTTTAAAAAGGTGTCCCTATTAAAATGACAACTTTTTGATCTGTTAGTAAGCAAGCAGTAATACAATACAAGACATACAATCTCCATTTATATTCATAAAACAAAGTTATAGGTAACTTCTGATTAAAATAACATTTCTCATGCTGTTGCATGCTTTTAAACAATTATTTGTTATATATTTTATATTTAATAGCTGATAATCCAGATACTAATTTCTATACTAACATGTGCATGCTAAAATTTTAAAGAAGCAATTCAGCCAAAAATTAAATGTACAGAATATGCAAATGTATCTGATCAGTTTAGACATCTAGTGTCTGAAATTTCCTTTTTTTAGTTTTGTAGTAGAGCTACGAGGTTCAACAAGTAAGAAGAGGTTATTCAATTCAGTATCATGCAAGCTGCATACCATAATCATCACACTCATGGCAAAAGACAGCATTTGGTGCAGAAATACAATTTATACATACTTCTTCTTCAGTAACTGCTTTATTCCTGGTAAGGGTTGAGATCATTGACTGTTCATATGGGATGGACGATGCAAGAGGGATTCACAAATGAAGCTAAAAATGTCTCTGAGGCCCTCTAGTGGCTGGCTGCAGTATAATTTTTAACCCCATTCTTCTTCTTCTTCTTTCGGCTTTTCCCTTCAGGGGTCGCCACAGCGAATCATCACTCTCCACCTATCCCTATC
>CM074966.1:12279598-12290547 GCA_037577455.1 Pangasius macronema | reverse complement strand
TATGGAGGTAATAAATGAGGATATGAAGCTAGTGGGTGCAAGTGCTGAGGATGCAGAAGATAGGGATAGGTGGAGAGAGATGATTCGCTGTTGCGACCCCTGAAGGGAAAAGCCGGAAGGAGAAGAAGATTAAGGACAGGTTAATAATAATGTTCTCGGAGTAACTGGAGGACTAGTGGTTAGACCACAGTGCTCTCAGTGCTGCGGCCCGGGTTCGATTCCCAGCCAGGGAACTAGGCCCTTTCCGCGTGCAACAGTGCGCTTTCAGTGCTGGTCCCAAGCCCGGATAAAACTGTGGAGGGTGGAACAACTGTCAGAGCTGCCGTTATAGGAAATGAATCAACACCTCGTGAACAGTCAGATTTGAGAATGCAGCAGTGCTAGTAATGAAATAGTAAAAAGCTAACCAGTCAGTAATATGGAAGAAATGAATGTTATGTACGCCTGTGTTCTTTCTCTAGTCATGTTGAGTATATGAAGGATGGACAGAAGCACATGAGGCTGAAATTCTACATCGAGGGTTCAGAGCCTGGACTGCGTGGCACCGTGCACTCAGAATCACGAGAGGTGCAACATTTTCTAACCACGCTCGCGTACATACGCACACATCGTGTATACACACTCAGTTTATGATGATAAGCAGCACTCATTTGCCATTTCTCAGGTCACTTTGTAGGTAAACAGTACCAGCACCAAGCACACTCTCATGTCATTGGCACTGCAGTGCTGAGAACGTGTACCATGTTTCTTCATTTTCCCAGAATCCTGAAAGCGGAAAATATGAATTCCGCTACATCTTTGTGGACGTGGACACGTATCCCAGGAGGACCATCGTGATCGAGGACAACAGATGAGAAGTTTCTGGAGGATTTGTGTAAATGTGAATCAATTTCAGATTATCGACACAACTGCTTCACTTTGCAGCATTGCCAAAGCAGCTTAGATTACTTTATTAATAATGCTAAAAGACTGGGGGGAAAAATGAATCATATAGTTTGTCATTCAGATTGCAGAATTCAGCTGGTTTAGCTTTCTGGTGCTTCAGTGATCTGATCACAGTCAGCTGGTTTTAGGTTTGCTGATTCAATTGCTCGTTCAATTCTATTAAATGTAAGGAAGAAGTTGAAATTTTGGGGAAGATATAGAACACATTTTTGTATAACCAAAAAAAAAAGTAATGTATAGCACTTATGACATTTTGGAAATAAAATAATGTGTGTATATGTCTTTATGAAGTCTGACTTGCTGTTAAGAGAACTTTGAGATGAAATATTTCTTAAACCTCCGAACAGCAGGAACTGTGATCCAGCAGGGGGCGGTATTGAGCAGGAACTGTGATCCAGCAGGGGGCGGTATTGAGCAGGAACTGTGATCCAGCAGGGGGCGGTATTGAGCAGGAACTGTGATCCAGCAGGGGGCGGTATTGCACATTGCATCATTTCAAGATTAAAGATTCGAGTAGCTTTATTGACATGGTAAAAGGCTTTTACGTTGCCGAAGCAACAGAGGTACACATTTACACAAGTTCGATAAAGTAAGAGCAATAAAAAGGGGGGAAAATATAGACAATGGCTTGTTTTATTACCCAGATGTTACTGAGCATGTTGTGCATGTTTGCAGTGTTGGTGTTATTGTGTGGTTGGTGCTCCTGTGCCGCTGCTTACTCTTCTGGTGTGACGGGATTTCACAAAGCTGGCAGCCAGGTCTGAGCTCGCTGAGGTTTCTCCTAGCAGGTGTGGGAGTTTGTTCTTGTTTGGAATCAGATTGAAGGCTTTTTGATGGGTTGTGAAGCGGAGAAAACATGTTTCCTTAATTTATGAATAATTAGGGCATGTTGTGAAAAAGTCCAGTGCACAATGAAGTACTCTTCATTTTGTGTGCAGTGGGGGACAGCCTGTCTTCTTCTCCAGGTCCGTCTGTGTCTGCCCATCTCTATGGCGAGGCTGTAGGGACAGATAACATTCTGATTTACTTTATTGAGCTGTTAGTTCTGTCCAGGGTTTTAGATTTTGTGCGTGTGTGTGTGTGTGTGTGTGTGTGTGTTTCAATAATTTGATTTGGTCTGTCTGGGGTTTTGTTCTGGAGTTTGTCCGGACATGTTTTGGAGTTCTCTGTTATGAACAATAAAGCATTAAATTGATACGTTCGTTTTGGAGCCGTATCAGTGAAGTCTGCTTAATCTGTTATACTACCAGATGTGTTTAACACAGTTTCTATACTTTTAAATCTCCATCTTCTTGTAGATTTATCTTCTGTCTGCAAATAGATGTTTAAACTCCTGTGGTGGGGAAGCAGATATATTGGAACTGGGATTCCTAAATGACAAATCTCTGGTATGATAACAGTGCAGTCTAATACAGGTATTGGTCCATCACCATATCTGCCTGAGTTTTCGAACAAGACAGGATTAAATGCCTAGTAACACTGCTGAACAATGCAGTATGAAGGTTGAATAAACTTTATATGACCTTTATTAGCCAATGCTCCATGACACTACAACAATCCACCCACTTAACTGTGGATTAAATTGTTGAATGAATGTGCTGTCTATCTTTAAAAGTTGCTCTCTATCTTTAAAAGTTGATCAGGCCTCGCATCCTCTCTGTGTTTGGCAGCAGTGTGTGCAGCCCACGCCTTCCTCCCTTTACTAAGACGCAGTGGGTGTGTCTCAAATCGACTGGCTTCCTATATAGATAATTACAGGATGGAAAGAAGACTAAACATGCAACTCTGGCTATGTTTACATGCGCATCAAATTCCCATTAAGAGGAGGTAACCCAGACACGAGCCGCATCTTCTGCCATGAAGCACAGTTCTTTACCAGAATCCTTGTGGTGATGTTAGATTTTTAGATATTTTAATTATTTGAATTAAAAAATGAAGATATTAGATATTTCATGAGGAGCAGAATATCACAATAATTTAGACTGGACATTTTAATTTAAACAGTAGGATTTTTATCAATATATTTGATACGTTTTTGCCTATAGACCTATGTCTATTTCTGTCACCTGGTATCTAATGCAATAATTTATTAATGATAATAACATTATGAATTTATAATGTTCTTATCTCTTGATCCTTCACAAAAACCTATAAAGGGGAAAGAATTTAGAAACATTATGTGACACTTATAAGTAGTTTGAATATGGCTTGTGGGACGTATTAAAAGTTTGTTCGATGTGCAATAGTTGTTTTTTTTTTAATAAAGGTTACAAAAGAGAAGTTCAGTCCATTGCAGTGTGTTTATTATTAATAATGATTAATTTTATGAATAATTAATGATTATTAATGAATTAATTTCAAAAATACACTATGGACCATAAAATCACACCCACATACACACCAAAACATTTCATAGAAGTATCGATATCGACGATACTGGTCTTGAAGGTCGTCTGGTATCGCCCATCCCTACCGAATTCGGCACTGAAACACCCTAGAAAATGGCTGATCCCTAAGTATGCACACTACATGCAGAAGATGGCGATTTGAGACGCGCCCTTGGTTCTCAGGTTTTTTGTTACGGAAGCTGAGTTAGCCATGCACAAAGATTTATGAATGTGAGCGCATAAAAAAACAACTAAAAAAACCCCGAGGCCAACGATAGTGTCTGGAAAACAGCACATAACTAAAAAAAACGCGTTTAGGTTTAAATTGTTGGCGGGGAACTGTGTTGTTTTTCGATTTATTTATTTACACGCGCTGTGTTTAGCCATTAAACACGAGCCACATTCCTCGCTTAGCTGGAAAATAAACAAACGCAATGCTAACGGCTACTGGACTGTAGATAACGAGCAACGCGGCGCGAGGTGAGGCATTTTTGCAATTTAATAAACAATGTTTCTAATGTTATTTTTTAAATATATGTATATAATTATCTGCGAAAATAAAGTGGTATTACTGTACTAAAACGGTGTGAGGTACAAACAGAATTTAGTAGCAAACGCGAAAGGCAGCTACTCTCAGGCTAAGTCAGTAAGCTAACCCTGATAGCAGTGCTGTGCCAATGTAATCATAAATACATACAGACTCGCTGGTAGCCAAACCGGCTAATGCTAAATACAACCACGTAAAGTGTTACTGATGAATTTTGTGGGTTTTGCATAACATTGGATGTGTTTTAAGAGTAATATTTAGCTCCACGTTCCTTAAAGAAGATGGAGTCTTCATTTATTGAGATTTAAGTAGTTTCATATTTTGCAAATTGGAAATTTTGTTTTTAGTCTATAAAAGTGTGAGTAGATTTGAACGTAGACTCCATAGAATACTGGGATATTGTGGGGCCTCTGATTTTGCGCCTAATATTGCTGTAGGATTTTAATGATTTTTCAGCTTTAATACATTTTATTCAGGTTATCAGAGCATTAACACACCTCTCAGGTTGATAAAGTGTGTGTGTGTGTGTGTGTGTGTGTGTGGAAGGGTCTAAACCTGTAGAACCAGACGTGGGCTCTGGGGACTTCCAATTAGTCACGGAGCACAGGTGTGGTTTTGTGGGTGGAAAGTTCATGAAACCCTAATAGTTATAAAAAATAAAAAAAGAAATTAAATAACTAGGGATGCACAATATATTGAAATGATTTAAATATTGTGATATCACCAGGCCTTGCGATAACCAAATGATTTTAAAATTCAAAAAGTTACGAAAAGACACACACACACATACAATTTAAATCGATTGTACACATTTATAGCATTGTTGTACCACATCACATTATTTAACAAGTTATCGCATTTTTCTTCATTTAATAAATATAAGATTGCTGGCATGTTTGCTAATGTGCTTATTAAATCTGTACTGTATGATCAGTGCTGTAGGGGAAACCAGGAGTTTTGCCCTAAGGAGTCTTGGCTTAAGGGCATGTCAGATTTCTATGGAGATTGCTATGAATATGGGCAGCAACCGGGTACGGCATCATCACCAAGATTGTGTTGTTGTGTTGTTGTTGTTTTGGATTCCCACGTGCTTCTCTTTTTGATGTTGATTTTTATATTCTTTTAAAGTCGTGTTGTATAAAACGGGATGGTGCAGCACTGAAGAGTTCACATCGTGACGTGTCGATCTTCTGTTGGTCACACGTCTTCACCTGATACGAATTCGCACGTCAGAGTCCACCAAACTTGAACTTTGGAACGAAGCGAGATGCAAAACGTCTTCGCATTGAGCTTGAGTTCCCGGTCTCCAACATTTGCATGCGTGTGAACGGAAGTCAGTGGAACTGCAAAGTGTCGTGTGACCGCCCCTTTATTACTCGGGTGATATTATAATACAAGTCAAGTCGAGCTTTATTGTCATCCTGCTACGTGTGTGGACATATAGTGGAACGAAATGTTGTGTCCACGGTGCTACATAAATATGAACATAGAAGTATAAGAAAATTAAGTTGACTATGCCTACTTTACAAAAACTTTACATAGATACTGCACAATATCAACAATATCGATATCGTGACAAATTGCATCACAATACGTTTTTTCCAAGATATAATGTATCATCATTAGTTTTACAGCACTGAGAGACTCCACTGTTACGTAGTAGCTGATTTTAAAATCTATACGCTGTCCCAGAAGTCTCATACGCAGGGGACTATGTACGCCAGCACCATGTCAGTTGTGCCTTCATCAGTAGACGGTCGTGGACGTCCACTTCTCAGCCATGTTTCCTCTTAAAGTCCATCGCAACCTTGTGACAGCTTCCCAATCCAGCCACGAGAATGAGAAAGACGAACGGATATATATATCTACATTAACTACTAAGACGTTTTGCTAAGAAGTGTTAATTTCGCCCATGTATGGAGACTTCTGGGACACGCTGTATTTTTGTGCCACTTGTTTTTCCTTCCTTGCCTTGTTAAAAGTCGTAGACTAAATACCACAGCGGACATGTGGACTTCTCAAATCTGATTTTTCAGAATGTGATGATTAATTTTCTATAACTGTTCCCTAGTTTGCTGTAAGGCAGATCTCTTTAGCTAATACGTGATTACGTTTCTATAGTAACAACATGTTCACGGGAACTTGCATGGTGAAGGCACCACATACTCAAAGTCTAATAATAAATGGATTTAAAAAAAAACCAAACTGTTGTTATTTAACAAGCAATTGTTGAAGTTTTCTGTAAGATGTTTATGTAACATTTATGGAAGGAGTCTCCAGTGTCGGCACTTTGAAAAGTCTGAAGTCTTCAGGACTTTGTACTTTGTGGTTTTTCATCTGCGTTTTCTTTTCGTCTTTTTAATGTCGAGTGAACGAGGGGAAAAAAAGGAGAGGCTGTTGAGGGAGTGACTTTTACAGCTGCTATAATGTGATGACAGGAACTAAGTTTTCTCGCAGGCATTCCACAACATAAAATGTAACTAAAAAAAAAAGAAAGTGACATCATTCATTAATAAGTAAAAAATTGTAAACTCTGCCAAATTGCTGAGGTATTAAAAAAAAACAAAAAAAAACACATGATCTTGGAAAGTAGTCAACTTCATGGTGGTACCAGTAACTTGGTTTTGCCGGAGGTCTGTACTGTGTTGGGACACCAACTTATAAAAGTATATTGTAGTGCGGGGTTTCGTAAAATAAGGAAGATATGTGTGTGACTACATCGTGCACTTTCTGCACAGTAGAAAGCTAACTGAGATTCACAGGAACAGCAGAACAACTACGTGTGTGTAGGAAATGAAACTTGCATGTAATAACACTTCATTTATTAGTCAGTTAAAATATGCGAAAATAATGTACACATAAACGACACAAGGGTACGTTAGTCCTGGTAACGAGAAACCTTCAGTAAACGTATAAATTTTATTTTTACTTTTAAACAGTAAATCGTTTATTCTGTTCTGGTTTCAGCCAGACTGAAGATTATGAAGACTGATTCAGACTGAGAAGGTTAAACTATGGAGCTGTACTGGTACATGTAAGTCACAATTCTCTCTCTCTCTCTCTCTCTCTCTCTCTCTCTCTCTTTTTTTTTAATCAAAAAAAACTTTTAAAGTCCCAAGGAACCTACATGCACGATTGCTGTTTAATGAGGTTAGCGTCGGTCTTCTGAGCGAAGTCTAAATAATTAGTCACCAGTGTCTCCATGATCCTCAACAAACTCAGACCTCCTTTAACGGAAAGTGAGTGGAACTGGTCTTAGGGTGTGAACGCTTCGCCCTTGTTCATGCCCAGACAGTCCTTAGAATCGAAGAAGCAGCTAACCTAGTGATTGTAGTGCGATAGTAGCGATAACTATCCATCAGTGTGTTGGTCAGTCAGCCATGCTCTGATGAGTGAATTCAGCAGGGTGTTTGAACAGCATTTCTTTACATTTCTTTATTATTCATAACCCGAGATGATTTGTTCTGAGTGAAGTTTTGTCAACATGTCTCTCTTCATCTTCGCAGAGTTGTCATAATATTTATTATGATAAAGATCTTCTTCTACGTCTGCTGGTACCGCTCAAGACAGAGGCAGCTGGCCGCATATCTCAGCAATCCACGCAATGCCCAGATCGTTATAGTGGGAGGAAGAGCGTATCTGCACCAGATGTGCGAGAACCAAAACGTAAGCATGCTACATCAGTTAATTAATGGCATTTAACGAGAGTAAGTTTTCCACTCACGATATGCTTTTATCCTTTTTAGTTATTTAACCTTCAGTAAGGAAAGCAGTGAGTGCTGAATGGCGAAGTTTGCATACTGCTGAGAAAAAATGTATGAATATTCATTTAGGGGAGATGGCCTGCTTCTGCTCACACTGCCATGTTACACTTCTGGACTGCTTTTTATTGGTCATGTGTTAGATTTCCTGGGCTATGTAATGGTGGAATTCCTAGCCAATAATCCATAACCGAATAAAACAGGCTTGTCCCTAGAGAAAATAATCTAGAAGAGAAGACACAGGACGTCAGTAATCCAGAATATCATAGATTACTTTTAGCTCAAGCTACACTTGATGTGTATAGTCTGTGTTCAGCTGTACAAGGCTTGTTCCACCTGTGGTCTCTGAACAATTTCTCAAAATGTGCACGGCAACATATATTCTTATTTGTGTTATTATTATTGTTATTAGCTGAATCTAAGCAGCTGGACTATCTGCAGATTTATCATCTGTTAATCTCTCTCGTACATGCCGTAAGTGGCATGATGTTTGGAATCTTAATGGCCACGTCTATAATTTAAAATACAAATTCTACTGATCTACTATAACTAACCATTATACAGAACCTTTATTTATCCCAAAATTTATACCACCATCAACTCAGTGACTTTATGAATTTCAGTAAATCATACGTTTGATATAACTGTGTGTAAGATGAACAGAATCTATATATTATGATATATAATTGGAGTTGTTAATACACTCTTTTTTTTTTTTTTCCTCCCCATTTCTCAGACGTCAATCTGGCCGAATTGGTACGGCGTTCAGGACGACGGCTCCGTAGGCGAACCGTCCGTTTCTCTTCCTCCATCTTCATCCCTCTCTCATCTGGACCTACCCCCTCCGTACGAGGCTGTTTCTGGAGGTGAGACCTACAAGCACAGTTTGTTCTGGTTACATTGTGTTTCTAAGGTCTACAGTTATCCAACACTCATATAACCAACTCTGCTTCCTAAAGTTTAAGATGTCTATAACAGATTTGTCCAAGCGGGAATGGTGAGAGGAAGTGGCTTTAAAAATACTAGCAGAACACTTCCTTGGACTGTGCACATTAACAATCGACTTGCGTAAGCCGTAGTGTGGTTAAAGTGATTTACTGATGGTCAGTCTCCAGTTGTATTGTTATCATGGAATTTAGGAAGGACCGTGTTCCGCTAACGTTTCAGTTAGCTGACCTTTCTTCTGCTTTTGTGACACAAACTGAATTTAAATGGGCAGATGCTGATCATGTGAGCTTCATCACTTATTCACTTCTATCAGATAATGAATGCTCAGATGAAACATTTTAGTTTGAAAATTTGATTCTTTTTTTTTTAATGAACAAAGCTTTCTGAGATGTTTATAATTTCTCATAATTTACATTCGATATGTTGAATTCAATGAGTAAAATTCATTACACTGAATTANATTAGTCGTTAATTCTTATGCTAATATTATGACCTAGACAAAGCCAAGGAGCAGCCATGGCAAATCCAAACCTGTTTTCCTGCCTCAGCTCTGCTTGTCCTTCCCACTTTCACTTATAGAAAGCAAACTATTGAAGTGCGATTCATGTAATATATATATACTTTCACTATTGGTTCCATTCATAGGTCAACAGATTCCATTTACTGTAAGTTTTATTTATTTTTTTTCTTGGAAACACACCTGAAGTCGGTAACAAGAAGTTTGAGGTACAGTATGAGAGAGAGAGAGAGTGTTTGGTCATTCAGAAAAGCATGCAAACCTAATTCAGGGTCTTCCAGTGTTTCTCTGGTCTACACAATATTCTCTGTTCAGTATGTTTATCATCAGTAAGTCAAGCTTTAACAGTTTCTTGGTGTATACAAGGCTTTAAGCAGCTCCTGAGTGGAGTGAAATGGTAAACCGAGGAATGTGAGCTTACACAAGGACCAGATGGTTAGAAGGCACTGTGAAGAGCTGGCTGGTATTAGCCAGCGTTTCAACATCATCATGAGTCACAGTGACGGTGTACGCATGTTGCTTCATGTATACAGAGAGCAGCCCAACATGCAGGAGTGGTGTTTTGGAAACAGTCATGACTGTACGAAAGGATCTTTATCACTTAACATGTTTCAATGTTAAACACAACAAAATGCTATAACAGCATACTCGAGCAGAGTTCTTTTGCACCAGTTTGGGCTTATCCACAATACCATCAACTAAACATATTAAACATTACAGTTCTCAGAGTAAATAGTGTGTATAGTGAAAAGTGATTGGACAATTACCTCACTGATGACAGGTTAAAATCCGTTTCTTTCTGTTACTGTACCCCCTCCCCCCTCTTTTCTTTTTTTAACCTGATAAAGTTCCTTACTCCAGTGGTTCTCAATACTGTTGAGTTCAGCTACAAAAAATTTAGGTTAGATTTCGCAACCCTGTCCCTCTGGACTTTATAGGTCACTTTCATACTACAGCTGTCTCCATTGCTTCTTTCAGGGGACACGACCGCACTGTAAAGCCACTGTAAAAAGCATGGCATTTCTGGCATTGTATAACTAAATCAAACGATTATATGTTTTTGGCTAAGTAGCTCTTAGTTAGGTTCCCCCAACCGCCCAACACATTATATATATATATATATATATATGTGGGGTGTTCCCAGTATGCAGTGGTTAGTAGCGACCAAAAGTGGTCCAAGGAAGGACAACCGGCAACTGGGTCATGAGCTCTCAAGGCTCATTGATGCACGTGGGGTGCGAAGGCTAGCCCGTCTGGTGCGATCCCACAGAAGAGCTACAGTAGCACAAATCGCTGAAAATGTTCAAATGTGCTGGCTATGATAGAAAGGTGTCAGAACACACAGGGCACTGCAGCTTGCTGCGTATGGTGCTACGTAGCCTCAGACCAGTAAGAGCGCTCTCCACCACCGAAAGCACCTACAATGGGCACATGAGCATCAGAACTGGACCATGGAGCAGTGGAAGAAGGTGGCCTGGTCTGATGNTTTGTCATGATCCTCAAACCATTCCTGAACAGTTTTTGCAGTGTGGCAGGGAGCATTATCCTGCTGAAAGAGGCCACTGCCATCAGGGAATACCGCTGCCATGAAGGGGTGTACTTGGGCTGCAACAATGTTTAGGTAGGTGGTATGTGACAAAGTAACATCCACATGAATGCCAGGACTCAAGGTTTCCCAGCTGAACATTGCCCAGAGCATCACACTGCCTCTCCAGCTTACTTTCTTCTCATAGTGCATCCTGGTGCCATCTCTTCCCCAGGTACAGTCAGGTCCATAAATATTGGGACATCGACACAATTCTAACATTTTTGGCTCTATACACCATCACAATGGATTTCAAATG
>CM074966.1:12241680-12254048 GCA_037577455.1 Pangasius macronema | reverse complement strand
GTTTTTTATTATTGTCTATACAAAAAAAATGGAGATAAATGAATAGTTTCCATATGGCAACACCATGCAGTAAAGGGATAAGTATTATAAACTTAAAGCATAGATTTAAAGCAAAGATTTGGTGAAAAAATGAAACTGACAGTGTTCCCTTTATCACAAGTTTCCCTTTTACCTGAGCAGTGAAAACGTTTTAAAATCTGTTCCATAAATCCACGGCCAAATCATACAGCATATCTACGTCTTTACGTGATGTAATCTCATATTAAAACCTGAAGGTGGAATTGTACCGAACAATTACTGGAAGTAGTAGCAGTTTTAATCTAATAAATATGTGATTATAGTTCATGTTAAAGTCAGTGTATGAAATGACAAGCGTGTGCTATTACAAAAGTGTGTAAATTGCGTGCAAATTAGGAAAGTGTGTAGATTTTCTATTCACAGCCATTACAACCTTGTGGACTGAATTATTCATAGTTAGATATTATTATTATTATAGTTCCACTGTGTCTGTTTTGCCCTTTAAATAAAAATGAGATTATTGATGAGATTACATTAAATTAACCTCCAGTGCAAATTTAAAGAAACACATTTTAGAGCTTCATCAACATTCTGTTAGTCATATTAAAATTCAAATACAGTATTATAATTTATTCATCAATGACTAATTAAGACATATGATTTTTAAGTGCCTTAATTACTGTACTTGTAATTTCCCTGTTTCAGAATTGACGAATAGTGAGCGGGAATGGGTGATTTATACTCCTGATCATGTCTTTCCCTGTAGGCATGGAAGTAATGATAGCAAGGAAATGAATGATAGACTTATGATGTTATATAGATGTTTTTAATAAAATCTTCACCTGGCGCTGTGGCCAAACTATCTACAATAATAAGCAAAGTTATAATGACTTGAGTGCAGGCTTCATGGAAAGCACTACTGAGTTTTCTCTAGATTTGTGCATATTAAAAAAATGTTTTTTTTTTTGTTTTTTTTTGTCCAAGTTTGCTTCAGCGCTTTAACAGAGCAAGGCTTTAAAGCTGCTCGCATTCCTAATTCTAACTTTAACTCCAAATTCTCTATAGAGCACATGTATAATTACCTCTGCTGAGACTGCGCCAGAAAGTGACCCTTATCCAGATGGTTCTGTTATTTTAGGTCCTTGCGGAGACGCAGTTGTTGAAGTCACGAAGGACGAAAGAATAAAAAAACACAGAAAAATGCTGAATTCTGAATGAGAACGTTGGAATTCCACTGTTTTTCTTCTCTTTTAATCTTCTTCCACTTTTGCAATGCATGAGTAATCCTAAACTCCATAAAAAAACTCTAAAATAATACTGAGGTTTATTGAAGTGTGTAGATTTTCTATTCACAGCCATTACAACCTTGTGGATTGAATTATTCATAAATACATGCAGTGTAGGTCTGTGCATTTATTATGCTGTTGTATTATTCTTGCTCTAAAAGCACCCCTGATTGAGTATAGTATAGACCGTAAACGGAAGATTGTGGTTATTGCTTTGGATTGTGTTCTGTTGAATAATTATTGAGTGTTTGTCATGAATCAAGCCATGCCTTTATATTTGTAAACTATGTCCTTTGGTTTCTTTAATGCAGCTATTTTCGCATTGTTCAGCTATTTTGTGTTTAATTCAGTCCAAGTTTCCTCTCCTGGAGATTTTATTACTATTTTACTACTATTATTTACAGCTATTTGGCAGACACGCTTATCCAGAGTGACTTAAATTTATCTCATTTTATACAACTGAGCAGTTGAGGGTTAAGGGCCTTGCTCAAGGGCCCAGCAGTGGCAGCTTGGTGGTGCTGGGAATTGAACTCATGACCTTCCGATCAGTAGTCCACCATCTTAACCACTGGCCTGCTATTTTGCGATTATTACTTATGTACCCAATTGGTCAAGCTCAGCAAAGTGCAGCCTAATAAGGCTGTGTAATACTTAAAAGAAATCGGTGTGAACTATCAGAGCGTCCAACATGACGTCCAATATATTTACTACATTCAAACAGAATAAAGACACAAAAAGTAGTAAATGTGTCGCATTTAATGTAACCGTTGCATATGAGTTGCTGAGATTCCTCAGGGCTCAGAGCTGAGACTGTTTCAGAAGTATCTTTTGATGGACTTTAAAAGTAGAAATTCTCTACAATCATTTGGATTGAGCTATGATACAGTGTCCTACAGGTTACCACACTTTTCATTTCATAATGCATGGCTAAATGCATTATTGATATCTTTGTTAGCATTATCTATTTAGAGACACTTTGTGAAATAACAACAATAATAATGATTAACTGGTCATTTTGACAGAATGACATTGATGTTTCTGAGGCACAATGAGGGATATTTTAGCATAATTTCATCATTCCCAAGTGCTGGCCTCTTCCTCCAATACACGTGGAGCCACTGTGCCTTTTGAAACTGCTGCAGCCTTCATTCAAAGGAGAGTCCTAACTGCTCTGTTTTGTTCATTTGATAAACACCTGTTGTCATCTGGCATTGATCTAATCAACAGGGGAATGGGGAAGGCCATCCTTCCCATCCAGAGAGAGAGCACAACTACTCTTCTTTCAGAGACAGAGCTGCGGTATCACTGGAACTTAAACTCTTAGTCTTGGGATGTCACCCCATGACTTTTTAATACGTTTAAGACTGTAAGCAATAAAACATGATGGGGCATGCTGCTATAGAGAAACAATAAACAACTGGGTGGGGTGATCGCTTCAGGCAGTTACCACTTGAAGTTGTTATTTTCCAATAAGAGCATGTCCTGAAGTGTTTTATTACTCCTATACCACAGCAAGTTGCCCATGATTGCAATTGTCTATGAATTAAAGAATGACAGCTTGTACATGTATCCATTTATAGTTACATTTATTGTTGCGGAACATAATAACATGTCCCGTTATCACTTTTGTTATAGCAGCTATAAACAGTTGTTCTCTCACCAGCCTTTCTTTTTCTGTCCCCTGAAGTTAATACAATAAAAAACAACAACAGCAACAACAAAGAAAGCAGAAAGTCCTCTGACCTGAAGCCTCCTGTGGCGAAAGCAAAGAGCTGACACAAGAGACTCCTCAAATAAATGTTAAATAAATGTCTCCTTACAGAAAGCTTCAAAACATGAACACTTACTTTTTTCTTAACAGTCTTAGACTTATTAACCTCAGATTATGTGGAGTGTCTGCTATACATGTCCTTGTAGCTGTTAATATAGAAAAGTTGAAATATTAAAGTAAACACATTAATATAAAAATACTGTTTGAATTAGCTGTCATAGAAAACGAATCACCACTTTCTAACCAATCAGATTCCTCGAAATTGAGACTATCTCAGAAAAGCTAAGATATGGTAAATTAAGCTTATTCTCCTGTTGTTCAAAATGATCATTCTAGTATTTTTATTTTACAGTAATATCAGTAACATTAAAAATAATCAGACAGTCATGTTACCATTGAGATGAAATCAGTGGTCAGTGGTCAGTGGGATAGAAAGTGTGAAAATGTCATGACCGGGTTCTCTCTCTGTATCTCTGTACACTGATCTGGAACAGACACATTGCCATGGCTAAACTCAGACCTTCCATGAAAAATGTGAAGTTTCCAGGCACACAATTGGAGGTGGAGGAAAGAAAATGTATAAAGTGCAGCTTTATAATCACTTTGCTGCTTGCAAAGGTTCAGCAATGTTGCTATAGTGACTGAGGAAGATTATATCATTAGATGTTGACAAGAAAGATTTGGAAACAAGGTGAGCTGCTGCAGTGTGTGTGTGTGTGTGTGTGTGTGTGTGTGTGTGTCAGTGTGTGTCAGTGTGTGTAAGCTTGCTTGACATATTTTCCCTATACTGCATTATTTAGCAGTATAAAAAGCATGTTGTGCATATTTGTACCATTTACCACTGGTTGCTTTTGCCTTCTTGTATTGGGAAAACATCAGGCTTAAATCTTCTGATTGGTCAGAAGGAGGTGATTAATTTTCCATAACACTAACTTTGACAATCAAGTGCTGGCTGCAAAGCAAATCACAGGTTTTACTGGGATCCTCCACGTTTGTATTTTTAAAGAAAAGGTGAAATAAAGCTTTTCTGCCATGGGAAAGGCATCAGGACAGATGACATTTTGGTTTCTTGCTAACATAACAAGCTGCATTTTTTCTGTCTTATTAACTGGTCCTAAATTAACTGTCTCTAGAGTTTACACAGAATTGTGCGAAAAACAATAACAACAACAAAAAAATCTAGTCAGCAGGAGTTTTGTGGGTGGAAACACCTTTTTGAGAGAATGGCCAGACTGGTTCGAGCTGACAGGAAGGCCACCATAACTCAAGCAACCACTCTTTACAAGCGTGGTGAGCAGAAAAGCATCTCAGAACACACAATAAGGAGGCTGTTAGGTGCAGAAAAATAGTGTATACCTAAACAGTGTATTTCAGAATAGAATGCAGCATAGTGACTACCTGAAATCAATATTGTGCATGTTGTGTACATGTGTTTAAGTTCACTGGTTGTGTGTGTGTTTGTGTTGTTGTTGTTGTTGTTGTTGCATGTTAGTACAACTTTCCGTTTGTATTTTCACTGTGTTTACTGTAATACCAAACCCTAAAACTCCAATTCCCACCCATCAAAATCCTCCAAGGTATGTGTGTGAAATGTTGTTAACAAATCCCCCTGAGAGTGTGTGTGTGTGTGTGTATGTGTGTGTGTGTGTCCACAGTAGTGTTATCAAACAGGCAGAGTGATAGTGAGTTAAATAAGGAGGGACTTTTCTCCGCCGCTAATAGAGGCCTCGTCCGTCTCGCCCATCAGAGCTGCTGTGAGTTTATTCAGGCTGCTTTAATGAGATTCCTGTTTACGGTGGAGAGACAGACGAAACGCTGGTCAGGAGAGAGACAGAAAGAGATAGAGAAGGGAAAGACAGACAGACAGGCAGTGAGAGTGGCATGAGCAGAAAGAGAGAGAAAGTGAGATAAAGTGACACAGGGAGAGAGGAAGAAAGACGGAATGAAAGAGAGTGATGTAGGCAGGCTGACAGAAAATACAGTGAGAGATGATCAGAGAGAGAGTCAGAGGCTGAGACAAGGAGCCAGAGGTGGACGGCTGAAGATGGACGGGAGAGAAATAGAAGGTGAGAAAGAAAGAAATAAAAGACAGAGATTGAAGAAGGCAGGTAGAAATAAGAAAATAGAGCCGAAGAGAGGAATGTATGGATAGACAAAGAGGAACAAGAGGGAAGTGGGCAGACTGACGGTTATGAAATAAAGACAAACAGAGATGGATGAGAGATGGAGACATGCACAGACAGAGAGGGGAGAGAGAGGAAGAGAGAGAGAGAGGAAAGCTGCATTTTAGCAGGATAGGACATATCTGCCTGCCACAACCTGAGGGACAGTGAGTAACCCATCCAAACACACACACACACACACACACAGAGAGAGAGAGAGAGAGAGAGAGAGAGAGAGAGAGAGAGAAGGGAATTGACAAATTGTTAATTTTTTAATACAGAGTAAGAGGGAGTAAGATTTTGTTCCCGTGCTTCTCTCACTTTCCCTTGAGTGAGGGATGAAGAGAAAGAGAGACAGTAGTAAAGCGTAAAGTTTTGCCGTCACTCCTCCTTTCTCGATGTGATAGCTATGGGAGTCTCAGGCTTACTGTGTCTCAGCCTGAAATAGAACCTAAATCACATTCAGGCACATATGCACACACACACACACACACACACACACACACACACACACACACACGTAGAAACAAACAATTCCTGTACTGTATTTAAAAGACAGGTTCAATTATGTTATGATTTGAATGTGATAATATAAAGAATTAAAATAAATCACAGGGTATACTGTTATAGGAAAATAATCAACAACAGGATGGTGTGATGTGACAAACCATGAAGCATGAGGTGCAATTACACCACGATGTTGATTATCTTATTATAACAGGACATCCCAAGGTGGTTTCTCCCTCTTAGACGACAGTAATTTGGGAATGATTCCAACTGTTCAATTTATGAAATTTCTATTTACTAAAGAAATGCATGCTGTACTTTTAATCCAGTTATAATTACACCGACTGTTGTGCAACATCCGTGAAACAAGTTATCACTTACACTATAGTAGCTATAAACAGTCATTCTTTCACATTCTCCTGAAGGTTAAAAAGACAATAATCGTAGCATGTTACCAAGAAACCACAAAATGCAGCGTCCTCTGTCCAGAAGTTACAGCTTTACCCCTGACTGTTAGAAAGCGCTGACACTGGAGACTGCTTCCGAAAATGCCAAATAAACTCTCTCCATCACTGTACAGAATACCAACAATTATCCCTTTGGTTTTGTTGAATAACAACATGGTTTTAATCTGTTTATTATTAGGCTTAGACCAGGGGTACTCAAATGGAAAACTTTTTGTGGTCCACTTACCAAATTTCCACACATCTGAAGGTCCACACAGTAGGACGATAGAGCAAGTGTGTGTCCCATCAAGTACAGAACTATGTAAAGAACAAAAACTCCAAAATGTTCTGAGGAACTACGTACAAAAAGTGTTTTGTGTTAATGTGAACAGTGACACCTTTCGTTTTTTTTAACAAGTCTTCGAACAAAAGGTGTTAGGGCCAGGCAGAGACAAGGGTGTACGACTTAAGTTTCTTGGTTCTCACTTCCGCAATGTTGCTTTGTTTCATAGTGGCGCTTAACATTACCACTTTTAACAATCACCACTGTCTCATTGAAAATTAAGCACATAGGTTTGGTTCTTCGGTTAGGGAGAATACATGCATACTTGTCTGTCCAGTCACCTTTAAACACACACTTTTCACTGTCAACCGTCCTTTTCTTCGGATCTGACAATTTGGAACAGGCCTTTTTCCGCAGCTCTTCCGACATTTACTAATTTGCTAATGGGACTCGCCAAAACAAATTAGCTACCCGACAAATGTCAAACTTTGTAAGGTTGTTACGTTAGGACCGGAGAGTGTGGAAATACAACGTTGTCATAGTGATGCCTTTGCGCTGCTCTGATTGGACGTTGTTGTCACATGGCAACAGTTAAGAACAGAAGGGGAGCGAAAGTACTAAAGTGCTGGCTATCTTTTTTCTTGTTCATATGATTCTGTTGCAGACATTTAACACGCTAGCTTAAAGGGTCATTCACCAAAATTTATTACACATATACTTACACAATCCCTTAGCCACATGTCAGATAACTAGCAGAAAGATTTAGATCTCAGTCCGGATTGGACTGCCCTTTGGTCCGAATCCTGACCGGAGCGCTCCTATTGATTACCCCTGGCTTAGGATATATGAAGTGTACACCATACACATCCCTGTGAATTAAAAATGATAAAGCATTAGAGTGAGCGTCATTTGAATTACAGCTGCTGTTACAGAAAATGAATCAACAGTAAAAATATCAGCATTTATTCACTTGGTGAATGAATACAATTTAATAGTCATGTAAAAAAGACACATTGGACATTTCTTTTAAATAATTTTTGCTGTAAAATATCTTTTCAGTCTTTTCGTTTAATATTTTATTTATTATCTGGAGTACACATTTATGCTAGAGTGACATTCTGACTGTCCTGAATGTCTAGACCCAATGTTGTCCACCTCTCTACCAATTAAATGTCTCCACAGTGGCCAGTAAAGATGGTGATCAAGCAACTTCACAGCTCCATAAACCAAGAACTTTCTGAAACTAATACAGTTTGGTGATGTTTCTCAAACAAGATTTCTTACTAATTCAAAAAAGAGAAGCTGTGTCTCTATAAGTAATTATAACAACTAACATCATTAAGACAAAAAAATCATGGATGTATTTTGGGATGGTTTACCAATTTGCACTTATGTAGCCTATTCATTAGCTAGCATTTTTCTTGCTTGATAATTGGCTCATTAGCGGTTAGCATAAGAAATAGTGCTGTACCCACTCAGCTGCAGTCTGATAGAGGACACAGAAATAAACGAATATGATCTTTAGCTCTGTGTTACAGATAAAATTGCTCATTTCCAGCTATGAGCTAGCTTTATTTAATGACATATACATGACATGCATGTTAAACTGATTGTGAACTGATTGGCTGATCACAGGTGCCAGAATATTTGAAAATATGTATTGTATGTGTTCTGGCAGGGTTTCTTGACATTATTCCTTTTTTCTTCACAAGTTTCTTGTTCCTATGTAATGTTGGATGGCTCGGAAGAGTTCGATGTAAGATTTTTGATAATTACCATTGTTAAGTCAGTACTGATAAACCACCCAATGAAATAAACACATATATTAGGGGCTCCTGAGTGGTGCATGGCCGTTGTAGTAAGAACACTAGCTAGATATTAATTCTAGTGTTTTTAATGCTATTGTTGTAGACTAAACACAAACACAGGATATAGCATTCTATAAGCCTTCCTTTTAAGATCTGTTATTCATGCTCGTTTCTTGCCCCATGATATTATTCACTTCAGTCTCTGGAGGTTCTTTCTTTTATTTCCCACATCAGCTATTTTCATTTCCAACTCTCTACACTGTATTTGAAATTCAAGAATGCCTTATTTGTCACCTTTTCAAGAATTATGATAATGGAACCTGCTTTATTCTACTCGCCGTCTGACATTAAATGCCATCAAGATTTCCGCCCTCGGTAAAATGTCAGTGACTCATGAGGTGATTCATAACTATTGCCTTCCTCCTGGTACATTGATCGTTTTTTTTCCCTTTGTGAAATTGAAACACCCTGTTAAACTCTGAGTCTCGACTCGATATTTGGGTTTTTGTTATGTTTCAGTGGCTCAGATGACGGCTGAAATGCTCACTAGACCAAAAGTCGACCGCGGAGTGACAGAAGAGGACGGATGAACACTTGTTTTTCTTTTTGTCCTGTCACATATGAAATAGACTCATATGGGAGCTCAGTATAGCTAAGACTCTGGCTCAACCATCCTGTAGCGTTCACTACTTAGCAAATTTGCCCCAGGCTCTCCGTTTGGATTTACTATGAATACAGATGTAATAATTATTTTTAAAGTCCCCCAAATATCTTCATCTTCATGTAAGTGATGATTGGTATAAACAAGCCTGTCGGAAATGGAGGCGGAATAGGTATATGTAATCATTATGTAATCACGATGTAATCATTTGTGCAATATACAGTGCACACACACACACACACACACACACACACACACTGTACATACTGTGAACGAAAAATATTAGCTGCAGGATTTTTGATGAAATAGGAATCATGCTTTTCATGTGTCTTTGATCAATTTTCTAAGGATCAATATATTTAGCTACATTTTCCTTATGAATTGTTTAACGTGTGCATTTGGGATTGCTGATTTAATCCACATTTGTGTTTCAGTAGCCAAAATCCTGAGCAAAAATACCGCTATTTAGTATAAAACTTAAATCATATCAGAGTGCCAAGTGTGCAGTGTGTCCTGCCAAAGTTAAAGGGAAACCAGTAACGCTAACAGCTGTAAGTAATACGTTGTGCTGGTGAAAAAGAATGAAAAAGTGTTAAAAATGGGTCCTGATACACACATATGTGTAATGTGTCGTTGGTGAGTTTTGAGTAAGAATGTGAATGCAGCCATGACTCTTAAGCCTTATTCATTCATTTAAAAAAATGTAGTTGTTTGTTTAGTAACTGAGAATTTAGTATTCAGTACATAATATTAAACATGTGGTTAGGAATAAAATGTTTCTTCTCTCTTTACTATATGCGACTGTTTGGGTCATTTTAAAATTCACTTACAGCTTCCCGACGTTGTTTCTCCCTTTTTTCTTCCGGAGTTGCTGCTTTGCTGTGCTTCAGTTGAACACGTGAGTTCATTTGGTACACAGCCATCATTGCAGGTCGTTGATCACGGTGAATAAGAAGGAATAATAGTGCTCTGTTGTGTGCAATAGTTGCCAGAGTGAAAAAAAATGCAGAATCAACACTGTTCTTGAAAGTTACCTGTATTAACTATCTTAAGTTCCTTTTTGTTTTTGTTTTTTGCCAAATTTGAAAACATTTACACAAAACATATTTAAAAACGTAGTTAACTGCTTGTCCTGTAGCAATCATATTCATTAGCTACTGTTTGTTTAGCTAGAAAACCAATTGTGAATTTCAAGTAATATGATCTATCAGGTAAATATATCATATCCTATTTAGCATTAGTCAGCTAAGTAGCTATCGTAATTAGCTAGGGTTTGACCGAGCACAGGAAAATGTCTGTGATTGGTTGTCTGCTATGTCAGTCAGATTGTATCTTTCAGTGAAAATAATAATTTTTTGGCCATGTTTCTTGATAAAACATACCAGGCATTTTAGAGAAGCTGGAAGTCTGGACTGCATGACTATAACTCTAATACTGATATCATACTGAAAATGCAAAACAAAGTGGTTTCAAATTGCACCAATCGCATAAAGTTTCATGTTGGAAACAATAATTGAGAAATAATCTTTCCACCTGTAGTAAAATTACATTTTGCACAGAACATACAGGGTTAAATAACATCAGTGAAAGTGATATCTGCACATGAGGCAGTTTCAGCCTCCAGGCCATTAGGCTGTAGGAGGAAGTCGTAGGTTCGGATGAGCGCGAGAGCTCTCACTAATCGATACAAAGCCGTCTAATATCCTCCCTCTCAGAGCGCTGATATGAAAATCACAACCATGTGATCAGACATCGATTCTTCATCTGATGCACTTAAAACATGTTGACAAATTCCTCACAAATGCATAATAGCTTATCTGAGCTGCAGTAAAGATCGAGGGTGGATTGTCTTCCACAGAATTGGCCTTGTTGAAAGATAGGAAGTCACAAAGTTGAGACAGGAAGTGCTGCTTTTCACCCTGAGGAAGGATGGCATGAGAAGAGAGGATTTTAATTGCCCATGCTTATTTCATAGGGGGCAGTTGTGGCCTAATGGTCCGAGAGTTGGACTTGTAACCCGAAGGTGAACCCNGGATGGGTTAAATGCAGAGCACATATTCCGAGTATGGGTCACCACACTTGGCCACAAAGTCACTTCACTTCACTTCAAAGATATAGTTATTTCCAAATATAAATGGACTCAGAAGGTTTACTATGAAGTTAATCATTGCTTCTCCTGTATACAACAGTCCTCATATAACCTGCTAGTAACTTTTCTTGTACCACAGCGATGTTGAATTCTCGATTCCGCTGAGACAGAAGGTGTTCATTTGTTATAACAGCAGCTCTGACAATAGTGCTGGCTACAAGGCAAATTTCAGGTTTATATTAATGTTTTATATTAATGCTCTCGTTCTCATACATTATCACTCCGATACTAACAGGGACTGTATGGTAACGTGCCACATAATCTAAGCCTAATAGTAATAAATGGATTCAAAAATGGGCTGTTATTTAACAAAGAGAAAAGAGTGTTCTGTAAAGAGATGCTTATTTAACACTTATGGAAGGAGTCTCCAGGTTTTCTGCCATTGGAAACTGCCACTTTCGAATTTCTTCTTAAAAAAGCTGTTTTTAAATACTTTTAAGAAAAATTCCGGTAAACAAAGATGCTGGTGAGGGAAAACTGTTTATAGCTGCTATGATATAAACAATAGGAACGGGACATTTCACAAGATCATATATAACACTAAACTGGATCAATCGTATTTATGACGTCTTCTTTTAGACTGTAGCAGTAAAAATAAATGTTCATTTCTCTGCTTTTGTACTGTGTTTCTGACCATCATATTTTCTCTGAAACCTGATGGCTTCAAGCTCTGTCCACTTTGCACAATCACCTTTCATGATATAAATGGCAATGTATGTGTCATTATGATATGCATATTCAATTCCTTTATAAACCCTATAAATCTACAGTGCAAACACATGGAATCACACTGTATGTTTAAAACTGGGCTTAAAATTGTATTCAATTGTTTTCCTTTCTTGCTGACTTGCATTCATGAAAATGTCCATGTTTATTCCTATCACTATTTAGAAGCGTTCTTCATCAAATGTAGGCGGATTTGCACTTGGTTTTATACTGTAAAATGTTTTGTTTTTTATTTTTAATAACAGTACATGTTTTCATGATTACATTCAAAAAATAAAAAACAAAGAAATAATATTCCAACAAAGCTTTCCGTAAAACATTTTGTCTTCAATGTGAAATAAATATTTTAATTCTAAAAGACAAAAGACAAGGTTTTTGGTTTTACGAGTATGCACGTGTTTGCATATTTAATTAGCCGAAGCCTCGTTTGCAAAAAGAAATATATTCTCAGTCAGCTGGCAAACATAGATTATGATATTCAATTCAATTCATTTTTATTTGTATAGCGCTTTTTTACAAAGGTCATTGCCTCAAAGCAGCTTTACACAAAC
>CM074966.1:12150458-12164667 GCA_037577455.1 Pangasius macronema | reverse complement strand
GGAAGATGTACATTGACACATTTGGTAGATGTTCTTTTATCATTTAAAACATGCCACTTACCATCAAAAATAGTTCTAAAATGGGGTGTTAAACATGGAGCTTGTGAGTCAGGACCAACCTTATAAACTCTCTCAAACCCGTCCCATTAAATGAATTTAGAAACCATGCTCTAAATGAAAATCTTGTGGACTGCGGTTGATTTGAAAGGTTCGAAATAAAAGAGCTAGTCACTTTTTTATTTGACTAGGGAGAAAATTAGAGCAATAAACCCATGGCCATAAACCCAAATACTGATGAAATGTGCTAATGATGTGTAATTAATTTTATTAGCAAGCTAACAATTTCACCCTATAGCCATATCTCTTAGTCAGAGAACTAATTTAAAGGTTTCATAGCAAAGGGGATGAATACTTATACAATCATGCTTTTTGATATTTTTTTATTTTCACCTTTCAGATAAATACTGACAAATCAACACATGTAAGAGGAGTTGTTGATGTGCTATTGGTCAATAAACTGATTTCTTTGGTCCGGCCCACTTGACATCAGCCTGAGTGTAATGACTTTGACACCACTGAGCTAAAATAATTTTGTTTCCCATTACACTTTGAAAGCTTAGCCTTGTTTTATGAGCTGCAGGCTAGACAGAAAGCCCATGACATCATGATATTTTTATTTATGGATACGTTCATTCACATCTACTTATCTACTTTACTCACTTTCATTTTTATGAAGTTCTTATTATGTCTGGTTATGCTTCGGCTTTGAAGGTTGTGTTGGTTTTGTATTACTAATTATGAAACATGAAATGCATACATGCTATTAGAGTGTCCTTGTGTAACATGCATATTACAGACTCATTATTTCTTGCCTACTGCATAAATCTAATGCAGGTAGTTAACATGTAACAGTTTATGCATACTAAAGAATTATGCCATATTAAAACACTTTAACTGTTTTATTAAACAAGTTTAATAGAGCTGATGTATGACTTTACGGTTCGTCTTAATTGAAATGACTTCTTCAGTATATGACCCTGCCTCGACCTCCAGGGCTTCCAGTGTATTTTAGTCAGTCTGCTGTGGTTTAAGTGGTTTAAGAAGCAGTTGAAGGCCTATAATAAGGGCTATGCTGACCAACGTATGATTGTCATTCAGAATTACAAGCTAAGTCACCTTCCCGGGCGTGCTGGTGGTTATGAGTTGCCGTTTACATGGAATTGTTTTCCATCCTGCCGCTGTATCAGCTGAACCGGCTAAGATTAGAAGGAAAGACTTTGGCTTAATCAGTTCAGGTCCTGCCAAGTCTGCAACAGTGATTGTTTTATGTAACCAATAGAAACCTTTTTTTTTTTTTTCTTTTTTTTGAAAACTCATAAAATGCGAATTTTACAAGTAATTGTCTGTGTCTGGTTCCCTCGGGGCCATCGCATGAAGAGAAAAAGAAGCTTTGATTGATATTAATGCGGTTCAGTCCGCTCCATTTGTTTGTAATGCGCACAGCCGTAGCTGCTGTATTATTCCACGAAGTGTAGCGCTTTCTCAATGTTTTTTTCCCCCTTTCCTTTTCATAAACATGTCTCGTTGTGATGAGTTGAGAACATTAAATCTGGTTTTATTTACAAACAGAGAGGAGCACTGTATCTTGCCCAAATGATGTTAGTGAAAATAAAAAGAACAAAATGTCTTTTTTTTTTTTTTAAAGAGTTGGCTTAAGTTAAAAGATCATGATGCAGGCCCCTGCAGAAACCCCTCAAGCCATGAAGAAATAAAACACTAAATTAACCCCCTGAGAAGGAGAGTTAAGTCAATGGGAAGAGCAAGCTTTATAAGCCTTACTAAAGCACAGAAAGGAGGTAGAATAGTAGAAGTGCAATGCAAAAACCTTGAAAAGTTCAACAGGTTCACATTGAATTCTAAAAACTATTCACGTGAAATGATGTGAAGCATCGCTGTTTCCATAGATATACATATCAGAGGCCTAGATAGGCAGCAATACGAAGCCAGCTCTCCAGAAATAAGTACCCCCCACAGACTCTTTAACTCTACACTAAAACAACAGTTTATTTTTTTCTTAACTCTTTACTGCACATTGTTGCCATATGGCAACAATTTACAAACTACCCCCCTAATTTTTAATTATTTTTTTAAATTTTGAAATAACTAATTCAAGTAATAAAAATCCATAAAAAATAAATAATTCATGCAGTAGAGGGTTAATATAATGCCTTTTTTTCATTTAAATATACTACATTTTTATTTTGGTTGAATCCAAAACCCAAAAGCTTCTATTTTTTATGGTCAAGGTACCAAGCGCAAAAACAAGGCATGACACCTGTGCACATTTTTGGATGTTTTGTGACGCAGATGTAACAAGGTGCGAATTTTACACGAAACGTTTATGACATTTCATAATCACATATGAATAGATTGACTTGGCTACAGGCTTTATGTTCATTTTAATGGAGCAATAGCCATTGTAATAAATGTAGAGTCTCAGATACAAAGGCGCACGTTTTTATCTTGAATGCCAATAGTCTGAAATGTAGCATCATGCAAGGGGTTAAATATACAGAGATCTGAGACTGAATCTAAGGAACTAAAGAGAAAATGAGTAGGCCAATGAAGAATATACTGTAGACACAATGGCAAAGAATTCACAAGCACATTGTTTCACTAGGTATGGTTTCCTGCTTTAAGCACTATAAAACACACAATATATAATATAAGGTATATTTAATAGTTTCCTAAACATAATACCAAATACCAAATTCTCACTTTGTGTTTTTAATCATTGTAACCATCAGTCAGTACCTAGTCTACTTATATCTGATTTGTAGGAGAATGTATTTAACCCTTTACTGCACATTGTTGCCATATGGCAACAATTTACAATCTACCCCCCTATTTTTTTTTTTTTAATTTTGAAATATATTTTTATTTCTTGAACTAATTCAAGTAATAAAAATCCATAAAAATAAATAAATAATTCATGCAGTAGAGGGTTAAATCCCTGTGCCCAAGAGTTTTATGTAGATAATCTGCTTCACACCAGCTCCGACAGCGAAAAACTATTTTATACTTACAGTACAGTGTTTAGTATATTACAATAGTATATTGCAGTGTGTGTGTGTGTGTGTGTGTGTGTGTGTGTGTGTGTGTGTGTGTGGCCACATATGCACTTATTAGTGTTTTCAATGATGTTGAGATCATCTTTTGGGAGCAGACGTAAGTAAACATTAAGATCATGTGAGAGAGAAAGTGAAATTCTGCCACAGCAGTTATACTGGGTGTAGCAGGTACACATGGCAGCCCTTAGCATTTTTGTTGTATCAACCCATATAAGGGAATGCTTTTCTATTAATTAGATTAATCAAACATCTGTTTATCTTAGAATTACTATTGTAAATTGTGCTAAATGTTTCAGAAATTATGATAAAGAAAATGTAATGGCGCCGCAGCAGATGGACGTATTAGACCATAAGGAGTTGTTCGAAAAGCATAACAGTTGATCTATGTTAAAACCGTACACATGAGGTAAATGTGATCTTGCTGATATTTAAAGTATTTGATTATTGTATGTCCATCAGTGCTGTTCCTAACCAGAATTTTTCACTCATGTTTTACAGCATTTTTTTTTCTTTTCACAGGAAGAATGCCAGAATTATATCCGTGTCCTTCTGGTGAATGGGGACAGACTTTTCACCTGTGGCACAAATGCCTTCACTCCAATTTGTACCAACCGTACAGTAAGTAAAATGTTTTTTTTTTTTTTGACATAACTCAATTACCAACAACACAAGCACACTCTCTGGGTTCTCTCTGCTTTCTTGGCTTGTCTAACTATTCTCAAAGAAAATAAAAATGATGGCCCTAATAAATTTATTATATATAAATCTAGATTAAAATAAATTAAATAGATTTATTTTCATCTATATATGCAGTCTTAATCAATAGAAATCAAAATGTTTTTTTTTAAAGCCTACTGGCCTGTGCTCATTTGCAAACAATGTATTTTACCATTCTAAAATAATTTATATGCTGCAGTCTAGTTTTGTAATTAAAACAACACAAGAGCAAATTATTTATTAGTTTCCAAAACGCATTAAATGCCAAATTCTCACTTAAAACTGAATGTTGACTAAATATGTCTGATCACATTAAAAGCTAATGTACCATAGATCCTTTATGTGGTCAGGGATTTGATACGGCTGAATTGCAGCGGAATGAAAAGATTCTGTGTACAGACGTCACACATTGTTTCCATCCTTCCTCTTGCATGCATATCAGTCAGTCATGTGGGAATCTGGGGCTTTTAGTAACAAGATTACCCATAAATCCACTCTGCCAGTGGTGACATTTGCGCTGATGATCTTCCCCTCATTGGCGCTTTCGGAGGTGGCAGTTTTTATTCGCTTCAAAAGGTGGAAATACCTAGAGCGCTTTATGCTAACAGGATTTTAAAAAAAACAAGTAAACAAACAAAAGCAAAGTTTGGCATAAAACACAGATGTTTGAGTCTAAGCCATGGATGTAATCCTGTAATATGCACTACAGCTGGGTGAGAATTGCAAATTAAATGCACAGAAGGCATTGGGTTACAACATACCGTTAGCTCAGGCATGGCTGTAGTGGTTGGGTAACACTTCAAGCCCTGATTTTCCCACTTACCAACTCATTTTGGCGCTCGGTGATTACAACCCCCAGCTCAGCAACTACTCGATGCGTGTCTGCTCCGCCCGCTCATGTAGTGTGAATGTTTCAGCGAGATGATTCTCTCAGTCTGCCAGAGATCACGTCCAATATTTTCAATCATGTTTGATTTTCGTGCTGATGAATCGCATACTGTGAATCCCTCTGTGACGAGTTACAAATACAGCGATGAGAAACAGCCCAAAGCTGAAATGCTACTAATGACTCGCTGAGTTTTTGTCTAGTGTGCAAATATGATGTGCTACACTCAAAGCTTTGTTAGACGAGGATATTTATGATAAACTCACTATGTCATGTTATGGTAATATAGTAATGTTATCTTCCACTTTTTAGTCTAGTCAGGTCAAATCTGGGCAACACAGTAGAGATTTTACATGCCCAGTAGACAAGCTGATAAATTTATAAATTTATGATTTGTTCTCTGATATGACTGTTATGACACTTTCTGGGCTGCCTTGCGTTATAGCATTATGAAGGCTGACTTTGTAGCTCAGTGCACTTCTTTTCTGTCTGTGTCGTAATGATGGTGATGTGATGTAGCTTGACCAATGAGGGAAAAAAATGAACAAATTTGAGATACCTGAAAAAGATGCTCTGCCATTTCTTGTGAACGTAAAACTTCATAGTGATATCACCATGAAAATTTGCTATTTATAAGAATTTTGTGAAACATTATGGCAATGCCATGACACTGTAATGGCACCGAGTTATGTACACTACATGGCCAAAAGCATGTGGACACCTTACCATCACGTCCTTATGAGGTTCTTCCCCAAACTGTTACCACAAAGTTGAGAGCACACAATTGTGTAGGATGTCTTTGTATGCTGTAGCATTAATTCTTCCCTTCAATGGAATTAAGAGGTCCAAATCTGTTCCAACGTGACAGTGCACCTGTGCACAAAGTGAGCTCCATGAAGAGCCAAGGTTGGAGTGGAAGAACTTGAGCGTACTGCACAGAGCCCTGACCTCAACCCCACTGGACACCTCTGGAAGGAACTGGAACGCCGGCTATGTGCCAAGCCTTCTTGCTTGATATCAGTGCCTGACCAGAGCTGAATGAACACCAATCCTTACAGCCACGCTCCAAAATCTAGTGGAAGGCCTTCCTCAGAGGAGTGGAGGTTATTATAACAGCAAACTAGGGGATGTTCAACAGGAACATAGATGTGATGGTCAGGTGTCTACATACTTTTGGTGATATAGTGTATATTTTCTCTGACCCTCACTCAGCATGATTTGGCATGACACATATTTTGGTAGTATATTTAGACTGTATGCTCTTCGTGTGACTGGATGTGACAACTGATAGTACTGGACCTTTTTCAGTTAGCGACCTTGTGTCAACAAATGTCTGTTATGTCTGTTACTGAGTCAGATGTTGACTTGACCCCATAATTGGCAAACATTCTCTGACACCTGATTTCTATTGGAATGAGCTTACGTAATATGAAAAATAGATATCTACTTGCCTGCTATTTAATTACGGACATTCAATGCCTTCATTCCTGCACTTTGCGTATTCTGAAACTGTCCTTGTGAATTATGAAAGGTTTTACATACTTTTGTGAATCTCTATGATGTGGCTCAGTGTAGCACAAACACCGCTGCCTGAGCGTGAATTGTATCATTTAAGCATCTCGTCTCTCACTTAATACTCTCTTAATACTTCTTCTGGTCAACAGAGACACATTTTTTAATCTCTAAGACAAGTGTACTATAAGCACAATGCACTGGCTTGTACATCATCGTGTTGTAAAATGAATAGCTTTGGAAACAGTTTTAAAACGATTTCTTAGTATGTAAACTGTGGACACTCAAGGCCTTTTTTTCGCCAACACGCTGGCTATTCAAAAACTCTGTCCTTGTGCATTCCAAAAAGTTTCATTAGTCCTGTGTGTCCTGACAACGTGCTCGGTGAATCTGAATCTTTAAAGAAAAGCTGCTCAATGTAGCCTAAACACAGCTGCCCATGTGTGAAGCGTATCTTTCAGCTCCTCCTCTTAGCATGCATTACAGCCGTTGTATCCGCAAGGGATGCCAGACGCTAGTTTTGTGAAGGTGTTCGATCAAAAATGAAAGCCCTCTTTTCATTTTTCTCACCCATCCCGTGAAGACATGCAAACGACACTTCCTTTAGCCAAACATACAAATTCACCCCAGGCTTTCCTTGCAAATAAATTAGCTCTAAGGAAGCTGAAGGGAGCTGAAAGACGTCCAGGCCTTCTGCGAGCCAGGATTTGAGATAATCCCTCTTTTACACCGATCACACAGGGCGAGTGTTGTGGCCATCAGCTGCTTGGGAGATAAACACATCTGAGTGAGGCGACACCGAATATGAGCTTCCTGTAGGACAGATTTATAGCGTTTATCTAAAGGACAGCAGTTGCGCTAGATAAATCGAATGGAATTTAGTGGTCCGATTCATTTACAAGAAATTTGCTTCACTCACACTGAGACAGACAGTTTAATGAGCAAAAAGATATAATGCTTTAAGAAAGAATATGAATAAGAAAACAGAGCAGAAACAGAATAAGCAAAAAAAGGATAATGCTTCATTTAAAGGCCGTCTGTGATATATAGATTTACATTTATGTCATTTGGCAGACCCTTATCCAGAGCGACAGCTGAGCAGTTCAGGGTTAAGGGCCTTGCTCAAGGGCCCAGAAGTGGCAGGTTGGGGGTGCTGGGATTTGAACTCACAACCTTCTGATAACCCAACTCATAACTTGAGTGAAAAGTAATATCGTAGAAATATTTACATGAATAAGAATCATACACCATACAGGGGAAACACGAAATTATTGTCACACATGAGCTCGACTGTGTGTGAGGTGCTCAAACAGTAAAACCTCACGATTCATGTTCGATCAAATCCATCAGCGTGTCATCTGAAGATGTGCATCAGTGGAAGGGATGTGACTCATGGAAAATCTGACCTTTTGTACAAAGGAGTTAACATGGTCAATATCACAAATTTGCTTAAATTTAAATAATGACCTAGTCAATATCACCACCTTTCCTTTTTGTGTTTTACAATTTTCAAAACTCTAAAATTTTCTGGTTATTTCCAGTTTTAAATAAATAAACAAATCCCAGATTTTCAAGGTGGTCTCAGGCTTTTGGACCTCCCTGTACCACACTGTACCAGCCATCGAATGAAGATAATAACAATATAAAAATAACATTTCTACATATCTACACAACTGATTAGTGACAACCGTACACAATGTCCACCCCATTATAGAGCAATTACTTATTGAAGAACCACATACACCAGGAATGATGTCATTTCTTTGTTACCTGATTGTGTTCACCTGTTATGTGTTATTCCTTATGCCAGTTGGACACTACATGACTTAAACATTCTCAGATTTGCTGTATTGATCACACTACACCACTTTTATCATTTGTGATCTGCTGTTTTGTGGACATAGTGGTGTACACGCTACAAAATCTGTCACCTGGAGAGATCCCTGTCGAAATGGGTCCAATCCCCATGAGAATAAACACAAGAGCTATCCATCATGTCTATCTGCGCAATTTAGTATGGAAACAAGAAAAAAAAGAGAAATAAGAGAAAATGGGTAGGAAGGATTAATTGAGGAGATATGGCTAGCAAAAATTGTCTGTTCTGCAAAGAGAACTGTAGGTACAGTGCAATGAAATGGGTAATTAAAAGAAATTAAGAAACTATTTATACAGGACTAAAATTATTGTAATGTTAAAACAACAGCATGAAACAGTAGCTGCAATGGATTCATGAAATCCCCCCACCCCCCCATGTCACATTTACCCTGACAACAAGCACCTTTTGCTCATGTTTTGTGTTCTGATTTGGTCCTGTCATTGGTTTATTATCTGATTATTACCCTGCTCTTTCATCACAGTGTTGCATAGTCTTATCATGCATTTGTATAATTACGTCCAGGCATTTTTTTTTTTCTGAGTAGATATGTCTTTGTACTTCTTGATTTCCTGATAATGGTTTGCAATTTATTTCCAATTGCCAACTGTAGTTACTCTGAGCACATAGCATCTAGCATCCGGTCTCTACTTACTGCACTTTACAGTAGCTATCACGCATGAAATAATCCACTCAGATTCTTATTTCAGTTCTTCCTCATCACAGGACTTCTCTTCTCTTCTGACACTGGCTCCTGGTTGGTTTTCCTGCATTTTCTATTAGGTCCTTAATACTGATCCAGAATGCTACGCACTTGTCATCAGTCTTCTTAAGGTCATCTATATCAGTCCACTGCTGCACTGACTGCACTGGCTTACTGTAGCTACTGTATTAGATTTAATTCCCTGATGCATGCCTGCAAAGCTAAAAGTGGAGCAGCTTCCCTGTACCTGATAGCAATGGTGAAATCACAAACATTAACTAAAAGCTATTTTAACCATAAGTATGGCTTGGCATAAGACTCATATTGAACATATGTATGCATGCATCTGTCTGAACAAGCTGAGATACATAACTGAACACTAATTAAGTACTTAATTACATAAAAATAAAATGAATACAACCCAGAAACATGAGTCATGCCATAAATAAATTAATATATTTCAATATTTGTGACTCAAATAATCCAACAGTACACTATTAACACTAATCACGTAAAACATTTTATACCACGGTGCGGCTGAACTCTCAAATCTGATTGGTCAAAAGGTATCGATTCATTTTCTATAACAGCAGTTCTGCAATTCTGTTGGTTGTAATTCAAACGGCAAGTTTATATTAAGAGGAGTTTGGGCTTTCTGGTTTCTCTGTAATATAACATGCAAACTGTTGTGATATTAGAGGAATAAAATACTTCAGTACATGTGGTTATTGGAAAATAATTTGGGCTAGTAACCAACATCATGTAGAACTGTAGGCATTTATATTTTATTTTTATCAAGTATGTTTGTCATACACTACACACACTACACTATTACAGCTCACTGAACAGCTATAAAAAAAACCGTAAGAGCAAAACACTCTGTTATAAGCATTTCACATATACTCATTGTTTTATAAATATGTTGTTCAAGTGTTAACCCATGCATATGTTAAGTTCATATGAAGATAGGCTTCAAATAAAGTGTCTTTTTGGCAGTATATTCAGAGTCCATTATGTACCTGTGATTTTATTGTAAAATCAGCCTGCAGTTTTGCTCTTAATAGCAAAGAGTTGCCTATAAAATCTGTAGATGCTAGCATTTATGCTCTGATTGATTCTGTTTTTATTTTGAGCTGTAATTGAATTTCTTTTTAGTTAGACAGAGCGAGTCCTAAATTATTCTGACAAGTTTCTCAGTTTCTATTTAATACGGACCAACTGCATTATCGGCTCTGCCAACACTGGTTATGTTATTTATTTCCAAATATAGAGAACATATTTCTGTCTCCAGTTTGTCTTTTTGTGAAAGCTAAATCGTGCCTCTATAAACCAAACATGATTAATAATGGCATTTCCAGCAGTGCAGGTGTACATGATGTGTATCTGGAGCCCGATTGTCTGAAGCCTATTAATGTTTATGGACATAGCAAGAAACCCAGCATGAAAAAGTCACATGTTTTGTACATGTTTGTATTTCGTTTGCAGGTAATATCCACAAGTATCAATTACTTTTCATACACACTGGCTTCCCCTTTCCTCAATAAATGCCACCTTGTGTGTGTGTGTGTGTGTGTGTGTGTGTGTGTGTGTGTGTGTGTGTGTGTGTGTGTGTGTGTGGACCATGACTGCCAAGTAACAAGATAAAAATGTTGACACTGGCTACTCCTCAGTTATTTATTTCAATTGTGAGCAAGCCAGCATTCCCAAATCAGCATTTTTATTTGTGCTTTCTAGCTTAGGAAAAAAATATATATTTACTTCCATATTATCAGCATATTATCTCAATCATCTCAACAAATTCAGCATGAATGCAAGTGCTGTCTGAAAATTAAATTAAAATCCGATTTAACCAAACTAAACATTTCTCTCCATTCTCTACTCCTGCAGGATGGTTATATATCACTTACATGAAAAACAAACTAACAATAAAGCAAAGAAATAAATAGACAGACAGACAGACAGACAGACATAAGTAAGTGGATGAATGGATGAATGAATGAATGAATGAATGAATGAATGAATATCTCTGCTATTCTGTTATTTAGACTATAGTCTTTTTCTGGCTTGTGATAGAGAATATATCATCAGGATGCTTAAAAGTTAACAAGTAAAAAAAATATATTAAGCAGATGCTAACTGAAGACCATTTCCCTCCTTCCAGTACTGACCAATTCAGGTTTCTAATTCAGGTATTTTCCCTCCTTCAACTAAAATTCCTCCTGAAGTGGAGGAAACTATCCTCCAGGGAAAAGGCTACTCCCTCGCATTCATTTTTCTCGACCTGCCAGCTGCCTTTGACATTGTGAATCGCCAGATCCTTATCTTCATTCCTGCTGACTTAGGCATCGAGAGCTATACTCTGACCTAGCTTTCGTTATATCTACAGGATTGATCTTTGTGTGTATTCTAGAGGAATGTTTCATCACCTCATAGCTGCACTGTGGGAATTCCACAGGGCTCAGCTCTTGGTCCCCTCTTGTTCATCTTCTACACTTAATCACTGGGCTCAGGAATCAGATTACATGGGCTCTCTTACCACTGCTACACTGATGACACATGGCTTCAGTTTTTATTTCCAACACCATCCTCCCAAGCAAGAAAATATCAGGCTACTTTTCAACATTTCGTTCTGGATGGAAACAAAGACAAAACGAGAAATAATCTCATCTATGCTAAGAACCTCTCTATACTGGACTGCTTAAACAGCATTAGCTAACTAATAATCTGTTAATAATAAAAATAATTTTAAAAGATTCATGTACACATCTCAGTCAGAGCTCATTGAGGTCAATCCGACTGAAATTTCAAACGAGGTGGGTAGTCCTTTCATTAATCTTCTAAACAGAAAAATAATCACTGTGTAAACCTTTTTGTCTGATTACTTTCACTATCAGAGTCATCGCTTGCATTCTGCTCATGTGTGTGTTTGAGTTACGATGACGTCCATGTGCAGGAAAAAAACATGAACATGTAGAATGCACACAAGTAAAAATTAATAAACCCTTCATTTCTTGTGTAGTCATTCCCAAACAGTGGGCGAGACGATTGCAAGACGAATGCAGTCATTAAACCAATACAAAATTTGTGCATTTTATGTTATTTTTTTTAGCAATCAGAGCATCCTTGAACGTTAAAACTTGTCCTGCAATGTTGGGCAAATATGAAATGCTGAGCACATTTTCCACTGTCACAAATTATTCTTCTTGCTGTCCATTCAATAATTACACTTGGATGATGTTTTTTTTTTTCGTGATGCATATAATTTAATTTAAAATAATTTAAAATGCAGTGCGATTAAAAAAGCTGAACACTGACTAAACGCTCATGCTCATAGTTGTTATGGTAACCTTGTCACTAAACCTTGCTTCTCAGTTTCATATACATACAAACAGTCCAGTTTGAATCTGTAATCAGAATGAATTCATTTTGGTTGTTGAAAGTCTTTGCCTGTAAACATAACCTTTGACATCCTCCTAGTCTAATCTAGACATGTGATTCTAGATGATGAGCTCAGCTATCAGAATAATGACACCTTCCTTGACTGCTTGCATTCTCTTACAATCTTAAGGCATTTCTGCACATGCTACTACAAGTCTTCTCAGTGGTCTGGCTTTGTCCTCTACAGATCCTTCAGATTGCTACCTGGTTCAAAACCTCCTGAATTTCTCTTATGTGATGCCCCCTACTGAGATCACTCGCCTGGCTCCCTGCTGCAGCTTGAATCAAATTCAACACACGTCCATTCATTCCTTCATTGGAAAATTTTTCATTTTATTTGCTGACTAGACAACTCTGATTACCAGCATTGTTCTCTAGACTTTTATGTTGCTTTGCATTTTAGGTGCTCTGGATAAAAGTACCTACCGAATGACTAAATGTAAATGTAATCATTTATCTAATACGTGCTGTTAAATTATTAAGAATGGTACCTCTCTAGTCTCTTGAAAAATTTGAATGGAGTAAAGGTCAGCTGTTTAAAAATACTTACTTATACTGTGTGCACAGTGTATTATTAAAAATTAAACCCAGTCCCTCATATGAACAGGAAAGTGAAATTAAACAGAGATATCATACTATACAGGAAGGGTAGGACAATGTCTATGGTTTATGCAATCAGAATCCTTGTATTGAGATATTAAAATTTATTTATGTTCTCTCTCTCTTTCTCTCTCTGTTCAGTTGACCAACCTAACAGAGATCCATGACCAGATCAGTGGCATGGCTCGATGTCCCTACAACCCCCTCCATAACTCCACAGCACTTATTACCTCCAGTGGAGAGCTCTATGCCGCTACCGCTATGGACTTTTCTGGCCGAGATCCTGCGATTTACCGTAGCCTAGGAGGCCTTCCTCCACTCCGCACAGCTCAGTACAACTCCAAATGGCTTAACGGTAAGGCACTGTAGTACATATATAAACACTGATTTCAGTCTGAACTGAAATTGGTGAATTTATAGCACAAATAAAAAGTTTATTTAGGTACTTTTCTGCATTTGATAAAACCTGGAATGAAATGGACTTAATTGTCCATGAATCGACCCAAAATATCCCATTAAACAGAAGTGGTGGGAAAAAATATATAGTTTTCAAAATTATTTATATATTAAAAAAAAAACCATAAATGCTGTTAATGAGAAGTGAAGTAATTCATCCAATTGAAGTGAAAGCCCTAATACATTTTTATAAAATGGTATTTCTTAAACAAGAGTCGAGCATTCCTCACTGTTGTAAGAAATAGTGCTCTCCTTGCAATGTACTGAAGGATAAGCTGACCAAGCACCCACCTACTACACTTATAGCTCCCTTTAAGTGTTGTGTATAATTTTACCCATAAAAAATGAGTCCTTGAAATTGGACTCAAAATATCTCAGATTAAAATGCTGTCCTCTGATGTCATCCATGAGGGGGGAGGGCATTTTGAAGTGATGGTATTCTTAATTATTGTAAAGAGTCATAATCAGGTATTTAATATTGGCCTCAAATGGCATTCCATAATTTTTCAAGGGTCCTTACAGTCCAAAACACACATTTCAGTCTGACATATTGAGGTTACATCAAACTGGCAGACAGTGGCGCTGGACTTAACACTGCTTCTATCTTGAGCCGATATCATGAAATAAAAATACAGTTCAAGTTCACTGCCACGTGTAACTGAGATATTGTGCTTAACTCTTGCATAATTTCTGAATAATGCTTATGTCAGGTTTGAGGCCTGAATACTGATGTGGACAATTTTAGTATTAAATCCTCACTAGTATTCAGAACTCAACACCCAGGTCAGGTGTTATCACATGTTACCATCTGTATGAAATACACTCCTGAACAAAATCTTAAGACCGGGGGAAACATTCCAAGTATTCGCATTTCGCGCTGGTGGATCATAACC
>CM074966.1:12069125-12089870 GCA_037577455.1 Pangasius macronema | reverse complement strand
TCAAACTAATAGGTAAGGGATGTACACTATATGGCCAAAAGTTTGTGGACACCTGACCATCCCACCCATATGTGGACCTTTGCCAAACTGTTGCCACAAAGTTGGAAGCAAACAACTGTAGCATTAAGATTTCCCTTCACTGGAACTAAGAGGCCCAAACCTTTCCCAGGATGACGATGTCCCTGAGCACATAGTGAGGTTCATGAAGACATGCTTTGCCAAGGTTAGTGTGGAAGAACTTGAGTGGCCTGCACAGAGCCCTGACCTCAACCCCACTAAACACCTTTGTGTGGGATGAACTGGAACGACGACTGCATTCCCAATTACACTAATGCTCTTGTGGCTGAATGGGAAAAATCCCTACATAGGGATAGGAAGTACTATGAAACAGAACATAGAACATGAGAAACAAGGCTCAGGCTTAAAGTAAATACTTTATGATACTTTAACAGGGTATGAATAGACAAACTAATTAGAACTAAACGCAGAACAGGTGAACACATTCAGGTAACAAACCAATGACAAGACAGGGGAATAGACGTGACTAGAACAGAAGACTAGATAGAAACATGAGCACATGGTATTAGTTGCCACATGACAGTTACAAGAGTGAGGAATGTACATATGTCTGGGCTGGCCAACAGAACATCCAGTTTTATAGATTAACAATTGGCTGAAATGGAGATAATGAAAGAGAAAGAAACTTCTGGAACCAAAATTGCTGAAACAGTGGGCTCTCACTATTCAGCTCTAGTGACAGTTTCTATAGAGCACGATGCCAAGCCTATCACACAGATAAAAGTCAGTTACAATCATTATAAGTTACATAATCAGTTAGACGTACACAAACATATTTTTCATACTGCCCAAAAATCACCAGCTTTATTGATCCAAACATTTTAGAGGCCAACAATGTATCAGCTCAGCTAGCATACAAAAAAATTCATTTCAGTTCACGATACTAGCTTCAGGACTCTGCAGCGACCAGCGATGCGTAGTTACACCACTAATTTGTAGTCATTATTCACAAAGAAACAATACACCTAGTGACGTGTGTTTTGTTTTATGGCAAAGTGTTCATTTTGAATAAAATACTGACATGGTCACAAATGTAGCCAAACTAGCAAGCTAATCTTTAATAGTAATAATATATGTAATATGTAATAAAAATGCATAACAATGTGCATTAAAATCAAGTGCTAGATTATGATTCATTAAATGTATATTTTATATCATTGAATCTATTTTAATATAATTTTTAAATAAATATACCTGAGTGCCCTGGTAGCTGCAGCACCCTCTAGTGCCCTCTTAGTGCCACCATTACTCAATGACAGAGGATTAGGGGTATTTCTGAGCTTCAATCACATACACACACTTTTTTTTTTGGAAAATTGATATTCAGATGTATTTGCATCGATGCTGCAACAGAAATAAACCCTTCAGTACACCTACTTTTGATGGTATCACTTTTCCATTGCCTGGGAACTCAGCTTTATTTTCTTTTTCAAAACTCACATATTGGAAAACATTACGATTCGCTTTAATATTTTGGAAAACAGAAATGGGGGCACAGTGGCACAGCAGGTAACATTGCTGCCTTAGGCTTCCATGGCCCCTGGTGTGATCCTGAGCTCGGGTTACTGCCTGGGTGGAGTTTTGCATGTTCTCATGTTCTGTGTCCCTGTGGGATTCCTCTGGGTTCTTCAGGTTACCTCCAACCTACCAAAAGCATAGTGTCCTGCAATGGACTGGACAGGATAAACCAATGAATAAACGAATGAAACCGAACGAAAACATTAATGCTAAATCCTGTTTTCTCCTACAGTGTTCTCTCTGTTCTGAAAACTCTATAAAAAATGATTCAGCGCTCAGTTCACTTGCTTTCCACAAAGTTACACAGTAGTTGGAACTATGGCTTCCTAGTCAGCCGAATATCTTTAATTTCGTGAGAAAAATAAACTGCATTTCACTTACTGTCTTCACACTCATCTTTTATTGTACTGCTCATACCACTAAGCATTTTCTGACACTCCTGTGCAGTTGCATGCCAGTTCTGATAAGCTTGGGAGAAAGGTGTGAACACACCACACCACACCACACTGTAATGCACTAGAGCAATTAATTTTCTGGATTACAGACTTGGAATGCAGCATAGCCAAAAAGAGTCAAGTTTTTTCTTCATCTTCCTCCTCCTCCTCCTCCTCCTCCTCCTCCTCATCATCATCATCATCATCATCTAGTGGTAGTAAGTAGAACTCCGGTGAGAAAAGAGTCACAAGTACTCAACTTCGAGTAAGGGAAAATCAACGTTAACATTTGTACTAGGAAAGTGTATGGCTGTTTATTGAGTAGTCGGCTGGCGCTTTGTGTTTACCTGCAGCTCAATGTTCTTGGTTTTAAGGTGTGAAAAGGTTATGAAACAGTCTATTGGCATTGAGAGGGCTGTTTGATGGAGAGCTCTATAAATAATGAGAATGAGCAAAGAGGCAAAGTGAGACTGACATTCCTCTCATCCCTAGCCAGGCCTTGCTAAAGGTCAAGTGTTGAAAAATGGAGAGTGAAGCACAACCAAACTACGGCCTGAAAATAGGCAAAAAATAAAAATAAAGCCCTGAACACTAAACTTTGTTGTAAGAAAATTTCATTTTAAAGCCAGAGTTCAGCCAAAAATAGCATAGCCATATGTGTCATATTTTCAAGCAGTGTATTTCAGCTTCTTTTGACATATTCTGACTTATTCTTAAAAATGTTATTTTTCTGACTGTTTCAGATAAAAGCACATTTCTTTGTTTCTGTATTATTTTGCCACATTATGTATTAACATGTCAGGAAAAATCAGATCAGCTCTTTGTAATACATTAGATACAAATGGCTCAGAGAAATTTGGATTCAGAAACAGTTTTATTACAGACAGAGTCCTGAAACTGATGACCAAATTTTTTTCTCCATGTTGCTGAGATCTTGTTATTACCCTCACTGCATTTAAGTCTGCTGCTCTTATCTCATACGCTATATATTTTCTACTCATCTCGGCTCAGCCTCAAAGTGCGATATTTATGACAAGGCATCAGTTCATATATTGCATGAATCAGCACCGAATCTGAGTTTTCACATCCTCAATTCANTGTGTGTGTGTGTGTGTGTGTGTGTGTGTGTGTGTGTGTGTGTGTGTGTGTCAGGAGACGTGCTGCGCTCAGGCCGTATCTCTGGGCTCACAGTGAACGGAGGCTGGTCAGTCTGGAGTTCTTGGACTCAATGCAGCCGTGACTGCAGTTCTGGTGTGCGCAGCCGCAAGCGAACCTGCACAAACCCTAAACCAAAATATGGAGGGACAACATGTTCGGGGTCTGCGCAGGAATACCAGGAGTGCAACATTACACCATGCCCAGGTGACAATACACTCACTCTTTTTTTTAATGTGTTTTTGCTTTATCGTGTATTAAAATGTTTGTGTAAGGGACTTTTGTAAGGACACACATGCATAAGCACTGAATATGCAATGTGTTAGCATTGAATAACACTGGAATAAGGATTAATAACACATTCCTAGAAAAATAAGGGCATCAAATTAATTCCTATAACTAGTCATGCCCTTTAAATGAGTGGCTTAACTATATGTTAGTTATCTTTCATGAGAGTTGAGTATTGGGCATTCTAAAAGTTTTCAAACAACGCTCAATGGCCGCTTTATTAGCAACTCCTGTTCACTAGTTTATTCATGCAGTTATACAATCTAGTGAGGCAGTGCAGTGCATAAAATCATGCAGATACAGGTCAAGAGATTCAGTTAATGTTTACATCAAACATCAGAATGGCGGTAGGGGGTGGGTGTCACAGGATGTGATCTCAGTGACTTTGACAATGGCATGGTTGTTGGTGTCCGTTGGGTTGGTTTGAATATTTCAGAAACTGCTGACCTGCTGGAATTGCACACAACAGTCTTTACACAAAATGATGCGGGGAAAAAAAAACATTTAGCGAGTGGCAGTTCTGCTGGTTGATGAGAAATATCAGATGAGAATGTCCAGACTGCTGTCAATCTGCCAGGACGCCAACGCTCATAACTCAAATAGCCACTTTTTACAACTATGGTGAGCAGAAAAGTATCACAGAGCACACACCATATCGAACCTTGAAGCAGGTAGGCTACAACAGCAGAAGATCATATCGGAGTCCACTGCTGTCAGGCAAGAACAGGAGTCTGAGGCTACGTAGGGCAGAAACTCACCAAAACTGGACAGCTGAAGATTGGAAAAAGACCACACAATGTTTTTCATAGATAATCTTCATTTGTCTATTTTTGGTGACTCTGTGTCCTCGGTAGCCTGAAATAATTGTATGAATGAGGTGTTCCTAATAAAGTGGTTGATGGGTGTATGTGTGAAAATGGCCACAGTCAAAGTTTGCACTTCACACATGCTTTAAGGTGCCTTCATAGTTCTTTTGAAATGAACCATCCCTAGTCCTGTTAAAGTGGCCCTGAATGGGAACCAGCTTCAAAAGACCTAAGTGTTTTTGGCGTTCACAATACAAGTGCACTCTCGTTCTGGATTTTTCCATTGACGAGCTCTCAGATGACTTGTCATTCCCAGAACAACTTCTTTAGAACTCCAAGTCCATCTGTGTAACACTGAGTTATGGATAATGTGTTTAAAATTGTTACTTTACATGATGCTAGGCTGTGGAGGAAAAATAAAGCAAGCAGAAACAGCTGAAGTGTTGAAGTGAAACAGCAGAAAAAGGAAAAAAATTAAAAGTAACAAGGAATGAAAATTTTCTTGGACGAAAAATAAATGTGCTTGAATCTGCCATATGCCTAGTGGTGACTGTCATGCGGTTTGGTCTAAATAAAATATATGCATACACCATGTAATACATCAGTATTATGCAGGAAGTGTTCTTCACATTATTTATATTAATGCTGCCTAAACGCATAAGCTCAATAGCATAATTGCTAGTGACACAATTAGCAATTAGCCTATGTTTCTGTTGGGAACACACAATCCCATGGCAGCCATTGGAATATTTTTTTACATAGTTTTTATTTGTGATGGAAAACCGCAGATACTTATGGATATTAAAACTCAATTTTTTAGCCATAAAGCAAAATGCGAAGTGGACTGGGAGTACTTTGGGTTCACAAGACACATATCAAGTCGACCACGAAATAAACCATGATCGAACCATACTCAGAGCACCTCAGAGGTGGTCCGAGTAAGCTTCTCTTGTGGCTCATTTTACAGAGGTCTGAGTCATTTCTTGTTTTCATATATGCACAAAAATGCTGAGTCATCAACCTGAGTCGACGCGAAAACAGACCATGTGTGAAAACACCCTAACACTTCTAGGCCCCTCTCAAAAGAGCTCTATATTTGCCTACATACCTGAAACTGTAAAAGTGTGAAATTGTTTTTCACTGTTGGAGCTGATGTGAAGCAGATAATGTATGTCAAGCAACCAGGCACAGGGATTTAATTCTCCTGCGATATGCAGCTACATTTGAGTGTGTGCCATGATCAAGATTGAAGTCTGAGTTGTCAAAGCTATAACTGTCATAAGTTACATTATTTGTTTTAAAAGCTCGTCAATAAAACGAAGTGTGTCCTAAGGAACACTCTAAATAATTTCAGATAAGTGGAGCATATAAAATCTGGGTTTATGACCCTTTTCAAATCACACTCAGGCACAACTCACAAGCGTCACTATAAAGCTGATCATAATAAACATCACTTTCACAACATTTAGATTCATAAAGGAAAAAGAGTGTGTCTCTAGTTGTAATAGAGCTATAAGTTACTCATGTAGTGTTATAATTATGGGTCCAGACTGCACAGTCTGGCATGAATATTGTATTTTGTAGTATTTCTAGGTTAAAAACACTAGTGTGATGCTTGTAGCGAAAAGGAAAAAGGTAGACACAGGGCAAAGGAAATGTTTGATAGTTGTGGTTAGAGAGTCGGACTTGTAACCCGAAGGTGAACCTGAAGGTCATGGGTTCGAGGAGTCTCAGGTCCAGCAGGGATTGTAGGTGGGGGAAGTGAATGACCAGCGCTCTCTTCCACCCTTAATACCACAACTGAGGTGAGACCTTTGAGCAAGGCACCGATCCCCCAACTGCTCCCAAGGCTGCCCACTTCTCCGGGTGTGTGTTCACGGTGTGTGTGTGTGTTCACTACTGTGTGTGTGCACTTGGATGGGTTAAATGCAGAGCACAAATTTCGAGTATGGGTCCCCATACTTGGCCACACATCACTTCACTTCACTTCACTACAACACTACATTGATTAACATGGGAGTGTGCTCCAAGCGGTACTGTTGTGGTGCTGAAGCACATTTACTGCTGGTGTAAAATAGGCTTTAGTCATTAACTCACCCTATGTCATTTCTGCAGTCCTGTTCCTACACAAGTTGTCTGTTAATTGCAATAAAAGTATTGTAACTTGTTTGTGAAGATTATCTGTTTGGACCATATAGAGATATAACAGATATATGTAACAGATTTACTGCATGGAACTACATAAACCTATGACACAGATTTCACATGGCAACCAGCAGTACATCTGGTTTTTCACAAACACCAGTACATGTGTAGGCACCTGACTGACATGAGATTAAAAAAAAAAACAATGCTTCCATATGGATGCAGAGTTAGCAGTGCACTGATGGCCTTTCATGGCTTTCATGTAAAAATGAGTGAGAAAAGAAATAAAAGAGGACATATATAAATATTAAAAAAAATAATAGTAACAGCCATGTGCATACTGAAGTAAGTTTCTTATTTTCTTTTATGTCTATACAAGATTATTTGCATAATCATGAGAGTTTGGGCACACTTATTTCAAGCCTGCGTTAATAACACATGCATAAGCAGTGAGTGGCTTATTTACAGAACAATGCACTGCAGCATCAGGAATCCATGAATATCCGTTATCCAATGCTTATGAAGTGTCGTTTTGTCTTCCATTGATGAGTGTTTACTTTGTAAATCCCATCTGACATGAGGTGTATATACAGAATATTCTTATGCATTATTCTATAAATATCCTTTAATGCTTATTCATGTCTTTATCAACACAGATTTCACATGAAATGACACTAAAATCACTGCAGAATATAATTGCCAGAGGTGCTAATGTGAAATTCATAGGGAACAGATGTAAAACAGATGCACTAATGCACAATAATACATGCACACACACACACATTCTAACTCTCTACTGACTGTAGTGCTCTTCGCGGGAGTGATTATGGGACCGTGTCTCATTTTATACTAACGTCCCAGAGGTAATCGGTACGTGTTAGAGGGTTGTTGAGCAGTGATTAATGAGGAAGGGAACAAAGGGAAACAAAGGCACTTGGATTTGTTCGTAAGTATAAAAGTAAAAAAAGCAAGTGCTGCTGTTGAGAGGCGGAAAGACTCTGATTTGTCGCTGGAAATAGAGAAAACTCCCCACAGCACAGTCTACGTAATCACATCTCAGGGTAATTATACCGGCTGCTACCTCTTGCTGTAATACAGGAGGAGTCAGCCTAATTAAATGAGCTCTTGTCCCATATTAAGGGGAGGCATGTCATCTAAATGGAAATTCGCTCCTTAAGCAGGTGGAAAATATAGGGAGAGTAGACAGTTAGGAATTTTCCTTGTCTGTAATCATTATTAATGTCAAACACCAAAATTTGTAATTTGCTTAACAGACATCATTCATCATCATCATCATCTCTTGTCGAGAAGCAGAAAAAATGACGTGAAAAGTCTTAATTTCATCTTTACATTTGCAGTGTGAAGCCTCCAATTCCCTAACTAGATGTGATTTAAAAGAATAGTTTTGTCAAATATGAAACCTATACAATGTCCCCATTTCCACAAATTGAGTCAATAAGTCAAGAGATGTCCTGTACAGAGCTGATGTACCGTTTAGCATTGTGCAAACTACCTCCTAAATTATAACACGCTTGTCACAAAGCACTTTGTCTAGTTGGTGATATCTAAAGCAGATTGGTGTCTGTGGTTTTTGTATAACACTGTTATATATAAAGTAGTAGTGAAAAAAGCTTCTTTCTCAGCACATAGTTAGAAGCATGAGGTCACTAACGTCTGAGGGCGAAATATAGCTCCACTTGTTAAATACAGACTTACTTTTCCCTCCAGAATTATTGGCACCCTTCTTCAAATTAAGCAAAAATGAATATAGAAAAAGAATAACACAATAAGTAATACTTTGGGGTCTAGTAGGTCACTATGGAGAATGAGCTGGTATTACTTACTGCCATTAACCAAGTTGAAAGTGTCCTGACCGGGCTTATTTATTCTGAGCTGGAGATTTACAACACTTCTGTGCATGAAATAGTAGTGTTGGTCTGCACAATTATGCCTGGGCAAAGTATGCAACCGAACAAGTCATTTAACTAAACAGACAGCAAAAATAGAAATTTCAACTGGCAGACAAGGACATCTAAAGAGTAGCTTGCTGCCTCAAATTGGCTATTTCATGGTTCAGATGGAAACAGGTTACAATCTTGTGCCTCACAGATCTGTGCACCAAAGACCTGGTCAGGAACTAGCATCAGTTAGCACAGAGTGCTTTTACCGGACTTCACCACGCTTCATTTTTTTCTGCATCCACAGCCATCCACTGTCTCTTGCTTAGCTTAGTGCCTTTAGGATTTCTGGAACCCTTTCACCTACAGTTATGGGTATTATTTTATTAAGGCTCATTTCATTGAGGATTATTTTATTAAGGCACTGGGAAACTGTGCTATGTTAGGGATACAACCCACATTCATTGCCATAGTATCATGCATGTTGCAATCTCATCAATACAGATACCCATAGTGATGTTTAAAAAAAAAGAGTAACATACTTAGTATTAATCAGTCATGGAACATTTTATTTAGTTCTGTTTATATTTCCCATTTAATGCGCACTCATGCATGTTCACGCACTTAGACTACTTGGCTTGTTTTTTATAATGTTTAGCTAGGTAGATTTAAATGCAATGCATTAACTAGCTACATTAATTCCCTTGGATCAAGTAGGGTTGCAGTTGCGAGTGGGCTTTTATTCACTTTTTGTTGTAGCCCATCCAGCTCTGAGATGCTCTTCTGCTCACCACATTTGTAAAGAATAAAACCGGCCTGGCCGTTCTCCTCTCTCTCATCAACAAGGCATGACCACTCACAGAACTGCCGCTCACTGGATTTTTTTTCTGCTTTATTCTACATAAACTCTAGAGACTTCTGTGTGAAAATCCCAGAAGATCTGTGTTTTCTGAAATACACAAACCCACCCATCTGGAACCAACAACCATGCCACAGTCAAAGTCACTGATAAAACATTTTTTCCCCCATTCTGATGTTTGATGTGAACATTAACTGATGCACTTGATTTGTATCTTATGCATTGCACTGCTGCCACAAAAGTGGTTGATTGGATAATTACATGAATGAGCAGAGATGCTGGTGTTCCTATTAAAGTGGCCAGTGAGTGTATATCTAGCATTGCTAGCTCACTCGTATTGTTGGGTTTTTAATGTTCTGAGATGAATAGAGACAAAATGAAAAGTTTATATTTAGTAGCAAACCTCATCAAAGCTAAATAAATTGTGTATTGTGAAAAAATATCATATGATTTTCTTTTCTATATCCTTCCTTCTGTTGGGTTTTTAATATGCTGAGATGAAACAGGATGGTAGTTCTGTGTTTGCACAGACTTAATTAGACCTCAGACAGTGTGAATGCTTGGGGAATGTTTGGCTTTTATCTCCCAATGTTCTCCCCTCTATTAGAAGGAAGAGAGAGGTGCTGCTGATTTGTTCACGCTTATTAATTAGAGCAGAGGTGAAGGGGTAGTTTGAGTAGTTTGAGAACCAAATCGGTTTTGCTTGTTCAGGATCTGGTTGAATAATACACACACTGTAAAAACCAATTAGCCAAGTTTACTCGAGCAGTTTAGGGAACATGATTGCCTCGAAATGACTCGGATTGGCCTGAATTGTGCATGTTACGTTTATAAAGTAATTCAATTTTACCTTGTCAAATCACAATTTCCTGTTTGGGCTTCACTTATAAAATGTGTCTCACAAAATAATCATTGTATTTTAAGCACTTTGGACATGCCATGCTATCTCTCTCTCTTTGTCTCTCCCTCTCTTACTCTTTTTCTCCTCTCTCTGCCTGCTTCTTCACTGTCTGTCTTTTTTTTACCTCCTTCTCTATCATCTTTAATGCTCTCATTAAGTTTGTGCTGCATAACTGTGTCTTTCTGTATCCTTTTCCCTCGGTCTTATTCCCTTCATCTACTCTCCTCTATCCTCTGTCTCTATCATTCTGCCTTTCTATCTTCTCCTCTCAGTTTCAGTTTCAGCATTCTTCACCTTTATATATGTAAATATAGAGAGCAGCTCTAAGTGGGCATGCCTTGATTGATGTCCATAGATCAGAGTATAGGCATGCCTTTGGGGCCATATCTAGGCTTGAAGACACACACACCTGTCCCACTCAAAAACGCACCCACCTCCCACAACCCATGGCACACATAACTGTCCCACTCAAAGGCATATCTAGCTACCACACTCAAGGACATATCCACCTCAAAGGCACAGCCAATTCAATTCACTTCGATTTTATTTGTATAGTGCTTTTAACAATGGACATTGTTTCCTTGTCACAAGGCAGCTTTACAGAAATATAATGAGCAAGCCAGAGGCAATGGTGGCAAGTAAACACTCCCTGAGATGATATTAGAAAGAAACCTTGAGAGGAATCAAAGGGGAGCCCATCCTCATCTGAGTGACACCAATGCGATTACAAACAATTCCACTCTATAACTGTGTGCTATATACTCAAAAAGTGCAAATGTGTAACCAGGAAATTCATTATAGTTTTAACATGAAGTCTATTTGTTGAAGTTATCAACTGTTCACTGATGGAGACTTGAGTGCAAAACTGTTTGTAGCAGTTTCAGTACTAAAACTATCAAGGTAATAGTAGTCCTAAGCCATCGTAGCAAAACCGTTCCTTTCAATTGCAGTCCAAAGCCATCTTCATGGCTTCTAAGTGTATCTTTAGGCTGTCCATATTGGGCCATCCTCAGCAGCAGCGAGTGGCTTCCAAGTGATGAGAACTCCAACTGTGTACTGGCCGTGTACTGAGATCCTGCGCTGATCATCTAGGTGGTTTGTTCACTTCCATCTTCAACGAGTCCCAAGTGTGTGGTCCCCACCTGCTTTAAAAAATCTGTAGTTATTCCTGTGCTAAAGAATAATAAGCCCTGACTAATGACTATTGTCCTGTAGTCTTAGCATCACTTCTCATGAAGGCTTTTGAGAGGCTTATTAAAAACTCCATCCGCTTCTCCATCCCTGACACCATCGGCCCATTCCAGTTCACCTTCCTCCCTAATAGGTCTACTGAGGACGCGATCTCTCACATCCTACACACCACCCTCACCCACACCGATAGCAACAAAGGGAACTTTATAGACTATAGCTCAGCCTTCAATACCATAGTCCCACACAGGCTGGCCTCCACGGATCACGGATTTAATGCCCCCCTTTGTGACTGGGTCCTGGACTTCCTCACAGGCAGACCCCAGGTAGTGAGAGTGGGCCAGTTTACCTCCATCACCCCGAGCACCGGAGTCCCGCAAGGCTTTGTCCTGAGCCCCTTGCTCTACTGTCACACATGACTGTGTCCACACATGACTGTGTGTCCTCTCACAGCTCCACTTTTATTGTCAAGTTTGCTGATGACACACTGGTTATTGGCCTCATCAACAACGATGAGACTGCCTACCCTGATGAGGTGGAGAAACTCATAGCTTGGTGCCAGGATAATAGTCTCTCTCTGAAAGTCAGAAAACCCAAGGAGCTGGTTGTGGACGAGGCAACAGCGGAATTACACCCCACTCAAGATCAGTGGGACCCCCATGGAGAGAGTTACCAGCTTCAGGTACCTTGGAGTACACATCTCTGTAGACCTCACCTGGACTCATCACATTCAAGCTCAGGTGAACAAAGCCAGACAACGGTTGTACCATCTGAGACTGCTGAGGAATTCAGGGTCTCCCAGAGATCCTAAAAACTTTCTACACTGGGGCCATAGAAACTCAGTGCATCTCAGCGTGGTATGGTAACCCAGGACTGCAAAGCCCTGCAGAGAGTGGTGCACTTAGCTGAGCACATCTCCAGGTCTGCTCTCCCCTCTCTACACCAGACGATGCTAATAAAGAATCTGCTAAAGTCAGCACCCTGGTAACTGTCTGTTTAGCCTGCTGCAATCAGGCAGACGCTTGCGTAGTCTGATGGCTAAAAGAGGCTTCTTCCCTCAGGCCATCAGACTCCTCAACATGGACATGTCCACCATACAGACTCCACAAGGACTCTACAGTCACTCTGCACTCCACTGACACTCTGCACACTGCACTTTGCACTTTGTATTGTTACTACACATAACATACTGCATATTTTGTACATCTGTTTTTGCCCATTGCCTTCATATTTTAGTACATCCGTATTACACATTCCTGTACATATATTTCATAATTTGTGTTTCTTATCTTATTTTTTATTATTTCTTTTTCATTTCTGATTTTTAAATTTTAACTTCAATTTAGTATTTAATGCGCAGGCTCAAGCCTCTCACTGTGAAAACATGAATAAAATAAAGTACTAAAAGACATCCTGTGTTCTACAGATTCTCCTCATGTAAAGTTTGCATGATTGACAAGACCATTATATGATTCACTGAGTAAAGCTTTCACCTGACATGTGTTTGAATAATTTATTACAGAGACATTAAATGTAGCTTAGTGAAAGAGAATTTTCCTTCACTTCTCATGCCATCTCTCTCTCTCTCTCCCATGTTCAGTGGATGGAAGCTGGTCATGTTGGTCTTCTTGGTCCAGATGTTCAGCCACATGTGGTGGGGGTCATTACATCCGTACTCGTTCGTGCAGTAACCCTCCGCCTGCTTATGGAGGAGACATCTGCCTTGGCTTACACACTGAAGAGGCTCTGTGTAACACACAGCCCTGTCCAGGTATACACACACACACACACACACACACACACACACACTAATTCACCTACACACATAATCCAATGCTATAATTTAAATACACACAGACACACTGCTATTTATAGACACATTTACTGTGTATGAGCCTAAATGCTCACTTAACACCCACATGCAGATATACACTTACTAACAACTCACATATATATACATGTGCACACACATATATACTGAACGTCCACTATTCCTATATTATGCATTTATTTATCAAAAAAACTAAAGCAAATGTGAGTGTCATTATTCAGGAGTGTGTTAATTAAAACTGAGATGAATCTTTTTTTATGTGATAAATCACACCAAAAATTAAAAAAAAAGAAATCTTAATTAGTAAATTAGTGCGTGTACTTTGTTCATATCAGAAGTCATTTTAAAAAATCTGTCAGAGACTCTATTCACTATCAGAATTCCAGTGGGTCAAAGGTTTTCATACACCATCTGTCTTTTTAGACAGCCGGGAAGATTCCAGAAATTCATGTAATGACTTTAAGAAGCTTCTAATTGGCCAATTGTCAAAATTCGGAGTTCACCTGTGACTGTGTTTATAGCTTGTGCCTTTTTGCCCTTGATACCATGGGAAAATCTAAGCAACTTAACTAAGATCTTAGAAAAATTTAAGGGCAGTTCCATCTCATAGGCAATTTCCAAATAACCGAAGATACCACAAGCATCTGTACAAACAATTCCATGCAAATATAAAAATCTTCGGACCACACCGACTGCATCGTTCAGGAAGAAAGGCACAAACAAACTCCAAGGCATGAACGATTTTTGGTCCGAAAGGTTCAACTGAACCCCAAGACAGCAATAAAGGAATTGTTGAAGATGAAAGCATCAGTTACCAAAGTTCATACACCCACCATTAAGAGAGTCATATATTGCCATGCTCATGGAGGCCCAAAAACCTGACTGAGTTACACCAGTTCTGTCAGGAGGAATGAGCAAAAAATTCTGGCAGAGTATTGTGAGAGGCTTGTGGGAGGTAGCCCCAACAGTTAAAGCACTTGAAAGGCAAAAAGAGTATGTATTGCTGCCAGGATCTGAATAAGCATGCAAGTGTGTGATGCACTGCAATGGTCTGGCATCCTGTCCAGGTGTTCCAGCTTTAATCACATTTGAATCAGATGGTAAATAGAGTATGAATCCCAGTAAACAATGCATGATAAATGCATTCCAAGGAGCTGTTGGAGATCACACTGAAATTCTGACTTGTTAGAAAATTTAATCGGACATTGTGTAGTCTGAGCATTGTCATGATTCGATATACAGATCCGAAGCTTAGGTAGCACTGTCAGTTAAAGTCTATCTGATACTATGCTATCATCAGCATTGTGTGGTTGCTTGGTAACCACATCCTCTTGCTGGAGGCTGTGCATGGTGACTGGCCACCTTGTAATGTGATTGCCTTTTAAGGTAATGAAGGCTGCAATAACTGAGCAGTGATCTTCAGCTTCAGCTCACAAAACTGTGCAAACTGAGCATTGACAGCTTGTTAACATTTTCAAAACTGAGGCGAACTGAAGCATCACTGGCATTTAACTTCAGACAGTTGTACAGCATGTACATCTGAGCATGAGATATCGTTAGGGATGCCACCTTCAATGTTAAAAAATAACGGACTTCCCAACCTCCCTCCACCCCACAAGGAAAAAAAAAAGGTATCAAAAAAATTTCATTTTTATTAGGAAAATTTATATAGTATAAATACTAAAAATTATATATCCTATTTGACTACCGGTGGTTTATTTATATGTTTTACATTCTTAATTGTCATATTTATAGAGGAAAGCAGATTTAAGAATTATAAAATAAGTCTAAATAATAATCTTAAACTGTAGTCCAAGATCTCTATGAATGCAGAGCCAGATATTTGAACACAAACACTCAAAAATAGAGGCACCCATAGAGGCATTTCCACAGATATACTGATGAACATGAACACATAATCAGGAATTGCATGCCTGTACATGTTCTTTCACTCATATAGTATAGAAAGTGAGCCTGACTGAAGAAGGAGGAAAATCAGTGTCACAAAATCATACTTTCGTTTACTATCTGAATTCGTACTTATGTGGGTGTTGTCGTCCTTCTTTCCTTTTTTCGTCGATTTACGTGAGACATGTCCCCCAAATTAGGCTAAAATACACTGGCTGAGAATGGGTGAATCTCTGGTATTCAAATGTCAGTTTGTCCATTAGCCAGGGCCTGAGTGAAACCCTGGCATGACCTTTTTGTGGCTCCACCTGTCACACCATTCATTACGATCACACAGTAAGAGAGGAAAGTGAATACTAATGACAAGTGAACAACGGGAGAGCTGACAGCAAGCTTTCATTACTCACAAGTACATTCAGAAATGATCTCTGTGAAGCTTAGATTCATAAAGCTTTACGGCTGTGCTTCGAATTCTTTGTGATTACTTTGTGAGCATTTTTACAAACTCGAAAAGAGCCTTCTTAAGCTTGATAATGAATTCCTTGAGGTAGACATGTACCATGAAATGTATCCTATTAGCATTGAATTAATTTGTTCCTAAGTCCATCTCCTAGCTAGTTTAACAAGATGGATGAAAGTAGCAAAAAATTAATTGATTAAAATGAATCCGATAAAAAATACATATGAAGTAAAAACTGAGCTAATGAAATGCAAGTGAATTAAAAAGACAACTGATAAACAGCCATTTGATTCTATAAATTCAAGGATGATTCATTTAAAAGATTTGATCAAATATGGGCCATTTTCAACATTTACCAGCATATTCTTTTTTCACTACCATTGCCATGCAAGGTGGCCGCACACAAGGGTGGAAGCAATAAATTCCATTATAAAAAATAAATTAATTTTTCGCACTCTGAATCTTGATGATAGTAATGTAGTTTTAACGTTTCGATTAGTAAGTAAAAATAATATGCGTGTAATTTATTTGTTTCCTGTGTCATTTTAGGATTTAAGGAAGCATTTCGGTCTGCCCTGTAGCCTGGGTATTTTTTTGCACCTCATTCATCATTTAATGCATAAATGTTACTTCCATCTTGCTTTTGCTACTTCTGACTAATTGGGCAATTTATATCATAGGAAGTTCTCTGTCAGATGTAACTGGCCAAGATGACACAGTGGATGGCATACTATCATTCCCCTGTCAACCAATCTTGGGTGTCTGTGAGTTCATGAAGGCAGATAGCACTTTCCTCTGAGTGTGTTACGCTGCCCTCTGATGCAGCAGGAGCAGCAGTTCAAAAGGATTCCGGTTGGCTTCATGTGTCTCGGAGGAAGCACGTGTTAGCCTTCACACACCTCAGTTGGTAGCTGGCTGGTGGGTGGGATCTGTCAAATGTCCAAATTAGGGAATAAATGGTGGGAAATATTAAAATTAGACTTCCCATTTTGACCCAATAACACTTGTCACTTGGCAAAAACAGGACAGACCACTTCAGTAAGCATTGACGTTTCAGATAATTTGTGTGTGTGTGTGTGTGCGCGTGTGTGTGTGTGTGTGTGTGTGTGTGTGTGTGTGTGTGTGTGTGTGTGTGCGCGTGTGCGTGTGTGTGTGAAAGGATGAAAACAACTGCATTGTTTGTCTGATTGATTAAAGCACCATTAATATTTATGGAGCATCATAAAAATTTTAAGTTAAAATGACAAAATGGCATTGATATTTTTTTTAAATTTTATTTTACGAAGATTTATACTTTTCTTTTTGTCCTTTCACTACGAAACTATAATGGTAGACATTTCTTTTGTCAGGCTTTTATTTTATTAAAAGTATCCGAACTACAACCATTTAGAAATGTGTTTGCATCCAGAAATGAAAAAAGAGAAAATTTCATTTCAGTTTGACATTACTAGCAATAGATTATGACACTCATGAAATATAAACATATGAAAAAAAAAACTGTGACCATTATCCTATTAAGCTTGATCTTCATTCAAGTGAGGAACATATTGAAAATGAACCCATAACACAGGCATGTGTCAATAAGATATTATGCCAACCAAACATTTACATTTATAGCATTTAGAGGCCAGAGTGACTAACAAAAGTGCTTTTTGTAGTCTCTATCAAAAACACATCCTCATGCTAGTTCAGTATGTAAGGGACTAAGCTTATGATTAAGATTTTATAGACTAAGATCAGTCTATAAAACCCTGTTCCATCACTTTGGTAGAGGTTCATCTTGGTTCCAACAACCAACCTTTGTGGCTCATCTCTGTATTTCTTTGTGAATTCCAATCTGGTCTTTCGATTCTTGCTGCTGTTGAGTGGGTTGCATCTTACAAGCAATGCTAGTCATTCAGGTTGAAAAGAAGTTGCTAGGCTAGAGGGCGAACTAAAGGAAAATTCTATCTCAACTCATGTCTGGACAAGTTTTAGATGACTTTGGTAAGCAACCTTCGTATATTATTATAGTAGTGAATATAGATGATAGTTTATGTTTTTGCTAAAAATTCAGAATAGAACCATCTGATGGGATTTCCCATGCCACCAAAGGATATTGGATAAAGTTATCCTTATCTAAGCTCATATTTCAAATAAGAAAACCACAAGATAAAAAGCTAGCATACAAGAAAGGATCTACTGAATCTGTGACTGTCCTGACAAGATGAATCATTATTTGGTCAACTGCAACTCTTTCATGTATTGAACAGTGACCGTCCTGAATTAATTTGTGTCTATTTTCTAATTCAGTCTATATAAGCCTTAATCATTAGCTGATGAGTTAAATTAGATGTGTTAAATCCTAAACTCTGCTTTGCTGAAATTTCCCAGGATTTACACACCAGGTTTGATTTATTAGTCAGTTGCAGATGGTTGTTCCAAAAGTTTAGAAGATTCAGCTTATAAAATAATATTTTAAATGTTTTATCCCAGAGTTAACATATGGACATATACTCAGCTCCAGAGTTTATGTCATAAAGGTTAGGTTGTCGTGGGAGTTACTGTAGGTGGAGGTGATTGTGGTATCAGTTTATAGGCTCAAGCTCTGCATGAGAAAGCAAAGAAATAGCCTTTTTAGCTATTTCAAAGAAATAGCCTTTTTTTTAGCAACCACTTGAATGTAATATGCATTTCACTATAAAGTTTTGATGCTTTAACAAACTTGCAGATGAGCAAAGTGATCAATTCAGCACCCAAGTGTTAGGTTTGTTGGAAAAATACTAAAAAAAATTATTACATCTTATAAAAGTTCTTCATAGTGGACTCTGGAGTTTGCACACAACATTACTGTATAAAACTATTAAAGGTAAAAATAGATTTAATGCTATTTTTCCACAGAGAGTTGGTCTGACTGGTCTGAATGGTCCCACTGTGACTCATCTGGTTCTCAAATTCGTCTTCGTCACTGTGACGTTCTGTTTCCTACTGGGAATCAGTGTTCTGGAAACAGCAGCGAAGTCCGGGCCTGCCTGTCGGACTCCAACTTTATCCCAGGTGGACACACACACACACACACACACACACACACACACACACACACACACACACACACTTATAGTAACACCATGGGACCAGACTCAGCAGAGTGAGGACATATGCACAGAGTAAATTTAATTAAATTTATATAGCATCTAAAATTTTTGGTTCCAGTGAACCAATGTTTTTATATTTACTGTTTAAGTTCTTACTATTTACTAGTTACTGATCCTGGCTGGAAACTAGGAAACTAGAAAAGCAAGGAACTGAGAAACTACATGATTTGGAAACTGGAAAATAAATGTTAAGAAATGTTTAAAAATAATAATAATAATAAGCAGAAACCTGGAAAAGTATTATAATTGAGAACTAGGATACTTGAAAAATGGATACTTATGGTGCTGAGGAATTTAAACCATAGCAAAACCAGGAAACTGCTATTATACAACTAAAAACATTGGAATTCAGGAAATCATGACTCTGAGAAATTAAGAAACTGGGAAAATAGAAAATAGAAATGAGAAGGTTAAACTTTCGAATCATTCTCAACTCTGGGCTGAAATGATGCAGCATTCAGTCTGTAAAATCTGGTGATGGTAGACCATGAGCTCTATGTTAACACTTCACAAATGTCTGCAAGTGACACTCCTCTGCCTCCCAGGAAGTAGCCACAGCATCCATCAATTTTAATGGCATTTAATGGAAGACAGTGCCTCTTGACCTGCATTTAAGTATGCTTGTGAAATCATTTGCTTTACAGAATAGGATAACCTGTCACAGAGGAGCCCCTTTGTGGTACTCCACAAAGTGTACAGGCAGCTGGTCACTGAGCCACTTGCTAACAGTCATATCCACAAAGGACTTGAGACCACTCAGTGGACACAGGGCTCGTCTGGGTACATTCACATCTGCAAGAGCAAATAGGTTGTCATTACCTTTGGTAAGAAGGTTGGGGTCAGCCATAGCATGATATGTTTGGACTCCAGTCCCCAAGGAGGACACTGCATCCTGGCCAACAATGCAAGCAATTTGGCGATCCACCTGGCTGCACTGATGGTCAGCAAAAAAAGATGCCATAAACAAAAGCCTATTTATATCTGCATCTTCTATTGGATCATAGGTCAAGTTGCACAAACAGCATAGCACCAAGTCCAGCCTACACCGTGACACCATCGATTTGCATGAAGGTCAATGATGTTCCACAACTTTAAGAAACGTTTTGACTAATTTATGTCCTAGCTGCAAACTATCTACCAGTCTCTTGTGCCAGACAGTGGTGCTATAAACACTTTTAGGGTAGAACATGATACAAAACTGGTTGTATAGTCTTTTGAATGATCATCCATAACAGTGACAGTGGTGGAAATGCATACAGCTGTAGAATTGGCCAATCGTGCACCATCCCAGCCCAAAGGTCTCTGTCTCTGTTTCACAAACAGACAGACAACTCACTATCCAGTGTAGTTCCTAGACAGGGCAGAGGCAGACCATTCAAAACACTATGCAACTAGTGTTGTTTATTGCCTCAAATTGGCCAGACAGGCCATGTTAACTACTGTTGTTGATGTAAATTACAAGCCCCGCTATCTACCTATCAGGCCAGACCTGTTGACCCACAGCAGCTCACAGACCTTGAAATTATGGGTCTGAGCCCTGTGAGCGACCCCAGCATACTGGCTTGTTCACAAACTGTCAGACTCTTGCAGTCAGTTAGAAGGATCTCTTTTGGTGTCTACCCTGTAAGTGTACGTAGCACCATTGTCTTCACACTGGGCTGGTAGATACAGTAGTATGACACTAGGAGCTCATGAGCTAGTCATAACATTGCCCTGTCTGTGAACCACATTGGACAGTGAGTTGTCTGTCTGTTCACAATCAGATCGACTTCCACATTACTATAGTTGTTTTAAGCGAACTCAACCACCTCCTTATGAATTTGATAATCACTGGATACAAACCTGCTGCGAAACAGTGCATCCACTGACTGATTGTATTGGTAGGCAACTATTAAAAACAAAACATGTGCATCTACCCATTTCCAGAGCTTATTCACACACCACATGTGATTTTCTTTCCCCATGGTGGTTGATGTATACCAGTATGCCTTTTAGCCAGAAAATCTTGCGCTACAACTTGGAAATTGATATTCTGACACTATCCCTGTTTTTTCTTCTGAGTACCTGTGTGTGAATGAAAGGGAGGGAAGTGGAACAGTAAGGTTGCAGGGTGAAGAGGTGAAGAAGGTACAGGAGTTTAAG
>CM074966.1:12036510-12062645 GCA_037577455.1 Pangasius macronema | reverse complement strand
GAACTAATTAAAGTAATAAAAATCCATAAAAATATTTTTGATGTAAATATAATAATTCATGCAGTAGAGGGTTAAGTCCTTTATAGAGATGATAACATCCCGCATATTACTGTCATTGCTAGAGCCAAATGGAATGACATTAAAAATAAATGTTTTCAAACCGGAGTAGCTGACTGTACTTTGCTTCAAACAGTAAAAGAGGAAAAGACTAAGTCATTGTAATAAATCAATAGAATATGTAAAAAAAAAAAAAAAAAAAAAAGCTGAATAAATGACCTATACTATTTGAAAGTCGTTACAAACATTCAGAAATGGATTGAGGCTCAGAAAGTAGCTTAAAAAAAAGCCAGAGCTTTTTAGGATCAGATTTTAACACATGGTTTAACTGAAATAAAGCAACAGAAAGCTGCAGTTTGTTGCAGTTTGTTATTCTTGTCTGCTTTGTTGCTGCACTGAATATGGGTTTCACCGGCAAACCAAATAATGCAGTATATGGGAAGGAGTAAGAACAAATGCCATTGATCAATAAGAACACACATTTCATGATTTAGTGGATCTAGAATCTTGTTTGTGGATTATTATTTGAGTAAATATTATTTTTTTGATAACAGGTGATCTAAAACAAGTCCTTGGCAGTAAACTCAGATTTTTGGATCCAACTGTAGATTTATACTGTTGGATCCACTATGTTCTTTGCGTGTCTCACTCTGTTGTTTCTGTCTAAAAAAAAAACATCCCTCATACACTGCTTTCTCATAAGTGATTATCTTACCCTGACTTGTGTATTCAATGTTCAAAGATAATTATCTGATATAAAAACAGAAGACCATTTTGCTCTGAGGCTGCTCGAACTATTTTTGCGCATTTGATATCGAAGTAGAGTTTTTCACACAGCATAATGCCTAGGAAGCGTTTCCGTATTTTGCAAACGCAGTCCGCACAACAATTACGATGCGATTAGGTTTGAGTCTTGGCAAATTAAAAGAGCTCCCTCTTATTGCAATTTCTGACTCTATTGTGAAATTGCTTACATAATATCATAACTATGGCTAATTACATTATACTGCACACTGGAGCATCCCAATAGTCACTTACAATATTAAGCAGTATTACAGTTGGCCATGATGAGTTTGACGTGCTATAAGGATAGAAAAATGGGCTAGAATGCTAAAAAAGTCCACTGAGTCCACTGCTAAAAACCTTTCTTTATTTCTAATACTTAGTTTAACGTAGGTGGTCCTTAACAATAATGCATTTCATGACTAAAAATTATTGTTCAATTCTTTAAGAAGACTCATATGAAATAAAATCCTTTATACAATAAACATTTATTTGCTTTAATATTTAAAACTGACAACGTATTCACATTTATATAGTTTAAGCAGGAACACATACACTGTTAAACACTCAATGTTAATTGTTTTCATATTTTTGCCAGCATCTGATACTGACCGAGGACACACCTTTATGCATCCTTTATCATCTTCCTTACTGATGGTATATTTAGTCCACATTAACACTTTCAATGGCATAATAGAAAAGAATCCTGTTTGAGGAATAAAGTGCATTCATTTTCTGTAACTAGTTAATGAGTTATTGATAGTATAGCTATAGTCACTGAAATGTCTTCAGATAGTGACACTTTATTATTTCTTTATCATTTCTGAAAATTCAGTCTTGGTGGGAGATTTGTTAAAGTTAAACTGCTAATGTTGAATTATCTTGGTTTCTTTCAATCAGAGCAAGCCTTGAGGCAAAAACTGCTTAATCGCAGGAACCAGTGAAAATATGAAGCACGGCTTATTGCATTTTTAACTAACACTTTTAAGTGAGCTGTTTATATAATATTTGCACATTGAAGGCTATTAGACATGATATATCAGATTTTGGAATCAGGAAAAGTTCAGTTGTAAATAGAAATGAGCAACGTTAGTCCCAAACTGAACAAATGGAAAGAAAAACTGAAGCCAAATGCTGCCACAGTGGATTCAATCTGGGCTAGTTATCACATCTATTTAAGGCAAGACACTACAGGTAGAAATGGCACTTTTGTTCACATCATTAATTTTTTTAATTTTGGCATAAATTGCATATATAACATCTTGGCTCGTAGAGTATAGTAATATAAAATGTTAAAAATCATGAAATATGTTTATTTCTGTGTTTGTTCATGCACAACCCCTGCATTCTCTGAAAGTTAGCAGCTTTGAAGAAGAATTAAGCTCTGCCCACTCCAAAATCATATATTTATACTAAAACTTGATAGCAAAAACCATTTGCTGGTATTTTCCTGAACAAATGGTCTTCGTCATCTTCTATCTATTCAATTCTCTCATCATCCACGGACTAGATTTCTGCTTTTATTAAGTTTTCAAATGTACACATACTTAATTAGATGAAGATAACAAGTAGCATAACAAAATAATAACATATAAATAATAGATTTTTGATACAAAATACAAATACAAAAATTATTTGAAGGATATCAGCAATCATCTGGCAAAGATTACTTGTCATATTTATTGTTTTAAAATAATCACCCTAATCAGTTGCCTTAATGAATTAATAGCTAAATAATCCATATTTTAATAAATTAGTTCAATATATTGCTAGACTATGTATATGTGATGTGTATACATACAATATATAGTTCTGCTTGCTAGTGGACCCATGTGTAAGTATCCAGGTATTTTTGCAGGAGTAGTACAGAGGTTTTAGTCCTGATTTCGCTCTGCTCCCTTCCTCTTCGCAGCCTGACGTTTCTGTACTCTTGCCTTTGGATGACCACAGCATGCGCCAGGCTTTATCCACTAACACTGGTGTGACCCGACGCTTGGAGATTTTCTACTAACTCTCGATCAGCATATGTCCTCTCCTGCGTCTGTCGTTCCCCTGTGATTCTCTCGTTCTCTGGCAGGTGTGCTCATGCATTTGTTCTTCGGGTTTTTCCATCTTTCATCTCATTCCACAGGGCTCAGAGCAACCAAGGCTTGTGAGAAGGCAGTGTGTAACATTTTTGCCTGTTCTGTGTCGCTGCTGTTGTGAAATGCATACATCAGTCATATATTTTGTTGCTTGTTTCTTCACTTTTCATTTTCTTTGTTACACTGTTCACAAAGTAAAACAGGTGTCTGATTCAAGGTTTTTTCAGTTGTTTGATTGACTGCATTGTTGAGCATTTTCCTGTTTTCAGTCTGTCTATTTTATTTAGACAGACATTCTTGATCCAATAAATATATTCAGATTATGGTTTTGTGCAAGTTTCCACAGATGATCAAATTAATATTGTTACACAAGTTAGTCAAAAGTCTCTTTATTTGGGCACTCCCATCCTCATTTCCATCCAATTCCATCTCAGAGGTCAAAGCACAGGCAGAGGTTAATCCATAATCCAAATCTAAAAACAGATCATGATCAAAACAAAAAAAAAAACACACTAGAACAAAACTTAGGAGAACTGAAAAACTAACCTTAGGAACTAGAACCCACAAAGTAAAAGTGAAACTCAGGAACTATAAGGACTATGGGACCAAGCGAACAAGAAGGAGTAGGAAAACCAAAGAAATGAGGCAACAAGAGTAAGGGATTAGGAGCATTAGGGAAACTAATGTACCCAGAGGACCAGAAAAACAAGTGAACTTGAATGACTAAGAAAGCCATAAAACCAAAGAAACGAGTTATCGAGGGGAAGTCAGGAAACAAGGTGGATTATGGAAACCAGTGAACAAAGACGTCTAGGAAAACTACAGAACTAGGAGGACTAGGAAAACAAGGGTACGAGGGAAACAAAGAATCTAGGACTAACTAGGGCAAATGACGGACTGGAGAAATGTGAGCACTAGCAAGAGAAGGTAACTAAGAAGACTTAACAAAGGAACGAGGGGAAGTAAGGGATACAAGGGAACTAGGACAACTGGCAAAATATGAAGACTAACAAGACAAGGCAATGAAGAAGACTGAATAAAAAAGAGAACTAGGAAGTATAGGCAAAAAGGGACATAGGAGGACATAAGACTGAGAAATAATTAAACTGCAAGTACTATGAAAACAGTGGAACTAGGATGACTAGGAAAATGAGACAAGTAGTCAAAGTAGAGAACTGCACAGACCAGGGAAACAACATAACCAGGAGGACTAAAGAAACAAGTGAACTAGGAGGACTAGAGGAACAAGGGATCTAGGATGACTCTAGAAACAAGGGAACTAGGGGGACTAAGAAACAACATGCATTATATGACCAAAAGTATTGTTTGGCTATCTCCAAAGTGTTGCCACAAAGTTGGAAGCACACNCTGTACAAAAAGCAAGGTCCATAAAGACATGGTTTGCCGAGGTTGATGTGGAAGAACTTGAGTGGCCCGAGCCCTGACCTCAACCCCACTGAAACACCTTTGGGATAAATCGGAAAGCTGACTCTGCACCAGTTTTTCTCACTTGACATAAATGCCTGACTTCACAAATGCTCTGGCTGAATGAGCACAAATCCCCACAGCCACACTCCAAAATCTGTTGAAAAGCCTTCCCAGAAGAGTGGAGGTTGTTATAATAGCAACTCAGTGATAGTAAAACTCTGTGTTAATGCCCACTGTTTTGGAATGCGCACATATGGGTGTGATGGTCAGGTATCCACATACTATTGCCCAAATAGTGTAACTAGGAGGACAAGAGAAACAAGAGAACTAGGGGGACTAGAGAGAGAGGCAACTAGGAGGACTGGGAAAACACTGCATGGACTGGGGAAACAGGGTAACCAAGAGGACTAGAAAAATAAGGCAACTAGAAGGAATAGGTGTCTAGTAATTATTGAAGTAATAGGCTGGGGAAATTAAGGAACTAGGAAACTGCTTTGGAATACATCATAAAATACCTAACAGATTAACTCTACATCTGCGGGCATATGTACACTAATTAATGAGACATAAGATAAATGAACAGGTGGAAATACTAATTATGTAATGGGTAGCATGGGAATGAAGAAAAAAGGGAAGTAAACTGGTCTAGCAGATGGTAGGATCCCAATCACTAGTAATATTTCCCTAGTTCCTCAGTTCTGTGGTGCCTCTGGTTCCTGTATTTCCTTAGACTTCCTAGTTTCACACATGGCCTCCAAACTGTCACAAAATCTAGAAATAGTTCTTCATGTTTCATGAATCTCAAAATCGCCAACATTCTAATAAGAACAATAACAAGACAAGTCAACAGAGTTATGTTTTGTCTTCCAAATGGTCTTCCTTCTGTTCCTAAATGGTTGGCAGAGGTAGTGACTATATTTTGAAGTTTACATGATAAGAGTAGTGTTTGTATAATGCATAACTGATGACTGACTGACGCTACTCACTAGTGGACCTACTCCCCTTTCACCAGTGTATTTGATTTATTTTATTTATTTATATATCACGTATTTCAGCATATTATATACTTTATTTTTAGTGTTTAACTGTAGTGGTGTTTGAGAATGTTTTCCTTTTGCTTTGTGAAGTCTTTTAATCTTGAAATGATAAATCATGTAAAGCCTCACTCGGTACACTTCTCTCTCATTCACAGGCCTTCAACAAGAACAACTTGATCCTGGAGGAAAGAAATAAATACTTTAACCCCCAATTAGCTGGAAAAACCTACACCAATGCCTATTTCACGGACGTCAACACCTACGATGACTATTAATCACAGAGTTTTATGACCAGCACTGCTTAGTTAGCAATTCCACCACCGTGAACAGTTCATGGAGTCTGTTTTTTTTTTTTCCTCTCATGGCTTGCATTGCTGTATGATGTTGTATGTGGGACCATTTTAACATCACACATCAGTAAACCCCCATCAAACCATTTTCAACTCTAACAAGGATATTGTGCTCTTCTGGTGTGTGGACATTACTTCGCAAACTCAACTCTGAACAGCAAAAGGATATCTCCAAGGTGGAGAACTGTTTAAAAAACTTTGAGAGTGGATCTGATCCCACTGTAAACTCTCTAAGAAAGACCTTTGGGCTAGGGGTTGGTGCTTTTTTTGCATGATTTTCATCTTTTTATTTCATTTGTTTGCATTGCATGGTTGATCGCGCTCCAGCAGACCAGGTTGTGTCCTCAATGACCAGATTGACCCTTGACAGCTTTGTCTGCTGTGCTGAATCAGCAGCGACCCCGTGCCTCCCACATTGGTGCCCAGAATATTTGCCTGCCTGAAAAAAAAAAAACAAGTGTAGATACATTGGTGTCTGGCAAATATGTTTATCCGCTCAAGCTAATACCAGTGATGGGAATATCTGTGGGTTTATTTTTTTGTCTTGTACAGTATATTCATAAATCATAAATTGTACATCTGTGTAGCTTTTGTAGACCAAACTCTTATAATGCTTGTTGTTTCATCCCACTGTAATTCATTAACTTTAAAAAGAGAATTTAACATTTAACAACAAACGCATTAACACCTTTTTATAACTGTAATCCTTTGCTAATTTGAATACTAAGATCATATTTATGTTCAGATGTTTAGTACAAGATGTCATAACTGCATCATAAGCTCATATTTTCTAAAGAGACGCTAATGTAAAAGCATCTCCAGCATCTAAAAGGTAACATCATTTCTTCATGATGATAACCATATTGGTGCTGTATTTTCCAGACTATAAGNTATGTTCTGAATTTTTTTGTAATTATAATGTGCCCATTTGTTTGTTTATTTACGGTAGCCCCACTACTGTAGTTCTTACGGTAAATTGTAATCCTGTTTAATAAACTATGCTTATCATTATTTTGTCTATTGGTACTTAAGCAAAACTAAATACTAGAAGGCCACTAAAGTTTCATTCACTCTTATTTCTCAGTTGTTTCAAAGGTGTTTACAGAACGACAATACATTTTTTCAACTAAGCAGACAGAATTTAGACAAGTGTGTACACTCTGGAGCAACTTATTGTCTGGAAAATATGGTAATGCAGTAATCAGTGCTGGGATATCTGTTGTGTTCAATTTCTACTAATTGTTTTGGTTTTTTTACATGCAAAAGTTCTGTTTGCTTGTTTTAATGTGCATAAATTAAAACAGCTTCATACAGCTCAGTGTTTCGGTGACTCAGTGTTTCAGTAAATTGCAGTGAGGCTCCAGGCCGTGATGGATGGCATTTCTTACAGAGTTGGGATGCGTGAAGGATACTTTGCGGTGACGTCGATCCTGTTTTGTTTGACATCATTATGCACAGGAGCACTGTTCTCCGTCAACCTTCAACCTGATGGGCTGATGTGTTTAGAGGGTAATCGAGTGTGTGCAATTAATCAACTCTCACAGCGTGTGAGCAGCATTGGAGTGCTGATATGGCCGATTCCAGTGCAGCTTCAACAGGCGAGGGAATCGATCAGTGTTTACCTTGAGCTGATGTTCGCTGGAGCTGAAACTACTGTCGCTGTCCCTCAGAGCCTTACTGTATTTGGGAAGGTGTTTGTGTCAGTCATGTGCGATGGAGTGAGATGGTCATTCTGCTCCATTTACACCAATGTGACAATATGCAAACATTCTCTTGAAGGACTGGTGTACAACCTGAAGCTGACCTTCTTTTGAGGTATAATTCATATCAAGTTGATACAACTGGATACACACACATTCATTCATCATGAATGATGAGAGCTCCATTCAACATGCAAATATATAGACACAGACCCTGTCTAGATGTTTAACACAAGGCATATTTCCACTAGGTATGTGTCTATAATCAGGTATCCAGTATATCAGTAATATATCAATATAGCATTCATTCGTTGGTTGATTCATTCATTTATCTTCAGTATCAGTGTTATTCTGATTAGGGTCATGGTGGATGACTATGACATCCAGAGCCTATCCTGGNCTGGATGCAAATCAGGGACATGATCAAGATATTTAGCACACAAAATCCTCTTATCATAGAAATGTCATTGCTGCATTTGATTTCGAAGGAGGCTGTACAATCAACAGCAATTTTGGGCAGAATTTTTTTTCTTCTGAAATAATGTCTGTCCCATTTGGGAGGCAGCATGACTTCTAAAATAAGTGATGACCTACTATGAAGCAGAAGCTTAAATGAGGTTCATTTATGGTTTAAATTCCACATGGTCAATTTCAAAACAAAATTTGATATCATAAGTAAGATATAATGGCCTATGTTCTTCAAAGTTACACAGAAACAAGCACAGATTTGAGTATCTGTAATGATACATGAATAAATCTATGACTGATTATACTGATTATATGACTGATATGAAATGAGTGGTGAACGTGTGTCCCAAGGTTGAATATGTGTGTGCACATGGTGCACAAAGCAGGTTCAGGTCCTATACAGAGTGTATTCCTGCCTCATGTCCAGGTTTCCTGGGATTAACTCCAAATCCACCCCAACCCTGGCCAGGATTAAGCAGTTCCTGAAGATGAATGAATGAATGAATGAATGAATGAATGAATGAATGAATTCAACACACCCCAATTTACCCTCTTACACATCTAATTTACATGAAACATATGAACCAATATAAGGAAAGACATCCAAGAGAAGAAGTAAATGGAAAGGGGAAATTAATTTCAGTGAAGAATAAGTGCTTATGTCTGAAGTTTCTACAAATAAAGGTGATCTTTTTGGTATGCTTTGACACCACAGTTTTTTGTTGTTTTTTTTCAAATAAGAAGGTTAGAGGCCAAAATCAGGTCAAAGAAAATGTAAACGTTTTCCTACTCCCCCTGAGGGTGGAACAATGATCTCTATTTATAGTTTTCTATTCATTTTAGAACTAGAGCGGAATTAATTACAGGCATATTTAATTAATGCTTTTTTATAAATGTATAAATATAGCCAAGTTCCCATCCTGAAACAAATCCTTACTTCAAACTAAATTAACTACTCAAATGAATCAAATGGAATAACCTGAAAAGAAAAAGATGCACGGGTATCCACATGTCCTCGAATAGCTCAGGCGTATAGACCGAACCCCAATGAGGCTACACGGTGCCTCTTGTACATAAACGCACTTATTACTCAATGGAAGAGCTAATGCACTAATAAAAATCCACATCTATGCATTATGATTCATTTAAAAATTTCAGTTCACTAAGTACTCTACTTGCTATGATACTGATTTTGATTATTTAACTGAAAATTAAGCTGTTTTCAGATATTTCACTAAAGTTTATATGCACTCCAATCAGACATGTTTGATCATACAAACTTCCAAGCATGAAATTAATAAATTCATGAAGCGATTCTTTGCTTGTTCATATCTGAATGATAAGAAATTGATAAACTCACTGCTGCTTTAACAAAATCCTGTCGCCTTATCTAAAGTATTATGTAATTGTTGTTACAGTTACATCTCAGAGGGCAACATCTTGCTCTGATTAAATACTGTCTTTGTTTATTATTTAATTTCAGCAGTGCAACCAAAATTTTAATGCTTATTTCCATGGTACATTCCATCTCGCTGTATATTGTCTGAGGAGCATTAATTAAGAACGTGTATATCAATTTTGAATGTTCGAAGCATTCTAAAGAAAAGGGAAAAAAAGACCTGCACACCTACAGGTCCATTAGAAACCACTGTTTTCTCTGGCCATGGTATAAAAGAAAAAAGAAAGAAAGTTAGGTAGATGTGAGAATTTAGTCAGCACACACCTGGTTTTCAGTGCATTGTCCACTAATATATTGTTCATATGGATGTCTGCTGGATCTAATGACTTTCCATGGCTATTGAATCCCTTTTATTTTATGCAGCATGTGTCATACCTAGTCATAAACATGCTTATACATTTGACAAAGGGCAGCTGGTATAAATGAGGTAGCAGGTCTAATCCCCTCTGTCTTTCTAAGATGAAAAGACAAATAGATTTTCATTTTTGGCTGATTTCTTCATGTTAAAAATGGTTTAATATAGTATTTTGGATTTTTTTGTGGCACAATCACAACAGCAATGCAATAGCTGTAAGAAAAAATACACAGAATGATATGGAGAAGTGAGGTGTGGGCCGATTGTATATCAGTTGTGTCATTTGATTACATCGAGTCAGACACCCCCTAGATTTGATCTCTATTTGGGCTGATATTTTTCAGCTCACTTTTCTGACATATCTGCAACACATCATCAACAGGGACTGAGAAGGTGCATGTGAAATACAGCTGTGAATGTGAATGAGATGGCTTATTTACTCAATTTTTCCTCTAAATGCCTAAATTAAACAAAATGACATATGACAGAACCCTAAGTACTATAACATTTCTATAACATTTAACTTTTATAAATGTTTGATATTCAGAGCTAAAAGCATGAAGCCAGGAGATACAGATATACTTAAAATACTTAAAAATTTAGCTTGCCCATATCATTTTTATTATGCCATAGATGAGACCTTGTGACATTGCTCAACCATAACAATTTCTTTGTCAAGCTATTGATAGATGTTAGACTTTAACCTTCCTATCTAATATCAGTAGTCACTGCTTTAGATCTGTTCATTTCATATAGTTTAGGCATCATGATCCCACAGATATTAGATGTCAAAATATCTGACCACAGTTGTGTTTTACTGAAATGTCAATTTCAGTGGTGTAATCCATTTTGAAGCAGTTGAGTTGCCAGTTTATTAAATATGAAATAAGGGGGCCCAAAACTTGTACTTTGTGTATATTTCTCTCTCTCTTTCTCTCTTTCCTGGGTTTTTACAAGTTTTCTAAACATTCTAAACATGCCTTACAGCCAATATGTAAAGGTACTCATTTATGAATGGATAGGTATCAAATGTAAAAGGTACACAGCCTGTGAAGACTTCATTAGCATTTGTGCTATATATACCTACTTTACCTCACCTGTACAGTATGTACTCTATTGCTCATGGCACTGAAAACATTTATAAAACAGCAGTCTATATCTTCTCATGCATGTTCCATGAGTAAACCGTACATTGCAGTCAGCTAATATAAACACAATAGAAATCAATCTGGCTCTGTTGACTGTTGTCCTCAGGGTCAGAATTGACTGGTGTCTTATCAACATTGCCTCAGATTTGCACATTCATAAGAAATATTGTTGCTCCAACTGGTGTTTATAGCAGAGATGCACCATTTCACAACAATAGTCACAACTATTTTTAATCTTGGTTTTCAACTTAATTTTTAAATTGTGGTTTAATTAGCTGTTCTCGATGAAGCCAAAGCCTTAATATCACACTACAGTGCAAGAGCTACCAATGTTAAACTCTTAGTACAATTAACTGTCCTGTTGAGGCCACAGTCCCAGGGCTCATCTAACACAGACAGCTCCAAACAGTGCTTTCACTGTCTACATGACCACTGGGAATTCTGAACATTTTGTGCTTTACCAATAAAACTGTTCAAGTTGAAATGAACTTGAACACTCTGCTTTACTTGAGTACATGTGTGGGTTTGTTTCAGATGGTGTGAATTAATAATGCCTTCTCAGGCAATCTATAGAGACAAATGTTGCCAATGTTGCAAACATGCAGGTTGTTTTTCTTTTAGCATTACACAGCTTGTAACACTTCTTATGCTTACAGCTGGTCTTATAATACGGTGTCATTGATCAGAATTCAGCAGATAGAAAAGTAAATGATTGATTGTGCAGTGATGAACATGCAATGATTACCGGAGACAGTAGATTCTACACAATGACAGNAAGTTTGGGCACTCCTTGCAGATGACATTTTATTGATTTAAGTGAAAAGCTGTAAACACACCCTCTGCAGCAATGTGTGGTATGTGCAAAAGCTTGGACACCCTTCCAGTAACGTCTCGAACTGTATCTCATTAGGCCTTAATTGATTCATTAGGACTCATTAGGTTGGTCAAGAAATGTCATTAGGAATAACAATTCCAGAACATATATTCTCTGACTCTATCCTTATGTTAATACTCAACAACCATTGGGTCCTGGAAGCAGCTGAATAAGGATCTAAATATGAAGCTACTTGATGCCTACCAAGTAGAGAAAGCCCTTCCAGCTCACAATTTCCATTGTCAAAAATTTCATTAAGAAATGGCAGTTGAGGGTAACTGCAGGCAAAGCAAAACTCCCATAATAAACAAAGGACCTGCAGGAAGGTTTTGCTGACATAGGAATCGTGGTACACCTCTCTATCTTGTAGTGTTGCTTGTACAAACATGATCTGCATGGAAGAGTCATCAGAAGGAAACCTTACCTCATCACAAAAGTGAACATCTAGTTTAAGCAAAACAATATCAAGACATGCCAGAGGCATTTTAGAAACAAATTCTGTGAACTGATGAATTAAAACTGGAACTCTTTGGCCACAGTCACCACATGTATGTTTGGGGAAAAAGAAAAGGAGTAGCATTTGGTGAAAAGAACACCTAGCCAACTATTAAGCATGGGATCTATTATACTTTGGGGTTGTGTAGCAGCCAATGGTGCAGGAAACACAGCAAATCAGCAAAAAAGTGATTTTATATATATATATATATATATATATATATGTATGTATATATATATATATATCACCTTTTTACAACAACAATTTTTTTACAACAATGGGAAAATGCCAAAATATAGCCAGGTATGCACTTGAACACAAAAGAAAAAAAATGATAACCTCATGCACATTTGAAGGCAGCAATAGTTTACTTTCTCACTACTGAACTGAACTGTGAGGGTCAATGGAGTGATAACTGTATTGAAATGAGACTGTGTTCATTACACTGGCAGAAAGGTGAAAGTGTGTTTGTATTGCCTTGCACACACATAAAAACACACACATTTGGGCCTACAGTGGCACACACCAGTGCTTTTGTAAGATACATTCATGCAAACAACATTCACAGTGAAATACCGACACACATCCATATCTTTATTTGACTAGCTAAGTATAAATTTTTGCCTAGCTAGCTATAGTTTTGTTGTCTAGTTAGCTATAGCTTTGTTGTCTAGCTAGCTATAGCTTTGTTGACTAGTTAACTATAGTTTTATTTGTCCTTTTTGGTCTAGCCAACTGCAACTTTTACTGTCTCGTTATAGCTAACTAATTATGTATCTATCATAGCTAAGGCTGACAAGTAGACCTGTCCAGATTAGGACAAAAAAAAACTTACTTTTACTAGGTAACACCAGCTAGTTAACTGTATGGCTATATTGCCTCATGTTTACTTCATCAGTGCCAACAAATTGTAACTTGTAACCAAAACTCTTTTTAGATCTCATACTCACATGTGTCTGTGGCTTTACTTTTAATGATATGTCCATCAGCATAAACCGGCTTTAATTCTGTCCTCCTTGTTGACAACTCTTCTGGCAGCAGTTATCTCTGCTTCATTGAGGATGGCTCCTTCTGTTCTTGGAGGCAAAGAAGAGGAAGAAAAGTGGCATTGCAAAGTCTGGCCTTCTTTCAGAAATAAAAGGCTACACTATTGAGTTAGGTTGAGGTCAAGTCTGTAGTTTGAATCCAAACAAGTAGTCAAAAGATCATGGCAAGGGTTAAAGCAGGAATAGCAAACAAAGTATAAAAGGCTCAGAACTTACACTTGGCAAAACTTCATAATGAGGCCATGCTTGTACTGATTTACAGTTAAGAAAGATCAAGAAGTATTACTTTGTCAATCATCAGTGGACAACGTCATTCATCACACATAAACCAGGTTTGCACTGTCGCCATTGCAACCAAAGACAGTTGACAACAGTTCTGGCAATGTCCGAAATTTTTGATTAAAAGTGTGACACCTCTACAATGGTCATCTAAAAGTCACCAGTAGAACAGCATAGGATGAAGTCAAGCTCATGTGACAGCTATGGTAGTGGTATGGTAGTGACTATAGAGAAACATAAACAAAGCATGCCAAAAGACAGAAAAAAAATATTTAAATCTATCTTTTCAAGGTCTATCATTAGATGAGCTTCATCATATACATGACACTGAGAACATTATAAATATTTTCTTGTGATCATCTTGTATAAGAAGTATAAGAAGTAATCATCTGTAAAGCCTGCTGTGATCACACAGTGCACCTGGCTTTACAGAGACATAAGCATTGCAAAAAAAAAAAACCTGCACAAACAAAAATAACTTCTTCTCAACATGATCTTTTTTTGGTATATTTTCATGTCAGCTAATGAATCAATGAATGGATTCAGACCCAGAGGAAAGAAAGCATAGTACTGGGTGAATAAAGTAGACAGGAGCGTGTCTGAGCCAGGATGAGGATATTCATCCCCTCTGAAACATCTGGCTCTGCAGGTGCAAACCACCCCACAGGATTCAGCTGCAGGAAGTGTGAGCTGTGTGCCAAACTCCAATCAAGTCCTGACACATTTAATTAGCAGCTGCGCTGTCCATTTAGCTCTCGTTTATTTAGCTCTGAATCAAAACAGTTGTGTTCTGCCTCGTCCAGCGCTTCAGCGCCAGCTCTCTACGTCTAAGACCTCTTTGACGACTCCAAACTCATGAAACATTGTCAATGAAAGGGTTGTTTTAGAGCTTTCAGCTGTCATTCATAATTAGAACACATTAAATTTCACAAAGGCAGTCAGTGTGGGTGAAGATGATGAAAAGCCTGAATAGAATAAGAAATACATTCATTGTTATAGGTCTCGCTAAAATGAGCCGATCATGACGTCTGATAATAATTAGTGTGGATTGTTATTTAAATTGAATTCAAATGTTCTGGTCCTCCATATTCTGCATCATTAAGTCAAATCCATTATTTTTGCTATAGCACTTATAGAAATTATGATAAATACACAGCATCGTAATTGTCCAAGCCCACTTGATGGTTTTGCATATATCAACTTCACATTATCAAAAAGGATTATCCTTAAATGTCATTAAATGTCATTTAAGATTGTGTAACAACTATTGTAGTTATTTCAGATTTGTTTGTATGACTGTACAGTATTTGGGTCAGTGCATCTAGTTCTAGTGCTAGCATTCTCCACATTCCACGAATGAAACATAAAAATAGTGGTGAAATGGACACAGTTTTTTGCTTTTTATCTGTTTTTTGCTTGTTGTTTTTTTTTTATTTTTACTGTCACTTCACTATATTTTTTATATTTTATATTTCTGTCATATTATTTTATTGCATTATTATTATTTGTTTATATAAATATTTTAATTTAATTATTCAATTTTTTTAACTTTACACTATATTGCACTTTGGGCTGCATTTAAATGTATGAAAGTTGCTAAATTAATTCATATATACATATACAGTCAGGTCCATAAATATTGGGACATCGACACAATTCTAACATCTTTGGCTCTATACTCCACCACAATGGATTTCAAATGAAACGAAAAAGATGTTAGAATTGTGTCGATGTCCCAATATTTATGGACCTAACTGTTTATTTATTTATTTATTTATTTATTTTATAATGCCAAATTCTGGATATATGACCCACTGTAACACAGTTCTCAGGTCAGTTTTCAAATATCCAGGATTGGTCTCATGCCTGGATTTGCGTGCCAAATAGGTTATTATGTCCTAAATAAAATGAAATATAGTTATGATTGAATTAAGGCTAAGGAATATAGAATATATGAAGCTTTAAATCACAATAATTTTGCATTATATGTGTTCTATTATAAGTCATATACTGTATACTGCAATAACAAAAACCAAAGAACAAATGTACCAAAAATAAAGAAATAGGGTACTATTAAGAGGTGCTGTAACACAAACCAGTCTGGCAGTAGTGTAAAAGTCTTGCTTTTGCTGATGGTATGGATTTGAGAGACCCACAGCCCCTAATTTACTACTTGGTAGCTGAACACGATGGCTGATTTATGCTGAACAAATCCACCCTGGCACCAGATGGAGTAATCATGGTTGCTGTGGCAGTGCCTTGGCACCATGTTACTGTCAGTCATTGCATTGTGTATGTTAACATTTTCATCACAGAGATCTTGCCCATCTTCTGTCTTCATTCAGGCAATATATAATAAACGCTTTATCTCTGCAACAGCACAGACTTATGTGCAGCAGTTTTATTACCAGCAACATTTTAAGGTAAATACATCAACTGCTTTTTAGTTTTTCGACTCATAATAAAATGCTATATGAAAATTTGTAAGTCTTGAAAAATTTCTACTTGTGTATCATTTATCACAGCATACCTCCCACCTCCACTTCTGGCCCGTCATATTCTGACATTTCATTGAGCAGGGTCGTATTTTTGTGAATTTGTGAATATCTGAATTAGCTGTCACATGAGACTGACATCTTATCTGTAGTGTGACATTACCAGCTGATCAACTGCTAAAAAATTGACAAATTGTTCCATGGAGCTTCTTCAGTCTTCTCATCACAAGTGAAGAAAAATGAAGGAATGAGCTCACGAGTTAAGCAGAAGGGCCTTCAGTGTGTGTGTGTGTGTGTGTGTGTGTGTGTGTGTGCGTTGGTTTTTGTGGTTTATGGGGACTTTTGACCTGTTTACGTACCGACACTATGGGGACATTTGGAATTATGGGGACAGGGACAGTGTCCCGATAATTCCTGTAATATATCTATATATATCTAAGTAAGANTGTGTGTGTGTGTGTGTGTCTCTCTCTCTCTCTCTCTCTCTCTCTCTCTGTGTGTGTGTGTGTGTGTGTGTGTGTGTTATTCAGAAAATTTGCTTTTTAACTAATTTAAATGTCACTCTTTCTCCTTTTCTGGAATTTATAATACCTCTCTATTAATCCTTCATCATTTACTGCTTGCAGCAAAGACAAACTGTCTAAAACGTTTTTGTAAAAAGCAGAACAAAAGTGTTTTTTCTATGGATTCTTACAAAGACTACAATCATTATGGATTGGGCTCACTGAAACTGGCCAGCTGAAGATTGGAAAAACACCAGGTGATGTTTTTGTGATCCTGTGCCCACTGTCGCCTCAGATTCCTGTTCTTGACTGACAGGAGTGGAACTCGATGAGGTCTCCTCTTGTTGTAGCCCATCTACTTCAAATGTTTACATGTTGTGTGTTCTGAGATGCTTTTCTGCTCACCACAGTTGTAAAAGAGTGGTTAATTGAGTTACCATTAGCCTTCCTGCCAGCTCAATCCAGTCTGGCAACTCTTCTCTGACTGCTTTCATCAAGAACTGCCGCTCGCTGGATGTTTTTATTTTTCACAACATTCTGTGTAAACTCTAGAGACTGCTGTGGATGAAAATTCAAGAAGATCAGCAGTTTCTGAAATACTCAACCAGTCCATCTGGCACCAACAACCATGCCACAGTCAAAGTCACTGAGATCACATTTTTCCCCATTCTGATGTTTAATGTGAAAAATAACTGAAGCTCTTGGCCTGTATCTGCATGATTTTATGCATTGCACTGCTGCCACTTGGCTGATTAGATAATTCCATCAATGTGCAGGGGTATTGGTGATGCCAATAAAGTGGTTGATGAGCATATTTTTAAATTGTATTGGCATTATTCAATTTCATACACTGGTGAAATGCACATGACATCAAAATAAATCAACACAGAAACACAATTCAAATAGGTAAGCTAATATTTGTACAAAAGTCTTTCTAAACAATCATTAAGCATGGGCCATGCATTAACTGCTACATTTTCATTCTCTAGCCAAAAAACATATAGTTTCATGAAACCCTAATTATCCCTGCTGCCATATTTGCCCCCAAAAAAAGCAGATTATGGACTATTAAACTATCCTGCAAAAATAGGCCAAAATAAAAAGCAGCAAAGTATATGTATTTGACATGGACATCTATTTGCATCCTTCCAAGGTCACAGCAGTTTACACATTTCATGACTGTATAGCGCTGTAGCAGTTTCATTTTAAAAATCATATTTTAAAAAACATTGAAAATCCAGTTATATTTACAGCTTTATTAAAACAAGTCATTGTAAACAAGTACTGTTTTCACTGTCTCTAAATCTATAGAAGTAAGCGCAAAGCTGTGATGTATTATTTTAGTAAGTTTTGTCATGTTCATGTTAGTTTTTTAGAGGATAAATAGCCACAGTTGAACCTTTTGATCCATATAATGTTAAAATGGCAGGACATTTAATTAAACATGCTCGGATTTGTTGCTCTTTAAATACCGCAGGCTGGTTCTAGCTTATAACACACAGTTACCACAGATTTAAAGACAGTAAATCAAGTACAAAAGATTTGTATTTGTTTAATTCCTTTATTAGAGTTGTTGTGAGATTAGCTCCCCTCCACAGGAACCTAAGTACTCATTCATTCCCTCTGTGGTATACTTGAAATGTCGAAAAAAATACAAATTGCACTTCTTTAATTACTAGAAATCAAATTCTGTTTACAGTGATAAAGCACAAACTTGTTAGCCAACCATGCCACCCAAGAGCCAAGATTTGTACATTAAAAACTCTTTTGATATCATGTGTTGATAAATGCTCTTTCTTTTTTGGAGGACATTACTGAGCAAACTTCAACTCTGGAAACCTTTGTACACAAACAGAGTGGTGAATCATTTTAAAAAGTCTTTGGAAGACAAGCTGAACCAAGATTTTGTGAACTCTCTAGCAAATGTCTGGTATTGTAGATATTGTTCTGTTGGAGTATAATTCAATGTCACTTCATTTACTCGCATATCTGATTGCATTACAGAAGATGGTGTGATGACATGAATGTCACATGGACTGCTTTACTTGGAAGGACAATAAAACACCTTAATTTCCAATCATGGCACTCAAAGGCCTGAGAGCCATCACTGGGTTCAAAAAGGATGCAGCTTTTCATTGCAGTCATCAGTCAATGGCAAATGCCAGCTGGGTTTTCTCATCAGTCTCAATGTTATTTCATAAGGGTGGCCAAATTTTAAATTAAACTAACGAGCAAACTGTCTTAACTCTGGGCTCTGAACATGGGTGAACATCAGCCTGAAGATGGCCTCTCCATATGATAGCTGACATATAAACTCTGGATCACAGCCTTCATCCATGCTTCATCTTATCACTAGCCAGGTCAAGATCTCTAGAACAATCCAACCAGCCAGTCATCACATTTCCATTTAGAAAAGACCAGAAGAGTGGAGATTTTGTAAAATAACTTCTTGAGAGGGTTGATAGTACATTTAAATTAGGCAAATGCGTTTATCTAATTTAAGCAAAAAGCTGAGCAGTTGAAGATTAAAGCCTGGATTTTGCTTGCTTTTAACTATGCATACACAAGATGGCTACCTCATGTGTCCTGTGGACATTTGGAGCATTGCTTGGTGCAATACTTGGAGCTGTGTCTCAAATCATGTACTTATGTACAATTAATACTAACACTTCCTGTTTTCCCATTACAGTTAGTGTATGAATTTTCAAAACTCAAGGTTGAGTTTTCTCAATATGATGAAACCCATGAAAGGTCATTTTTCTTCAGTAAGAACTTTATCCTGGTCAGGGTTACAGAGCCAGAATCTATCCCAGGAACACACACACACACGCACTCATACACTCATTCACCCCTAGGGGCAATTTAATTCAATTCAATTTTATTTACATAGCATTGTTTACAATAGACATTGTCACAAAGCAGCTTTACAGAAATCTAGATGTACTTTTAAATTTGTCTGTGAGCAAGCCAGAGGCAACAATAGCAAGGAAAAACACCCTGAGACAACATGACAAGGAAACCTTAAGAGGACCCAGCCTCACAAGGGAACCCATCCTCCTCTGGGTGACACTGGATAGTGCAAATATGAGTCATTACTCATCCACAGCTGTATATTATAGATATACAGAGGTTGAAAGAATCTTGAATATGAGCATCAGGGGCATTTTTTATTTCATTAGTTTTAACTTTAAGGCAATAATATCAAAGAGAAGTTATCTACTGTTCAGTGATTGGGACTTGAGCATAAACTGTTTTTAGCAAGTGTGGTCTTTAATCTATCGAAGTAAGAACATTGCTATATATGATATCATCCACATCAATCTCTGAACTTTAGTCTATCCATGTACGACCATCCTCAGCAGCAGGTGATTCTCCAGTGAAGGAGGCTTCAAGCAAAAGTAGAGCATCAGGATGGATCAGGCAGGACAGGAGGGCAGGCATCTCATTAGGCAACAGGAGTAACATATTTAGTATGACAGAGTGAAAGAGCGAGAGCGTGGGAGAGAGCTTATTAGGTATGCTCTTGCCTTTAATGGATTAAAAAGATGTACCTTGTGCACAGAGTGCAAGCAGAGACTCTGGCAAGACTAGCTATAACAGTGTAACTAAAAGGGACAGCCAGAAGGTAACACAGACATGAGGGCACCCTGGGACATAAAACAGACAGTCACTCCACCGTCGACAAACCTGAGTAAACACATGAGAATGAGGGGGTGACAGCATCCAAAGATCCCAGTTTACCAAAATACCCTATGCCTATGAACCCTCCAGATTTGCACATTTACCTAAGTGAAAAATTATTAACAAAATGCTTGACTACACAAATATTTTTAGCTTTGACTAGCAATGATTGAGACTGTGCCATGAGAGGCTGGAGTCAATAATCAAGACACTAAGGTCTTTGGCACAACTCGGATCGGATGCCAGTAATAGGTCATTTACCACTTTAACCGGTGCTGTCTCAGTACTATGATTCGGCCTAAATCCTGACTGAAAGATTTCATGAATGTTATTCCTGTGCAAGTATATGCCTAATTGCAGTGCTACAACCTTTTGTAGGATCTTGGAGCTAAAGGAGAGGTTTGATATTGTCCTATAGTTGGACAGATTACAAATGTTGAGGTTGGATTTTCTAATCAGGGATTTGATAACTGCTAGTTTATTGGATTTAGTTACATAGCCAGTGTTAAGACAGCAATTTATTATATTTAATAGGAGGTTTGATTGCTTCTGGTAGTATCTGTTTGAGGAAATGTGTCTGTCAGTTGATGATTTTGAAAAGGAAATTAGTGAAATTTGTTTGGTGTGTTGGAACAGAGTAAAGATTTCTAATTGCATGTGGTTATAGCGATATACATCGTTAGTTTTCTAATGCTCTGACTAAGTTAATACTCTGAATTTTTTGCCTAATATTTTCAGATTTGTCACTGAAAAAAGTCATACTGTTGGTTTTTGTACTTCTATGGTGGTCTTGTTCCTAGTTAACGTTGCTACTGTATTAAATAAGTATCTAGAATTATTTTTGTTATTTTCTATTAAGGTGGAGAAATATGCTGATTTAGCTGATTTCATGTGATGCCATTTACGTTGTCATTTTCAAGTGCTCTGTTTTAAAATGGGTGCCCTGGCTCTTGGTATACACCTAACTAAAGCAGCTGGTGCCCCTAAAGGCCCATCTAATTCCATGTGCTGTAGAATAGAGTGTCCTACAACCAGAGCTCTTTCAACAGACTTCTCAATGCATGCCTCCAGTGTGGTGGTGCTGGAGGTGGTGTTGCTGGTCCTGATGGACTGGAGTCCAAAAGTCCAGAATCCAGTTGCAAAAGGAGGTGTTCAAACCCAGAAGGCTCAACTTTCCTATAAGTTGTTGTGGACTGATTGTGTTGAATGTTCAGCTGAAGTCTATGAACAGCATCCTTACATAATTGTCCTTTTTGTCCAGGTGAGTGAGAGAGGTGGATGTGACATCCATCTGCTAAGCTGGTAGGCCGGTAGGCATACTGAAATGGGTCCAGTGTGGTGGGAAGACTGCTTTTTATGTGTTTCATGACTAGCCACTCGACTTCATGATGATAGGTGTTGTAGTGCAAAGGGCTGATAGTCATTCAGGCAGGGCACAGAGGATTTCTTCAGCACAGGGATGATGGTGGTCATCTTGAAGCACACAGAGACATCTGCTTGGCTCAGAGAAATGTTGAAAATCTGTAAGGACATCTGCAAGCACACATGGACAATTGCTTAGCTCAGGAAAATGGTGAAGGTGTCTGTAAGGACATCTGCAAGCTGATCAGCACATTTCCTGAGCACCAGCAGCTTTCCATGGGATAACTCTGGACAGAGTTTTCCTGACATCTACAGCAGACAAAGTACTTTGTTGGTGGGAGTTGGGGTGGTCTTCCCCACTGACATGCTGTTCTGTGCTTCGGATAGAAATTGTTATTGCATAGAAATTGTTCTGTGCATCTGGGAGCAAAATGTCACCATCACAGAAAAGTGGTGTACCTTTGTAGTCTGTGATGGGTTGAATGCCTTGCCACAAACGCCTTTTGTCCTTTGTGTTCATGAAGTGACCTTAGATTCTTTCTACATAGTTGCGCTTCACTTCTCTGATAGCCCGGAGCAGTAATAAAGCTATTACTAATGGCAGAAGAAGGATTACTATACATCCTTCACTCAACACACTGAACAAGCTCAATGTTTGTCATGTTAGATGTTAAACATACCTTAGTCATAGTTTTCTGATGATGATTTTAGGCAGATCTGACATGGATGGCCATGGATGTCTTTACATAAAATATCAAAAAGAGAAAATGAAGATGCTGTAAAATAGAACAAATGAAAATGAAAGCATAGAAATGATTTATGATGAAAAAATATATAGTTTCAATGCAAACACAAGCAAGAAACTCCCGGCAAATGATTCAAAACCAGGAGCTACATCAAAGGATCTATGTCACAGGAACCATTTTCCAATGCACTTACCAGCATGTATTAGGGAGGTGGGAGTAAGCCAGGGAACCATGAAGAAGCCCAAAGTGACACTGGGAAAAAAAACTCCACACATATTAACCTAAGCTCAAGATCGAGACAGGGACCCTGGATCTATGAGGTAACGATGTTACCACCTACAACAATATGCTGTCAATGTTCAGTTGATGGAGAGTATAATTGTCAGAATTTAACTCATAGAATCTTTTCTCTGTCATTTACTAACACATCTGAGATAAATGTTGATTTCTCAACAGAGTTCAGCGTCAATGTATAAGCACATTATTCTGAACTTGCAAATGGAGTAAATTAATTTAGATCTTTGCATGTAATGCTGAGGAATAGTTCACCATTCCTCAGACAATTAGACTACCTAAAACATCTAGCCTCTAGGCATTCTTAGCTTAAGCCAAGGATTGTGCATTTGAGTCCATCCAGGATATTTAATTAGACACAGCTTTAGGCCAGTATTTAAGGTTTTGTGCTAGTGGCTGGAAGGGTAATACAAATCCCACTGGATGTTGAGCAAGATTTGGTCTTCAGGAATGTGGTCTTGTTAGCATAGTATGTAGCATGTCAATCTCACAATTTGAAGGTTGTTGAACCTCAGGTGACTAGAAGTTTTCAGCATACTTGATGGTTACAGAGGTGCTAGCAATGGTAGGTTAGCAGTTAACATTCTGTGTTAAAGTGCAGAATGGTGTTAATCTGTAAAATCCCATGACTACCATTGCACCAAGCAAGGCCTTAACTGTCTCAGCTTTAGTTTTATCTTTGAATAAAAGCTACTTGACATGTGAAAATGGCCTGGATGATTAAAAACCTTTGTATCTAAATCTGCTTATGCAGTCCATTCTGCTGAAAGCATCAAAATATGACCATCATAAATTATTTCTTGTTGCAGCTGAAACCACTTTTGAGAAAGGCCACATAATCTGACTGTGTGATGTATTTAATGTATTGTTCTGAATTGAATTATACATATATAGAGTTCATTCATAAGGCCTTGGGGAAGAGTGTAAATCACATTCCTTTAGATAGAAAAGTGAATCAGAAAGCCACTGGTTCACAAAACACAATGAAGGAAATAGAAAAGGTATCCCATTTCCAGCCAGAGTTTCGCTGAGCTCATCTTCATTGTGCACTGATGCCAGTCGTTTATTGCTTCATTCATAGAGATAATTGTCTTTCTGGAAACGGCGAGATTTACCTGTCACGAAAATGCTGGAGTCGAGCGAAACAGAGTGTTATGCTGCCGCTGGCATGATCATATCACAATAGCAGTTCACTCAGGGTGTCAAAGATCCTTTGTCTTTTCCAGACATGACTTAATTCAGTGCTGTTTTCACCACCCTCAGGCTTTTGGGTATAAAACATACCAGCTTAGTGTGAAACATGAAGTGACATTTTGTTGAAAGTGTGAGAACAAATAAGACAAAATTGTTGTATATTAGATTTTTAAGAGTATTTTTCAAGCAAGATTTGATCAGTCTTCACCAGAATAAGGGCAAAGTAATGTTTGCTTTTTTAGTCAAATCTGTAGGTAATTTAATAGGAGTCTACTGACTCAATATCAGATGGTAGTTATTAACAACCTTTTGCTATGGCAATGGAGATTGATTCCCATTAATCATTTTGAAATGTTTCTTGAACTTGATCATAATTGATTTGTTAAATTCAGTTATTTAGATTTGGAAAGGCACACATCTGTCTAAATAAACCCCAAAAGCTAACAGTGCATGGCAGAGCAAAAAATGAGCAATGATGTTAAAGAATTTTCTGTAAGACCTCTAAGACAGGATGGTGTTAAGACAAAGATTTATTTTATGGCACAAAGAAATTTGTGTAGTTTTGAAAGTCTTGAAGTATACAGTGGCTTCCATCATTCTTAAATGGAAGTTATGAATCACTGCTGCTCTTTGTAAAGCTAGCTGTCTATCCAAACTGAACAAACAGGGGAAAAAGGAAGAAAAAATAACCATGAACCAGAAAGTCACTCTGACAGAAACTGAGAGGTCCTGTGTGAATAAAGGAGAACTTGCCAGAAAGTCAACCATCAATGACAAAAGGCATTTCTCAGTAAAAGGACAACATGTACCCAAAGGACTCTAAAAGCGCTCTAGAAGTGCTCAAAAAAGTGGTCTAAGGCCATCTAGATGCTACATGCTTGATGCTATGGTCTAATGAAAAAATACTGAACTCTTTGGGCTAGATGCCAAGCATTACATCAGGAAGAAACCAGTTTCATCATACTGTGGGTATGTTTTTCAGCAGCAGTAAGTGGAAGGCTTGTCATGATTGAGCAAAACTACTTACCCAGTTTCTTGTCTCTGTAGAAAATCCTTTTTGGACGAGTCTTCGTGAGTCCTGGAGTCTAACATCGTTATATTCACCTTCCAACATAACAATTACCCAAAATACAGCCAAATCAAAGAAAATTTTCAGGTTGATGTTTAGTTGCATTCAATTCCAGGTTTGTAACAAGTCTGTGAATGTCCAGTGAAAACCCAGATTTGTTCACATCAAACATCAACGGCAAAAGGTGTGATCCCTGTGACTTTAACCCTCTACTGCATGAATTATTTATTTATTTATGGATTTTTATTACTTGAATTAGTTCAAGAAATAAAAATATATTTCAAAATTAAAAAAAAAAAGTTAGGGGGGTAGTTTGTAAATTGTTGCCATATGGCAACAATGTGCAGTAAAGGGTTAACCGTGGCCATTTTTGTTGGTGCCAGATTTGGTTTGAGTATTTCAGAAACTGCTGACCTCCTGGAATTTTCACATACAACAGTCTCTAGAGTTTACACAAAATGGTGTGAAAAACAAAAAAGATTGAGTGTGGGAAAGTTCGGTGTTTGGAAATGGCTTGTTGATAAGAGAGGTCAGAGGAAAATGGTCAGACTGGTTCAAGCTGCCAGGAAGGATATAGTAACTCATACAATCACTCTTTACAACTGTGGTGAGCAGAAAGAAAGCATCTCAGCATGTACAAAACATAAAACCTTAAGGTAGATAGGCTACAGCAGCAGAAAACCACATTGGGTTCCACTCAGCCAGGAACAGGAATCTGAGGTAATCATGGGGGCAGACTCACAGAAATTGGCCAGCTGAATATTAGAAAAAAAATCACCTAGTCTTTTTCCATTTTTTTCTCTGTCCAGTTTCAGTGAGCCTGTGCACGTGATAGCCTCAGATTTTTGTTGTTGGCTGACAGGAGTGGAACCCAATGTGGTCTTCTGTTGTCTTCTAGCTCTGCTTGTTTTATGCATGGTGCTGCTGCCACATTATTGGCTGATTGGATAACTGCGTAAATGAGCAGGGGTACAGGTGTTCCAATTAAAGAGGACCTATATATATAAAGTGACTATACATACATATATATATATGTAAAAAAAATGTAACATTTGATACTGACTTGCAAACATTGAATGTAAGGTATTTTCATTGTATCTTTTATTCTATTTTTCATCTTTTTAAGCATGAAGACAATGGACACTTGACCATCCTTGTATGCTGTTACAGTAACTGATTTATTATATAATGGAAAACATGTCTTATGTTGATATGGTTTATTATCAG
>CM074966.1:12010251-12025604 GCA_037577455.1 Pangasius macronema | reverse complement strand
AAACAGGCTGGAGCCATCTTTGGTCCATTGGGGTAAAGAAATGTCTTTGTCTTTGGGTGGTTGGAGAGACAATCAGTTTCTTCAGTTTGATGATCTCTGAGTTCACAGCCAGGTACAGCCAGAAACCCTGGAGCTGTGAAGCGGCAATGCTACCCCTGGGTTTAACCAAAATAACACACCTTTCTAAAATAGCAAATAGTGTTTTGAGGCATATTGTGACACCAGTATACAATGATGCCCTCCTGGCCAGAATTTTTGTTATTTTTGGGAATAGGTCTGATTCATGGTGAAATGGGAATTTTAAATATATTGGGGTGGGGGGGGTATCCTTGTTGAAATTGTATGATGTCACGCATTTGTAGACTGAAATTCTTAAGGCACCTATGTTGAGCATTAATTACCATCTTAAGTGCTTACTACCAGTAATGTATGTCTTTAAGTGACTTTGGTTTTTTGTTATTACATATTATTTCCAGATCAGAAAAGACAGAATAGTAAAAATGCTGCTTGGCTAAATCAGAAATTAGTACGTAATATGTGTTAGAGGAGTATCAGCATCATTCTCATGTGTTATGGAGGAAAATTTATCTGAGCATTAATTTCTCATCAAGGAAATATGTCTTGCCACTTTGACGATAATGTGAATGCTCTGTTAGCTGTTACTCTTTTCAAGTTTTCATGCGTGATTCATTGCAGATGCACTTCGGAAACAGAATGCTGTCAGATTGGCTTTTGATAGCTTTAAGAAATGTATTATTCTCCCAATTGTCACACCGCAGATGCTTTTAGACGGTGAATATCCATCTCAAAGGCTTACACATTGATTTTTTTCTTCCTCTCTTGAATGGATCATTTGTGATATAGAGATGGGATGTGTACCCGAGTTTCAAATGACAGTTATGAAGAAAATGGGCCGTATTGAGAGTTGACATAAGTGCAAACAGTGAGGAAGTAATACCTAAATATTGTGCATGTTGGTATTCAAAATCTCAGACTTAACTTTAAGACTTTGCCTGGGTGCTATTGGGGTGGATTTCTTTGTCTCAAATGAACTGGAGTTTATGTGTCTCAGCAGGATGTGATTCCGACGAGCAGTATTAAGTCCAGTGTCATTCTCTGACATTTGGTTGTAACCCTGAAATACATTTGAGGGCAATATTAAATATATAGATATGAGTGGTATGATGTGGTGTGTCCTGATGCAAAGTGGAGTTTATTATCTTCCAACAACAGCACACCCCAAAGTGTGCTCTCATACTACAGTAAGTTGCCAATGGTTATAATTTTTATTTGTTAAAGAAGCACAATTTACAGTTAATATATCACAATTACAATGTCAATTATTGATTCTTTGGCGTTTCAAAGAGGTACCGTCTTTTGGATATCCTTGTGCATAAAGTCTTGTTTTATAACTGTCAAATAAATCTCCTTACAAAAAAAAAAAAAACGATTATACAGGACGTGTCTACTCAAAGTGTGTATGCTTTTCATTATTAAATAAAAACATCTTTTTAAAAATATGTTTATTAGTAGGCTTAAATTATGTGGAGCATCCACCATATAAATCCCTGTGAATTAGCACAATGATATCTTTACTATTACATAATCTTACTATAGTAATTATATTTGAACACTAAACGGAACATCGACCGGGTTGTGTTAGAGCTGCAGTTATAGACAATTAATCAACACCTTCTGACCAATCCAATTCAGGAATTCAACAGCTCTGTGGTAAAATATGAATTAAATAATCATATCAATCATCCCTGTTCGGGCCATTTTGATGTGATGCACATAGAGGATATTCAAAGCATTGGCATCAAATATTACATTGCACATTGATTCTTAATATAATTTCAAATTTCAGGTTAAGCACCTGAAAAGTACGACTCTGAATACAGAGAATTTTTCCAATGTAAATTTTCCCCCAATTAAGTCTTGGCCAGTTCCCTCCCACCAGCCAGCTCTCCCCTATCATACCAAGCCAGGAGCGAGAGGGCTAACTTCCTCCTCTTTCCCTCCTAATGCTGTGTCAGGGGGTGGCATAACACACTTGGAAGAAAGCATTATCCACCCCTTTTCCATTTGTATGGGCTCTCAGAGACACCCATGATTGGCTAGTGTCGGTCACTAAGTATTCTCTTTCTCTCATACGGTGTGGAGGGTGGGTCTCTCGTGTCGGTTAAAACGAAAGAACCTGAGACAAGATCAAGATCCTGTCAAGATTCAAACTTTCAATCGCTGATTGATAGGGCTTTTTTTTTTTTTTTTGAGCAATACCAACGTAAATGTTGACATAACGTTTGAGCTTAAGTTGCCAAGTTAAGTCACCAACTCTGAATGTAGCCCAATGACATCAACAAATTGAAATACTTGACCTTTTCGAAAAATAGTCTTTCGATACTTGTCGTGTACCGACTAAGTACCAAGCAAGTAAAGAAGATTAGTTTCCCTTGCTTTACACTGTAGCAACTGTACCAGAATTTATGCCAGTGTCACGTTTATCATGTCAAAGTCACTTCTAATACTCATACAGAACTTTTCTATCTATTATCTTTTCTTTTCCAAACAATTGCAAGACATGCATCACACTGAATTATTCTGAATATTAAAATTATTCAAAATAGAACACAATAGACAAATTAATTTGCAAATGCTTAGCCTTTTGACCATGTTATAACACTCATCAGGGGCTCTTCTCAGCAGAGAATTGTCTATGCTCATAAGCCAGAAGTTTACTCATAATGTTATTCCTTCATCCCTTAACAGCAATAAAATCTTAATTTTATGGATGGTAGTTTAAGTATGTGCACTTCAGCAGTGCCAATCGATGACTGCCATCAATAAAAGAATGAGCCAGCAGACTGAAATAGATGTGCCTGATTTATTTACAGCACTGATGTCTTCGACGCTTGGTTAGGTAAGAGCAGGGTTCTTGTATTAGCACGTAAATCTACACAGTACATTCTTCATTCTTGCAATGCTCTTATTGTGTCAGTAAAGTGTCAGTAAACCATGCTGTGGAAAAAAGTTAAATGAAATTAAGAACTTGGTTGAATATGTATATCTTAACCTAAATATGATAACGTTTGCCGTAATAACAAGGACAACAAGGAAGAGCATGATGATACAGAGCATAACTGAATTAATATGGTGTGTGTTTGTGCGTGTGTGTGATATTAATAGTCAGTCAGACACCTCCTAATAAACTAATGTAAATGTAAACCCCAGTGGACCTGTGGGCCTGCTGTGTTTGTGCCGTAGAGACACTTCAATTAAAGGTTTACTAAAATTGGATAAAAACAAACATGATTTAATAATCTTTGAAATACACGTGGTATTAATACGTGGGTATTGACCATCTAACTGGAACAAAAACAGAACACAGACTGAAACAGCATACACTTGTCAGTTCCTTTTGAACTCCTGTCGAATCTCCAACACCAGATTAAGAGCTGGCCCATCAAGTTACTTTACTATATAGAGTGTTATCTGAGGGATCAAATCAACATCACTGCAGACTTCAGGGGAAAAAATTCTGTTCAAAACAATACTATCTTCAATAATATCATTGAAGCTGCTTATAAAGTCTTCTCCAGAATTAGTGGTGAGAATTGATAAAAGGGTTATGAAAAGTACAGTTCTCTAACAACAAATAATCAATTATTAAATGGATTCATGGATTTATTCATGGATTTATTTATATGTGGAAAATACAAAAGTTGGTGTCGAGCAAAAGACTCTTAAGTAAAATCTGTTTGAATTCCTGGAGTTTGTGTTAGACATAAAAGAACAGAGGAAGACAGAGCTAGTGTGACCATGAAACATTAATGAAAGCACTGTTTCATCACAGAAGATTACACACAATGGTGTATTGAGTGTTTTCAGTGCATTTCCGATTCCTACCTAAGTGCTGCATCAGTTAATACAGTATCTGCATTGCCCTCTACCATATACACACACTGCCTGTTTTTGACTGAAAAATATAATGAGCATATTGTTAATTAGATTTTGTCAGGCTCCTGTTTGGCTGATGAGCATCCATGGCTAATGTATCAGCAAAGCACATCCCAAAGGTCACTGATGTAATTCTGGAGCCCAATCAGCCTGCCTTTCTTTCTAATTAGCACCAGCTCAACTGTTTCCATCCGTCCAGTCACTGACCTGAGCTCTCATACTCCCACTGAATTTCCTCTTTACTACTTGGCTCTGTCCAGAAATAAAGAACAGCAGCCGGATGCACTAGTTGAAATTAATCTCCATCGTAAATGTTTGAGATTGTGAAAAAAGTAATGGTTGCACCAAACAACATAGTTTCAACATAGCCTTAGGTCGTAGCATAAAATGAATGCCTACCCAATGCAAAATTAGCTACAACCAAAAACTACTCAGTGAACAATGCTGCCATGAGTATTTTCTGGATTTAAAGGTAAAAACAAATAAACATAGAACGATACTCCTATATATGTGAGCATTCCTAAAGAAGTATACTTTTGTTATGGTCCATGATTACCAGACTCACTATAATGGCACATCATAGAGGTAATAATAAGGCCACGCTCTTTTGTCTGGTAATGCAAAATGTCATAGATCAAACAGAGATTTTGGCATGGTTGTATACAGCATGAAGTATTTACAAAGTTTACCATTAATGTAATGTTATACTTTGCAATAGATGGTTACAGTACAGCTTGTTATGTAAGGAATAAAACACAACAGGGCATGCTATTATACAAAAATAATCCACAATGGGGATTACCACCTCGATGTGGATTATTATCCCATCTGACCGAAGTGTGTTATCTTTCTTATACCACAGGCATTTGCCAACTTTCTGCTTTTTAACAATTTATAGTTATACTTGATGTTGAGGAACGTCTGTAAGATAAGTTAGTTCTTGTTATCACTTATGTTATAGCAGATACAAACTGTCATTCCCTCATTCGTAGTTAATAAGACAAAAATCACAACATTTGGGGACCCTAAGCAACAATTTACTCAAATCTATATTTGGATTAAAAACCAAAGTAGGCAGTATTTGCCCCCAGAAACGCTGAAAAAAAATTCATAGAGGTAAAAAAATAAAAAATAAAAAATGCCAGCACTTCAGCAAGGTTTTTGAATTCTGGCTCTGACAGTTCCTTAATCAGATCTAGTGATGTGAGCAGGACTGCTTTTATTAATTGCACTTGTGCACTTATTTTTGTTTGTACATGCCTGCAATGTTTGCTGACAAAATTAGTCGGTTCAATTTCCAACAACATTGTATAAAAAAACCTGAAAAACCTCCCATTTACACAATATTTTGGTCCATCCTGCAGGATCCCAGTCCTGATGTAGACTTCTAGCCTCAACCAGATGCTCTGGAAACCTTTCAGACAAACTTTCTAAAAGAAATTAATTGTACCTTCTATTTGTGTCTGTGTTTGTATCTGCTTAAAACACATCTGTTCGCTCCAAATAGTGTACTTAAATTCGCAATGGTCTTGTATATCATAGTATTTAGGTGTCATGTAAAATAATTCCTGATCTATTTGAGTTCTCTAAGAAGATACCTTGCTTAGCAAGACGACTGCTTACATATAAAACTTGTCTATTCTGAATAGTGTACCAGATTTATATAAATACCCTGCTGTGTTACGTTTCTTCCAATTTTCTTCTAGAAAACCCCATGATATTAGCTACCCACAGAGCTACATCTCCACGTTTAATAATCTCTCCTGATTCCCCAGTGCGAATCTAACCCAGAGTTAAAAAGAATAATGACAGAGCCAGAGCTTGAAGGCCAAGTGGCTTCCCCATTGTGCAGATCGATAGAGAATAAACCACAAACATTGGGGAGAAACTAGGGCAGAGGTGGAGGATTTGGCCTTTGTGAACCTCACCGCAGTCTGACTCTGATGCTCGGTGTCTTGAACTCCATTTTGCCTTTTTCAAAGTAGAAATCAGTTTAATACAGGGTGTAGGATGTGCTGAAGAATCTACAATTTAGTTCGGATTATAAATGCATGACAGCCACTGCTTCTTTTAAGCACTTGGCACATCCTCCTCAGCCATAGATCAATCTCTTCCTCAGCCCACAGATCAATCCCCTGCTCAGCCAAGTCAGCTTGAGCTAAAGTGTGCTTTAGAAGAATCCAGAGGGATTTCCTTTAGCCTCCATGTGTGCTGCACAGGTCAATAAAACTCATCTCTTGTCCATTAAATACCAATTAGCAGGTTTGATTTCTGCTCCTTAAGTAAGCACAGGCCCTAAGCAGCAAACAGAAGTTGTATGAGGAGAGAGCCGTTTCTTTATCCAACCTGAATTCATGCCAGACTTGTAAGAATGATTTTGGTGGATTTCATATGAGCGATGTGGTAATTCAAGCTATGAGTGCTAACCCTTTAAATTGAATACTCTTTTATGAAATAAAACGTTACAGCTAAGCTTGTTTAACCATAACAACGACCAAATAGTAAATTTACATCCGACATTCGTTGTAGAGATTTTGACGTAGAATCGTGAATAAGTTTGCCATTCAAGATAAGAAATATGCTAATCATCATGTTGCTAGCTGGAAATTTTGCTGCCTAGCTTACTAGCTGTAAGCTAGTAAAATTGTTGACACTTTAAAAACGAGGCAAATTCTCAAATGTAAAAATATTGAAAGATGATAAGGCCAAAGTTACCATTATACACTACTTCAGTGTTAAACTTAGCTACCGTAGTGGGGGAGTAGTGTCACTAGCAAAGCTAACATAAATCATAAATTTCTGTTGACATGAATCATGCATGTAGCTACTTTTGTAGTGAAAAGAGTTAACTGTGCCAAACTATATTTTAAAAATAGCTCATTGGCATTGTTTTTATGTCACAGATTGCTGACAATTGTAATCGGTAGTTGAAAAGACTTTTTTTGTTTTGCTTTATTTTTGAAAAAAAGAAAAGAAAGTACCATTACTGATCCCACCAATTTTGAATCAAAGTGTGGTGAATTCATCCAAGATTCTCATTAGTGTGATATCTCAAGAACAAGTGATTGACTTTTTGTAGGATTTATATGGAATTATCATTGTGAACTTATTAGATTTTGGATTTGATCCAAACAGGGTCAAGCTCACAGCAAGGTCAAATGTCTGAAATAGTTTTTCTTCAAAAGCTTCCTTCCTGTTTGAAATAGATTTTAAGAGTATCCTGGGCATACGAATTAGTAACAAGAAAGACTAGACATGTAGGCAGCAAAGCCATCCCCATGGTTATAAGGGTTTCTACTTATTAGAGCCAAAGAGCTTCTTATGAACTTTCCACTGACAGAACACATTAGGTTTTAGTTGACATTATTTATAGTCTAATTCTTATTGAGTTATTGAGGTTTGGATTAAACCCTTTCGATTTTAGTGACCAGTCAAACAGACTAATAACTATAAGAACTCAATAATGAATATAATAGTAATGGTTGGTTGTGATTTCCAACACTGTAACTGAATTAAAAAAGATCACAGTGCTTATGGCCATGCTTCACTGGGACTCCACTTTGAGAACTACTGCATTAATGTGCTTTAACATAAATACTTGGTTTATTCCTTTAATATTCCTTTCACTTTTTATTCAAAATGAAAAAGTGCTGTATAAATAAAGATTATCATTAAATATTCCCATCCCTCACCTTAACCTTAACCATTCAGAACTTTACTCTACAGTTGGGGCATGCAAATGTATAATCTTCTACTTCTTGCTTCTTTAGAAAGAACGATAATTTGAAGGAAGGTTGCTCAAGGTCTCTGACAGCCCACAATGTGCTCTAAATTAATACTGTGTATGGCCTGTTTGAAGACCCATCTTGCATAAAATAAAGTTGACATCATGTCAGAAGATGTGTTTTTCTTCCGTAATAATGCCTTTGGGAGATCATTTACTTTAGTGTTGTGTACAATAAGGCCAAGGTCAAATTTCCAACTTCCCTTTTACTGCAGTGTGAGCTGATGTTATTCCTAAATATACACACTGGGTCTTATTCATTAAAGTTGCATACGGTCAAATCTGATTGTAAAATAAGGGTATGCAAATTCCACCGACGGTTTTCATATTCAGCAGTTTAGTCTTTGGCATACCTGTACTATCTGATCAAAGTGCATGTCAATTTGAGCATAGCATTTTAACAACCTGGAAAATGCTTGAATAACTGTTAACTAATGAAAATCACCACCACTGATTTTAGGATAATGATAAAAATAGATATAATATAATAATATAATGTTACCATTTATAATCATACTTTCACATGCAGGACCCTAAAATGTAAGCAGACTAATTACAAGTCGACGTTATTAAAAGACGCTTGCATATTGCACTTTTATGGTGCAATTTCAGTTTTAATTTCATATCAACACAAAAAATGCCATAGGCTATTTCACCACCTATTCAGTCAATAGCATGCAGAATTAATAAAGCATTAATTAAATGCTAAAATAAAAAAAAAATGTATCTGTAAATAGTTCATACGTCTGCAAATGAAGTTAAACAGGATTTGCATTTTCTGCTTGTTTTTGGCTTTAAGCAGTTAGATTTTATTTTTAGTTTAGATTTTATTTTATTTCAAGTTTTCATTTTTGTGTAGCTTTTATGGCATTTATTAGGATACCAAAAATGTATATCTTAATTTGCAGCACACAAGCACTTCTGCCTTGACTTCACTGAAATGTTGTTTTTTTTAAGCATATTCATCAATTGCGCTAAAATCAATGTTTGTTTTGATGTCATACAACACGGGAACACATGAATCCATTCATACATCATTCTATGTGCTTAAATATATGATTGTTTCTATGCAGCTTTGATGAATAAGGGCCATTATGTTGATTTTCCAATGTTTTATGGACTCAAAATTCCTTTACGTGGATTTGATTACATATTAATAGCCTTTTCTCTTGTGTAATGTTACCGCTATTGTAATGTGCAGCCCATACTCTGTGCATGATTGAAGTGCACTGTAAATTCCAATGGCTGTCCTTACTGCAGTTCTCAGTTTTTGCTTCTTCATGATTCATATGTTTGTCAAATAGTTTTATGCATCAGATAGTGTTACGACTATTACCATCCTGCAATCTGGAACGCATTTGATGATTAGTGTGGCTCTAAAATCCTATAAAGTCTGCATTCCAATCCTTTTAACTAGTCCCTATTGACTTCTCCTCATAATTTCTACTCCATCACCAATCTTAAGTGGCATTAAGATACTTTAGCTTTTCATAACATAAGACATTGACACAAAATTACTGAATATTTGCCCATAAGTTAATGCAATACCATACAATTACCTTCTGAAAACCGAAAGCTGTTATAAATGTACACAACACATTATTTTATACACTGCCCAGCCAAAAAGTCGCTGTTTAGATTTTAATAGGTAAATACATAAGAGTCTATGAATGCACCACTTGATGGAAATCAATGTTTGATGTTATTTCCATCAAGAGCTGCATCAATTTTTGGTCAAGATCTTGTACTGACAATGAAAGAGGTGAGCACTCTGTAAAGTCTCCTTTACACATCCCAAGCACTTTCACTGAGGTTAAGGTCAGGACTCAGAAGTGCCAATTCATGTGTGAAAATGATTCTTTATGCTCTCTCATGCTCTCTTATGCTTCTTTCACAATTTTAACCCTGATGAATCTTGGCAGTGTTATCCTGGAATATGGCCATGATGCGTCTTTCTACATGGTTATTAAAGAACTAAAAATCTACACACTTCATCTTTTAAGATTAAAAGAACTGTTGCCAAACATATAACATGCTAGAAACATTATAATCACTCTAATAAATGATCCATTCATAGACTCTTATGTATTTGCCTATTAAAATCTAAACAGCGACTTTTTTTTTTTGGCCGGGCCATGTATTTCAAAATACACTCACCAGCCACTATTAAGCACCATATGAATACTGGGTAGGACCCTCCTTTGCTCTCAGAACAGTCTCAGATTTTTGTGGAATGGACTTTTGTCCAGTGTTTGCCAAAAAATAAAACTCTCCCCACACCATTATTCCATCACCAGCAGTCCTCCTAAATCCCTGTTGACACAAGGCAGGTTGGGTTCATGGATTCAGGCCGGGTGGCATTTTCAATCCAATTTTCAACTGCCCAGGTTCAATGAACCTGTGCCCATTGTAGCCTCAAGATTCCTGTTTTAGCTGACAGGATTGGGACCCTATGTGGGCTTCTGCTTTTGTAGCTCATCCACCTCACGGATTGATGTGTTGTGCAGTCTGTGATGCTTTCCTACTCACTGCAGTTGTAATGGGTTGTTTTTCTGTTTTTGCAGCATTCTGTGTAAACTGTTGTTTGTGACAAACCCAAGAGAGCAGTTTCTGAATTACTCAAACCACACCATCTATCACCAACAACCATGCCACAGTCAAACCACTGAGATGTTTGATGTGAACATTAACTGAAGCTCTTGACAGGCATCAACATAATTCTATGTGCTGCTGTCATATGATTGAGTGATTGGATTTACAGATTTACATTACTGCCTGACCTGGATTTCTTTTACAGTGTGTGGTGTGGTCTGTCTAAGCGAGATCAATGCAGTCGCGATGCAGAGACCCACTGCACAACAATTAACATCTCTTTAAGTATCTGTAACAAAATAATCAGTGGATTACAGGAATTCCAAGCCATTGAAATGTTGACTTCAATAAACTCTGACTTCTCCAATAATAATGCTAACTTTTCTTTTTAACTGAAGATTAAAGAGCATGAGTGTATGCCTAATAAATAAATAAATAAATAAATAAATAGTAAGGCCAATTAAATATAAAACCAAAAATATTTTTACACTTATTAAAGCTATAGAACAAAAGTAAAATTTTAGAACAGCTTTTAAAATTAAAGTGTTCGAACAGCTTATTAAAATAACAGTTAAAAACTATTTAGCTGTATTTTATAGCTCATAAATGACAAAGTCTGGTGTGAAAAATGGTGTGTTCCAAAATTTATGAGCACAAAAAACATAATATCACGAGATATTAGAAAGATCCATTTTTAATCAAAATGTTTTCGTTGAATTGCATCATTATGTAGAACACGGTGTAGGAGGAAACGTCGCGCAGGCTGGAGTTGTTAATGCGTAATTGCAGACTCACTGAAGTGCAGTAAGTTGAAATCTCACACAACGTATGAATATCGATGTGTGATAATGTTTTGCTTGAACTAAATATCCCTTGCAAATTAAGACCAGAGGCAAAGGAGGTGTGAGATAATCACACTGATTTGTACAATTGATTTCAACAGCACAGAATTAGAAGTCATGGAAAAGCGCCATATGGTCCAAGCTGCTGTTTCTGAATCATTAGGATTTTTCCTCACTGTTAAGCAACCTCTACAACCTATGTATTCACAGTATTGGATTTCCTGTATACAATAACATGATGTTTTTCCATCATTAATGAGATGTGATTGCATGAAATGGTTAAGTGATGTATGGAAACACAGCCTAAGCACTGAAGTTAGTAATAATTCAATTTTTTTCAGTACACAGATTTAAAATTGCTTATTGAGTGAAGGTGATTGTGTCATTCTGTCATTCTCCTGGGTGTCTGTTGTGGTGAATGTCTTGCTTTAATAAATCTTGGCCTTAGCAGACATCTTAGAGGGGGCCCTTTCAAACATTTATCTGCAGTAGCAAGGTGTTTTAGGAAGAGTTTGGCGTGTCCCAGTTTTGCAACTACAATGCCTTGTAGAGACACCGACTGTAAGGCAAAGAGAGATAGAAATAAGTGTAGACAACTGAACTCAGGGAATAATTCATAGATAACGAGCATTTCTACCAGTATGAAGTTGTAGAAATGCAGTGTAAGTTAATATGTTCCGTCTTGAAACATATCGATCCACACTCATAAGAGTGGAGCATTGATTGAAAAAGATTGATTATCACTTCTGTTTGCATCAGTGACCTCAATTTACATGGAGATTTTGCAAGGTGTTAACAATTTGTTTAAAATGATTTCACCTTCCCTGAGCAGTTCATGATGAGCAGTCAGATGTTCCTGCTAAATTATGTATTAAATTGTTATGCAGTTCCTATTAAGAAGAGCATTCTAAAGCCCTTTTGTATAATAATCAGTTTTATACCATAAGCTTTGAAAACATTGCAGTCTTCAATTTGTCAGTACTCATAGGACCTCTAGGCCTCCATGTCTTTATAATTTACTTTCATAATCTAATCAATCTCACCCTGCTGTGAGAGAACAAGATGTCTTAATTACATTATCAAAATAACTTAAGTAGATTACCATATACAGCATCTAATTTTGGTTGCCTTCTCCATGAGCCAGAACTGGAAGTGAATATCATGACCATGTCCTTGACCTCTTCTGACGTATGTGGAAACGTGATATTAAAGACTAATGATCATTTAGAGCTTCATTACTCTTCCTGATTCTACTAAGGACGTGTAAATACAACGAGCAGCCCTAAATAAGCGCAAAAATATATTGTATGAAAGATCATATTAGCAAAATGCATTGAGTAGAAGACTTTATTTGTCACATGGGAAGCTACGGTCAGAGCATTCCTACCAGTGCATTCCTTCTTTTTCAAGAACGTATCAGATCAAATTCTTGATTTGGCCACTCCTAAAGTTTCTGCTATCTCTCTGATAGGTCTGTGTTGTTTTTTCAGCCTAATGATGGCCTCCTTCACTTGCTTCGACACTTCTTTGAACCGCATATTGAGAGTTCACATGAACAGCTATCAAATGCAAAATCAATGCTTGGAATCAACTCCAGACATTTTATTTCCTTAATTTTGTCATGAAGTAAAGAGGAAACAGGCCAAAACTGGCTATGAAACTGCTTATCAGTCAACTGTCTGATTACTTTTGAGCCTATGAAAATGGTGTTTATATACAGTCAGGTCTGGAAGTATTTGGACAATGACAGAGTTTGTGTGATTTTGCCTTTATACACCACCACAATGGATTTNGATAAAAGGTCTGGAGTTGATATCAGGTATTGAGTTGGCATTTGGCAGCTGTTCGACTGGAGCTACCAATATGAAGTTTGTGAGCTTTCATAGCTATGTTCACTCCTGAATTACTTGCACACTTCAGGAAAATGAAACATAACACATGCATATAAAAACAATAATACATGCAATCCATGAATTTTTAGCTCAGACACAGAGATTTTTTTTTAAACGCAAAAAAAATTCTGTGCTTTAAAAAAAGTTGTGCTATATTTCCAATATAAAAAATTCAAAATAACCCTTACAATTAATATTTTGTCACACCTGCCCTAGAGAGAAAAACAGTTTCTTTCTGTAAGTCCTAAGAATGAAATCAGAAGAGGAACTCGGTCCATGCAGAATATTTTAAGATCCTTTTTATTCTTAGGTTTGTGCACGTGGACTTCCCTCTTCGATCCAGGGTTTGAATCCAGAGACTGAGATTATCATTGAGATTGTCTTTAATCATTTCTGTGTTGATTTGGACATATGTTTGCCTTGACCATGTCTGAACCTCCTGGTAGAGGCAACAGGTTTTAGGCTAAAATATGCATGATAAATTGATCAACCATCACAACAAACCCTGAACTACCAATCACAAAACAGCCCCAAAGCACTGATTCACCGCCACATTTTGCCATTGTAATGACTTTTATTTATTGAGCCCTAACTGTGCTCAATAATATTTTTAACTGTTTATGTACCTATTTTTAGGTAGCATCCATTTCATTTTATTTTTTTATTTAGTTATATTTTTGGGAAACAGTTCAAGAGCAAATGTAAAATAAGTTTTTCAAGAATGACAATTTGTTTGCATTTATTTAAAAATTTTTGCATTTTTTTAAAATATTTCTAGTTTGAACAAGAATAAAGATAAAAGATACAACAATGACAAAGTTTCCTATTGACTAAGTGGAAAATTTGAATTATTGTGTGTTAATTATATACAATATTTCCTCTTTTTTTATGAAGGATGCCAAAAATTGTGTAGGGCTTTAGCTAGCTCCGGTTAACATCAACTGGTGGGATTCTGTTTTCATATAGTCTTCATGTACACAAATGTTAATGTTACTGGATCAAAGTTACTCAAAGACACACACACACACACACACACACACACACACACATCTAACTCATCTGACTCATGCAAAATATCAAAAATTATTCTAAATTAATATGTGAAGGCAAGTTAATGGCTTGCCAATAAAAGTCACAATGTGACTGGATAATAATTTAATACATGTGCTAAACCCCCCAAAATTGAACACAATATTATGAAGATTAATTAATCAATTAGTTCATTAATTAATACACCATCTCTTAGCATAGATACCAAACTTCACATAATGTCAATAATGCTTTTTTTCCCCTCATCATTATTTTCTAGGTTGCATATTAGGTTTATTGGAAAGATGTTAGGAATTTTGTGTATTTTTGTCCACCTCTCTCTCTCTCTCTCTCTCTCTCTCTCTCTCTCTGTACTAGTAATGATATACTGACAACCCCCAGTTTTCCTATGATGGCTTGCATTTCATGAATGATAATAAGAGCAACTGTGAGTTCAGCGTTGAGGAAAGTTGTGTACAGTCATTTATATGAGGAATATTTTAAATATAATGTCTTTTGAAACTTAGACAGAGACACTATAAAAGCCTTTTTTCCACGTTGAATGTATTAACCTGCAGGCTGAGGGAGGCGTTTGAATGCAAAGTTCACTCCTGTGAATTTAGGTCATTGTCTCCACGAGGGAAAAGTGTACCGAATGAAAATTCACATCGTCTCTAAAAAAAAAAGAAGCGCTCAATGTGTTTATTGTGACATTTGTCCTTTTCCCAGGCTTCAATGTGAAATAGTTTATGAATTCTTGATAGTTCTGTGGTGTTATAAAAAGAGATATCCCCTTTTTCACTGTAGTAGGGATCCATTTGAATGGCCTCTGATTATTTAATTTGACCTCATGCCTCATGATAAGAGTGTCCTTGCACAAAGTTATGAATACTTCTAGATTGGACTATCCATCTTATTCAGAGTGAACAGTCACCAATCAGAGGCTGTACATTAGATACTGGAAGAAATTACTGGTCTGAGCTCTATCATTGGCTGCCCAGAGCAGGCATTGCTTATAATTTCTAGAAGTGGTTTTTGAACCTTGAGCTATTTAAGCAATTCCACACTTCTTTACCACTTCATAGGCATATACACTGCCAGGGCCTTTAACCTTGAGCTAATGACAGAAAACCTTATACTAAGCAATAATTAAGAACCATACTGAATTCTAGAGTCATTTATATCCCACAGGAACTAAAAGCAGCAAGCTATTGAAAACTCTGGGTGTATATATATATATATATATATATATATATA
>CM074966.1:11982889-12003214 GCA_037577455.1 Pangasius macronema | reverse complement strand
TTTCCATATGGCAACACCATGCAGTAAAGGGTTAATGTTACAGCTGATCAGTGTATGTGCTTAAACTGAGATTTTAACCACATAATAATTAATAAATACATTAGAAAATAGGATTAATTCAAGCATAGTGTGGTGTTGGTTTGAGAGTATGAAAGCTCTGCATGCATTGCTATCCCACAGTGTGACCTTCTAAAACTCATGTTATATGAAGCTTACTTTACTGGCTGTATCTGCACTTTGTGTCTCCTAAAATGATGCAGAGATGATGGAGATTGATGAGACAGTCTGACAGTTTGCTGATGTCAGGTTTGAGGTGGCCATCTTCATGCTGTTCAAAACCTAAAGGACTACAATACCTGCAAAAACTCATCCGTGCTAGATATTTAGTAGATATTTAAAGCAAGCAAACTTTCTGCAGCACCATTACCTCAGTTCTCATTAAATGGAAAATCAATTAGTTCCATACCGAAGGCTTTTTAGTAATTAGGAGCACTTGGGCACACCCGAGACTGTTTATGTCCTCGAAGTCAGGATAATTGAGCTGGGCTTTGCTAGAATGCTTAGAGTATACTTTAGTTCGTTTGAAAAATAAAGAACCATTCCTCATTAGGCAATATGTTTGACAAGTGCCTCCTACACATTATTAGGACCCTCGTGAAGTTTTTGCTGATTCACTGCTCATCTAACAGCTGGGTATCTGTATTTTGGACTACCTAGGTGTTTTACATTAATGTTTTCTAACAATATGTAATGTCTAATGTCTCAATTAATGAAAGTCTTACAACAAACATACTTTTCAGTAATTTGTACTGTAACTGTAGCCCCACAGATCAATGTCAAGTCCTAACAAACTTTCACTAACAAACTTTTACTTTACCTTTAATATTAGTTACCTCATAACTAACTAAGCAGCTGTATGGCAGCTGTATTAAGTCTCACCCTTTATATTAATATCTTTGACAATGGCTACATTTTAGTGCCATTTAGGTAAGAGGTTTGAGCATAGAATTAAAAAAAGATGCAAAAAATATGCAAAATGTGTTTAACTAGCGCCCATATCATAATGATGATTTATTTTAATTATTTTTTAATGTTATTAATTATTTTCAATATTCACTTACCAGCCATTTTATTTGGAATACACACTGCTCATTCATCCTTTATCCACTACATCATGTGGCTGCAGCACAATGCATATAATCATGCGGGTACAGGTCCAGAGTTTGAGTTAATGTTCTCATCAAACATTAGAAAATGTGATTCCAGTGATTATGACCAAGGCACGGTTGCTGGTGCCAGACATTTTCTGATTTCCTGGAATTTTCACATACAGCATTCTCTAGATTTTAAACAGAATGATGTGAAAAACAAAAAATCATCCAGTGAGCAGATGTTCTGCAGATAGAAACCTTGNTGAACAAACTGTATTTCTTGCCTCACATCACTAAATTGACTCACTCTTGCAGGTTCCTCCTCTATAATATTAGGAGGATTCAGCCCTTTCTATCCACAGAGGTCACTCTGGTGCTTGTTCGGTCTGTTGTCATTTCGAGACTGGATTACTGGACGAGCACCCCATCCGACTTCTGCAACTGATTCAAAATGCAGCTACAAGATTTGTTTCCAGCCTGTACACACCCACTCTCCCACACCACTAAGCTTCCTCCACCGGCTTCCTGTAGCTGCATATCAGATTTAAAACATGATGATTGCCTACAAAGCCAAAAAAATGGGCCAGCGCCAACCTACCTTAAAGCATTTATCACACCTCAATCTGCATTATGCTCCTTCCGAATCTTTAGAAGAAAGAATTGGACCCAAAATCTCTCAGTTTACAAGGAAGATATGCATCAACACTCTTCCCTGTCCTGGCACCAAGGTGGTGGAATGAATTTCCATTGGCTGTGTCAGGTTTATTGGACAGGGTGCTTTCTGATGGGCCAACTGCTAATTTGCTGGGTAGCTTCAACTTGCTGATAAGTATTCAGACCCTTTGCTATGACACCTGAAATTTATCTCAGGTGCTTCCCATTTCCATTTCTCTGGATCATCTTTGAGATGTTTCTACACTTTGATTGGAGCCCACCTGTTGCAAATTTAATTGACTGGACATGATTTGTTAAGACACACACCTGTCTATATAAGTTATAACAGCTGAAACTGCATATCAGAGCATAAGCCAAGCCATGAGGTCAAAGGAACTGCCTGCAGAGCCAGGATTGTGTCGAGGGACAGATGTGGGGAAGGCTACAGAAAAAACACTGTTGCATTGAAGGTTTCCAAGAGCACAGCGGTCCCCATAATTCTTAAATGAAAGAAGTTTGGAACAACCAGAACTCTTCCTAGTGCTGGCCACCAGGCCAAACTGAGCAATCGGGGGGAGAAGGTCCTTGGTAAGAGAAGGGACCAAGAACCCGATAGTCACTCTGGTTGAGCTTCAGAGATCATGTGTGGAGATGGGAAAAACTTGCAGAAGGTCAAACATCACTGCAGCACTCCAGTGATCTGTAGATTATGGCAGAGTGGCCAGACAGAAATCTCTCCTCAGTGCAAGACAAATGAAAGCCCCTCTAGAATTTGCATGTTTTAGCATAAGACTGCAACATTACAAAATGTGAAAAAAATGAAGGGGTCTGTGTATCTACAGCATGTAAAATTTTTCATGCTCATTATTTTCTAAGTGGCTATTAGTTGTTCAGAATTCTAAGATAACTTTTATTGCACACAATCGCCTTTGGCATTCAGAGTTCACACACTGTTGGTGAAGCTTTTATAGCCTATATTTTGAGATCAACTATTCCGCTGCAGGATATTAATGAAAATCAGGCTTGTAATCAATCCTGTAAAGGAGTGAATCTGTTCAACTGAAGTTATGAAGAGACCTTTTAAAATGACTGTATTCAGCATTTGGCAAACTTGATGACTTTATCACCGTACCACCCCACAGTGGTCATCATTGGGTGGCATATCATTTTTCACAAAGATAAGCTACTGTTACTGGTCACGAGAGTCCAGTTTTTAAAAGTGAGGTAGAGTCAAAGGAGCAGGCTAGCCAGGAGTCTTATCTAATGACACTCATTACTTTCTGCATACATCTTTCTGCTTCATTTAAGCCATCTTGTGCAGGAGAATCTATCATTCTAGCAAGCGCCCTACTGCAAGCTTGTAGCCTCTGATTTATTCAGATTACCCTTTTGAGTCCTTGCACCATGGCTCTGAAAGCACCTTGAACCTTTTTAATTAAGACAGTGTAATTTGGAACTTAATTTATCCTTAATGCAGGGCATCCATTAGCAGGCTCATTCTGGTGCCTTTGCAGCTGTGAGCGGCGTTGGCCTGAACTGAAATGAACGCTCTGTTTTTGGCAGCGATGCAAATAACGCACATAAACATGGCTCTTAGAGGCACAACACCAACAAAATTGGCCTTGAAAATATAAGCAATGATTTGTTGTCATCAGCTCAAATAGAGAGAAGATCAGAGTGGTTATGTGAATGAAATTTGGTAGAAATCCCTTGGAGGGCTACATTTCTGGGCATATCTGGAAAATACAATAACCAATTCTAAATGTGTTAGATTTCTCTGTGAAACAGAATATGACACGCAGGCATGTAATTTTAGTCTTACTACTCATCTTCATAAAATTGCAGAAAATCTTTTCCGTAAATATCTGCCTCAAACTGTATCCAGGTTTTCATTACTGTCATCCAAACCTATAAATATACATAAACAAAAACGAGTTTCCTAGACTGATAGTACTCTTAGTCCATGACCTAGTGAACCAGTATCAGGATGTATTTATTGACAGAGACTTCAAAGCACTTCTGTACCTTGCTCTGGATAAGGGCATCTGTCAAATGCCATAAAAGTAAATGTACCAGTAGATGTTAACAAAATCTAAAAAGTGCTGAATACTGTAATTTCATGGGGGTAGCCACCTTGGCCAACAAAGATGGCTACACAATATCATCAACACAGTATCATTCCATCCCTGACCAAGTTCCCAGTCCCTGCTGGTGAGAATCATCCTGAAAACATGATGCTAATTCCAAAGTTTGGGACATGGTGTGGCTTTTTTTTATTTTTATAACCAAACCCTGACTGATACTTTTCCAGAAGTTTATCTTGGACTTGTTTTGATATCTCCTTGGTCTTCCTAATACTATTTGTGTAGGTATGATCTCTAACATATTTAGAATGACACCATATGACACTTTAATTGCACACAGTTCTACTTCATTCAAATAATTATGTGACTATGTGGCAACTGGATGCAACAGAAGTAATTTAGGGGGTTCACAGCAATGGGGGTGAATACTTATGCAACCACAATGTTTCTTTTTTTTTAATTTGTAAATAATTTTGCAAACTGTGCTGGTTTACAGAACAAGCTTCTGTAGGTGCTGCACTCTTTCCGAAACTGTAGAAAACCTAAGTAACACTGCAGCTTTATCATGTTAAAAAAAACTAATCAAATCAGTCTTTTGCAGCAGCACAAACTCTGGATTCAGCAGAACTTTATTCATCTTCATAACGATATTATACTTCACTGGACATGACGGACATGGGTTCATCAACTCTGTAACCTTGGGTTGAGCTGCTGGTTCAGCCATGATTAATAACTCTCATTAGCCTTGTGACATGCTGAGCTGTGGAACCGAGTCATTATTTTGAAGTGTCCATGCTGTATCAGGGGTTTATAGCACACTCACCTCGACTCTTCCACATGCAATAACAGTTCTGTCAAGAGGACCCCGAATTATGTCTGAGGGAAGGCCAGAACAAAAATGAGCATTTCAACTAGAGAAGTAAAACGTGCACACGTATTCGATATAGTCCTTTTGCAAATGACTGGTCTAATGTTTACTAATGTGAAATGGGGGAAGGGGGCGGGGCTTCCAAGCTGGTAGGCTGTCAGAGTTCAAGACACCTACACAACCGTAAAACATGCCGTTTTCACTAGGCGAAAAAAAGAAGAGTAGTTTTGTTGTATATATTTTTGTGTGATAAACAACATAAATATGGAGCTCCTACACAAAATGTGTGAACACTGGCAGGTCTGATGTTTAACATGCACAACAGTCTGGCTTATTTCATGACTTTATTCCCTGCAAAAAAAAAAAGACTGACACTTCAGTCATGTAAAGGATTTATTTAATCAGAAGTGAGAAAGTGAACCTTGTAATGGATAAAAAAGGTCACTGCAGCATTGAGAGGTATTTTAAAATAGACTATGTGGCAAAAGAAACCACAGCTGAATCTGGACTATGCATTTGTCTAAAACAAATTGTAGATTTAAAAAAAAAAAAAAAAAACAGGTGGGAACCGATGGTATTCAAATAGTCTGTGCTGTTAAAGAATGTTCTACACATCTGAAATCAGTGCAATTCAGTGCACCTGAGACGAAGTCAGCATCGGATGTGTCTTTTTTTAATACTATTTTTAATACACAATACCAAAATGACAACATCGTAAACTATCCCAATGTGTTAGATAGTTGCCGTGGGAACAAAATTCAGTATTGGTACATGTCTGGTCTGTTGTGGTTGATGCGATAGTCCAGATAAACTCCTTATATAATTACATAAGTATATATAATTAATATAACCACCATAGCTTGTGAATTTCTCTCTTTAGCTCCAGATATCCTGCAGGTATCGTTTCTCCTCTCGCAGCTTCGCTATGGTCTTCATAGAATCCAGTTTATCCACCTGAAGCTCCTTCCCTATGATCTCCATCAGGGTATCATTCACATCTTTTGCCATGTTCTTAGCATCTCTGAAAAAAAGGCATACCATCAACATACATGTCAACATATCAATGGCAAAACAATAACTTTCTGATATATTTCTCTAAAACCTTCTGACCTATTTCTCTTCCATACAGAGTCCCATTATGGCTTTCCTGATTAATAAACAATAAACAAACTTCAATCTGGTTTTAACTTTTAAATCATGGCTTGCGATATCACCATAATATGTTCCTAAGTAAGCACCAGTGCGAGTGATAGCTCTGTCCAACATGTTTTTCAAACTTTCATGAACTTTTTCCAAAAACGATACATACAATGTTCCTTCAAATCTATCCAAAACAAGTAAGACATCTGACTACTTAGGCACTCTCTACCTTTATCTATTATTACATATTGCTATTGCTTTTTATTTATTATTACATTAACAATATTGTGCATGGTGAATATTGTATTTATATTATTTTCACCACAATGTAAGCTCAATTCTGACTGGTCAGAAGATGCTGATTAATTTTCTACAGCAGCAGCTCTGACAGTAGTGCCACCTGCAGAGCAAATCACAGCTTTATATTAATGTGCTCATTCTATATTATCATTTCTATGACATGTATGGGACATGTATGGCTTGCAATCTATATAATATAAGACTAATAATAAACCACCTGTTGTTATTTAACAAAGAAAAATATTTTAATCATTGACGTTGATTAATGTTTTTATGGGTTTTACACTTAATTATGTAAGGAGTCTCTAGTGTCAGCACTTTGTAACAGTCAGTATATTTTCTGCCAATGGAAAGTCTCCAGGAGAGAGGACTTTCTGGTTTCTCAGTAACATGACAAACTGTGGTGTTTTTTTGTGTTGTTTTTTTAACATCGTCTTATTAACATTTTATTAACATCTGGGCTGGTGAGGAAATGAATGATTATAGCTGTTATAACGTAAGTGAACTTGTTTCCTGGACTTTCCACAACAATAAATGAATAAAAAGTATGACGTGTCATTTGTTAGCAAATTAAAAACTACAATCACTGTAGTTACAGTAGATACAATCAACGAGAGGAATAACAGACTTTGGGACGTGCTGTTTATAGGAAAATAAATCAGCAGTAACTTAGCCTTATGAGGAGACTTCACACCATCCCAATAATGTTGATTATTTTCCTCTAACAGCAAGCCCGCAAGTGTTTTATTCCATACATAACACATGCCTGTACTAGACAACATGAAAACTGAACATGCCTAGTATTAAGCATGGATTCACAAATCAATAAGAGTTTGACCAACTCACCCACAAACGTAGAGACAACCGTTTTCTTTGAGCAGAATGCGGGCAACGTGCTCGGCGTGAAGGAGTAGGGTATGCTGGACATATTTGGGTTTGGGTTCTGAACCATTTCTGTCCATGTCAGCTCGAGAGAAACACACTTTCAAATGGCTCAGTGTCCCGTTCTCCACAAACCTCTCCAATTCCTCTCTATAGACAAAGCATAGAAAGATGGCTTTGTATGTCAAGAGATTGTGATCAGTATGCAGCAGTATGTGTTTCGAATTAGGAAATACTGCATGAGCAAGAGTGCTGTTATACTGAATATTACTTTTATACAGCAGTTTTATTAATCAGAAATTAATATCAAGTAACTGACATTTACTGACACAATAAAGCAAAATATCTGGTTCATTTTTGCTCCGGCAACGGAAATAGTTCCCAAAGAAGCCGCAGCTGGATACAGCATTGCATGTTGCCATTGACATGAGAAAGCCAGACTGAATGACAGCCCGTAGTAAATGTAGTAATGGCTTCAATGTAATGAACTGTGGCTAGAATTGGAATTTTAGGTAGCGAACAGAGACAAGCAGAGTGATACAAACAGTGGAATGTACCATTCGATTATACTAAATATCAGCAGACTTGGATCGCCATTGTTCGATCAAATTAGCGGACCAGAACTATCTGTTGTATAAATAAAAATTGTGTTCCACTGAGTAAAATCTTGTAGAAATATTTGATGAAATATTAACAGTTCTTGGTTTGGAACTTTTAAAAGAGACTATACATTGTCACGTTGTGAGGAAGTAAAGTAAAACTTCTTATATACTTTGAAAGGTCAGGGTCTGGTGTGATTCTCTCTCAAACTTCAATTTTCAATTCGATTCACTACAAGTGTTTGGGTTGAGTATCCTTCAGATGATGCATTACATCAGACCCACCTCCAAGCACACACACTCGCTCAGCGGATTGAAAAAAGAAGGTCAGGCTCCAGGTTTTATCTTTTTACAGTCAGCTGCTCTGCTTTTGTGTCAGCTGGCTGGTGCTCACCAGAGCTCAGTAATCTGTCTTTATGTTTTGCTGAAAATACTAATGCACATGAGCCACAGAAAAAAGCAAGCACTCTCCTTTGCGATTTTAGTGCCTGCATACATATTTCCAAGTTACATATAATGTGCAGTTAGACGTTTGATAACTATAAACTATAAAAAGTATCACTGCAAGCCACAACCCTACTACCTGACTTTATAAAATGTATAACACTGGATAACACTGTGGCAATTCTGGACACGTCTCAAAAAAGAAGAAAATTGGTTTTGCCAAAATTGGGTCTTTCTGTCTGTAGCATACTTTAACACTTTATCTTTAAGAAACCGTAAGTATATATCATGACAACAAGTCGAAATGCTTTTTAATTTACTTTGTAATCTTGCTGAGGTTGTCCTCGTTCAAAGGTCACATGGGGAAAGGAGCCAGTTAAACAAATGCAGCAGTAATTACAGTCAGTATGCAAAAGATGTCTAAAACCTCGCTAGTTGCGTGCAATTTCCTCACACTTTGATCAACTTGTTGTATAACTACGCGCCATAGGAAAACAGACATAAGCCTAATCAAATCAGTTTTTAAAAAGATGCTCCTGTGTTGTAATTTTCTCCCTTTTTACTTTTGGCAGTGAAGATTTTAAAGTGCTATAATTTTACTTCTAATCGAAATACAGCACTGTGCAAAAGTCTTAGGCAGCCCTTTTTTTTTTAGTACAATTTTGTTATAGATTTTTATTTTGTGACTTCTACATTATCGAGTCAGTACTAAAACATTTTAAATTCCCAAACATTAGTCTCCTGCAGAATTAAATGTTACAGAAAAATGTTCATATGTCAGTGCAGAAAGCAGCAGATTATGTAAAAGACCACTTTTCAGACAAAAACATAATGAAGGCTGCTGGGTTTTGCAAAAATAAGAAGGAAGTGTGACAAAGTCTCCAGAAGAACTTTGGCTGCTTCTGCAAGATGCTCTGTAAAATTTACAGCTCATTTCCTTATAAAAATCATACCAGAGACGACTATTTTTTTTTAAAGCAAAGGGTCATCACAGCAAATATTGTCACTGTTTCTTTTATTACTGTTTACTGCTCATTATAGTATTTTTAATGTAGACACTTTTAATTATTATGATTATTTTTGAAGGCATCGTTACTCTACAGCATTTCTTAGCATATGCCTAAGACTTTTACGAAGAACTGGATATTCAAAAAAGAAACATAATTGACTTCTGTATCAAGTAGAAAATATCACAATTTCACCACACAGATACAGCTCATGTCTATGTCTGTGATGTATTTGTTGTTGTCCAATAATTTCCATATTGCACTGATTAAAATGAACCAACCATCTACTTAACCCACTAACCAACTTACCAGGCAATAAAAAAAACAATTAACTAACCCACCAACCAACGACTCATCCAATTAACTACCCAACCAATGACCTAACAATATCCTAACTAACCAACAAAACTAAGCAAAAAACATTTTGAAATTTGGAAGCAAAAACACGTGCCAAAAATGCTGCTTACTTAAGCAACCGCTATCGAATGGACAGTAATATTCTGAATGGCCTCCATAACAATGTTGTACATGTTGGAATTTGTGACCGTCTATGTATGAGTCAATAATCAGCACTCGTCTAAGCTATACAAAATAATTCTTAATCGTGTATGCTACGAACCATGGCGTGGTCATGGTGGCAAAGCTGCATGGTGGCAAAGCTCAGTGGAATCATGTTATGTGATAGGGGAGAACTAACTAGTGGGTAGAACCAAATTTGAACAAAACTAGGATTAACATCATTTTTTTCACTTTTTAAAACAATGCAGTATCAGAACACAGGACTGTCACGTTTTTCAGTATGGTTTTGTTTTGGGCTTAACTTGTAGTGTATCCATTAGTATGCTTAGATTTTATCAGGTCCAGATCCTCAGCAGATGCTAAATGCTAAGTGTTGAGAAAACCCACTTGAGCAAACAGCGACCCTGAAACTCTCCTCTCTTTATGTATTGTGAGCCTGTAAAACCCAAGGGAATGTACACAAGGTCAAGCTGACCCCTTTTACACCATAGCCATTAAGAATTACTGCAAGTTGCTTTTTTTCCTTCTGTGCGCTATAGGGAAAGAACTGCTTTTAATCTAAGATTGGAGTAGGCATGTGTAGATATTACATTTTCAAATCACAGTAATGTATAAAGCATCTACTACAAGTGGCCACCAGAGACCGTCAGCTTTTTATTTTTAATAACCAGCACACTGAGTAAAACACATTATAGAGCATTATAGATATAGAGCACTGTGCCATACCACTAATGAGCAGCTCTGTCCTCCCATGATACTTCTGTCTACCTTGGGAGCCTACTCATGAACAAAATGCATGTGTAGATATGATATTTTGTTTGTTGAATATTTGTCAAATGGCTCTAGATGGGAGGGAGATTTCTTACTTAGACTAAATGAGTTCCTATTTTCAGTTATAACGACACTGTCAGTTTGTATCCTGGTCAGGGCGGTGATGGCTCAAGAGCCTCAGGAATGCTGGGCATAACAAAAGAATACATGCTTGATTGAGACACTAGTCCATCTCTAGGCACCATGCACACACATTCACACCTAGAAGCAATTTTCACCAATCCACCTCCAGGCATCTTTTTGGGAGGTAGGAGGAAAACCTCACGCAGACACTGGGAGGACAAGTGAAACTCCACACAGACAGAAACAGTTTGGCTGTTTGTCAATTTAAAAAAAAGAAAAAAAGAAAGAAAGAAAAAAGAAAGAAATAGAGACAATTAACGTAATCCTCATGAAGTTCATTAATTCAGTACACGACACCATGTGGGCAAACATGAAAAGATACCGAGTAAGTGTGTGTGTGTGTGTGTGTGTGTGTGTGTGTGTGTGTGTGTGTGTGTGTGTGTGTGCGTGTGTGTGGTGCATCACTAATGGGGATTGGGCTTTATTAATGCACATTAACTCTGAGAGTAACTCTGAAAGAACTCTCCTTCTCCATCATGCTGAGCAGAAAGAGGGAAAGCCATGGCACTCAACCATGACACTCAGGCACTAGGCATGTGTCTATAACTGGTTCTTGAACATTTTGATGAATACTATATTGTTAGCATTACTATTACCTCAAAGTATGCAGCATTTTTGGGCAGCAGGTGAGCCCCTCTTCAATAGGCAACATTACTTATTCTGGACAAATTGAAGCAGTTTTTCATAGTGACAGGGCATCTCCTAGTGGAACATAATGTGGTTGGTATTTTACTGATTATTTTTCATGTGTTTGTAAAGTTCTTGAAATAACTTCAGGGGTAAAAAAGTGCACCTAAAGAATTTTTTGTGTATTTATTAAATAAATTATATAGTCACACAATAGGTGTTTCTGTGCTCTCGTAGATATTTGAGTTAGAAGTATCTAGTTGTAATTCATGGTATTGTAGTTTAGGTTTCTGACAGAAAGTGAGCTCAGCTAGTGCTAGTTTATTCAATCATCTTCAGTAACTGCTTTATCCTGGTCACGTTCATGCTAAAGTACAGTGCACAGTACAATCCCGGGAACAGTGGGTGTGAGACAGGTATACACGCTGGATGGGACGCCAGTCCATTGCACAGCATTCACACACTCATGCACACACAGGGGCAATTTAGAGTCCCCTACTGGCATGTTTTTTGGGAGGTGGGAGGAAACCGGAAACATTAAGAAGCTCAGGAATGAACCAGAGCCGTAAGGAGGCAAAGCTACCTGCTGCGCCACCTTGCTATGAGGCAACAGCTAGTGAAAACTGTAACTTTCTCTTTCTTGGATGTTTGTGCCATTAATAATACAATCCCATGCCCCTTCTTGGAGAAACAAGCCTTTAATTTCAATAAAAATTTTTAAAAAGCAATATTGCATTAAATGCAATCATTTTAAACGTAAAAGGCTCGGCACATCTACTCACTTTATCAATCTCTAGGACAAGTGGAACATTGCACGCCGTAGCTGTAGACATGCTACACCCAGCTTTACTAACAGCACCATTAATGTATTCAGTGGCTGAATTAATAAATAAAAGCTTAATGGTCTCTAAAGGATCAGAGCTTGTCCCCCATCACTGTTTATAAAAAAAGACATGTGATTGGCAATACATCAGGTAAACAAGAGATGATTGACTGAAGGTTATATATAGCATTACAATATCCATTAGTGTTGCTAGTTGTTATAGCAGCAATGAAGTGAGGAAGCTTGAGGAGAAAGAAATCATCTACTTGGTTGTAATAACTGGCACCCCTCCATATTTCCTGACACATCTGTTAGTTCTGTGCCAGATGTCATGTTGCCTTCTTCAAAACAAATCTGGCAAAACTCCATCTCAAACTATTTATCTGTTGATTTTGCTATATGGTCTATATTGTTGTGGGTTTTTTTTTAAACATACACCCACTGTGGAATTCTGTTTTTTGTAGATAAATTGTGAAATTGAGATAAATTTATGTTTTTAAGTTAAACAGTCATGAGAGATGCAAACTTCTGACCTCAACTACACCCACATACACACACCCACACAGAGACTTTACGCACACACACTAACACACAGAAGAAGTCGTCATATACAGCATATAAAGTCTCCGTCTCTCTGTCCTTAGTGTCTGTTTGTGTGTATGTGTGTGTGAGTGCATGCGTGTATAAAAAGCACACACCTGAAGATGAAGTCTCTGTCTTTATGTCTGCAGCCGAAGAAGAGCCAAGTCTCACCAAAAGCACTGTCCTGATTTCTCGCTCGCTCCTTTTCCCTGTTAAAGCAACATCACATCAGCACTAATAACAATGTTTGCTAAAAAATAACGATAAAAAAAATAAAATAAAATAAAAAATGCCTGAGTAAGCACAACTCCAATTTAACAGCGAACACCTTATGGGGTTTTCACTAACTTTTATACCACCATCTGCAGTGCACACACACGGTCATTAACATAAGTTAATGTGTTTAAAGCACAATGTAAGATTAATATTGCAATTTTATAGTTAAAAGCATGTGCAGATATATTTTTATACCACATATTTTCAGGCTTTCCTGGAAGTCTCGCCTTTTGAACTGAACCATTGGACTGCTTTCTCGGACAGAGACAAAACCCATTTATCCAAAATTGGGACCCTTAGAAAAAAATTGTACTGCCTCCTAAATAGGACTGACTTCATGCCAGGAGTACGAAACCTGTCCAAAAAAAGGTTACTTTCCTGCTCATACTCCCCCGACGAAACATTCTGAAGTGTTATTGAGCGTGTTAAATACTGTGATACTGAATTAAACTGTAATATAATAAGCATCCCATACTGCCTTTCACTTAATGTCTTCCATGCGTACTCCACTTGGCATACGGTGTTTTATTTCACTCCTATCGCGCTACAACTTAAGGGCATTTAACTGCTGAACAGAACTGGGATTGAAGTAAGACCAGAAGGCATCTTTAAGAATGATTCCTCCAGAAGGTCTGGCTCCCTTCCCAGAATGCCTTTCACTGAGGTGGCACAAAAGCAGCAGGCACTCTGTGCTCACACACCTGCTCGTGCCGGATGGCTTTGAGTAGATAAGAGTGCCAGCATTGGGTCAGGCCATCCAAACACAACACACAACACACACCATGCACTGATTTTGTGCTACTACAGACAGACTGATGCTAATGATTTTCTGTTAAGCAAAACAGTTTGTGTGTCAAATTATGCACTACTGACAGTACAGGGTGTCCCAAAAGTCTCCACGCATAGGGGACTATGTACGCCAGGACCATGTCAGTTGTGCCTTCGTCACTGGATGTTCGTGGATGTCCACTTCTCGGTCTGTCCGCAACACTTCCAGTCTTTTTGAATTTGTTAACAACTTTGGCAACAGCATCGTGTGTGATGTGCTTGCCATGTTTCCTATTAAAGCCCATCGCTACCTTGCGGCGGCTTCCCAACCCAGCCATGAAAAAGATTTCAATAGGTTCTTCTTTTGTCAAAGGTTTTCTGAAAAACAAAATATGATATGAACTAAGTATGAAAAATTTTGGAAAACATTTTGCTAAAAAGTGTTAAGCAAGTGTTTCCCCTATGTATGGAGACTTTTGGGACACCCTGTATGCTTTGGGACACCCTGTATGCTGTGTATATGCTGTGTATCCAGTTCCTGGATGTTTGTCAAATCAAGGTACTAGACAGAAATAACAGATCACCATGTGGTAGACCATGTTACTAAGCCACGNTTAAATGTTTAACTCCAATTTGTGTCTGCCACATAGTTGCATTTTTGCTCAATGTGCCAGCCTTTTTCTTCTACAAAGGTAGCTGAGATTGCCAAGTATAAAATGTGTCTGCCATTTCACACTTCATTTCTTGATGGTTTAAGCACACATTCCTGCTATTAATAATCTCAGTGATTTTCCACACTCTGCTCATATATAAAAGTCCACAATATAAGACAACCTTAATTCTTAATATGACCCAGAACACTATTTCATAGTTAAGGGGAAATATACAAGAAAACATTTTTCACTGGCTGAGCTGAGACTGATCCCTTAGATGAGATATACTGCTTCAGGAGTTCAGCAAGATATATAAGGCAACCTTATATTAGTTGGCTTAGAAGGCAGTGGAAGACAGTGTAGCTTGAATTCCCTGTCAGAGAATAATTTTGGGGATCTGTGACCAACCCCTCTATCCCTAGCCAAAAGCTAAAACTAATGTAAGAACTATAATATTTCTTCTGTAAGAAATGATTTGGCATGTCATACCCAAATGGTTGTTAGGAACAGAAAAACAAAAACAAACACAATATAATTCCTGTTGACACACAGCAAAAAAAAAGCAGTTTCTTTACACTATACCTCCTGTTCTCTTTGCAGAACAGACAATTTACTGCTACTTGCATCTCCCCAAACAATCCTTGCTCCACAATCTTCTCTTATAGTCCAAGTTAGATGATATGAAAGCATAAAGTAGATTCTCTGCATCATGTAGGGTTAGCAAATTTATTATTTTGACAGCAAGAGCAAACATTTAGGTACAACAGATTAATGTGGTAAGGTAATTAGAGTGCACACATTAGTCATAGTGAACCAGCATTTTAATTATATTAAGCTTCTGTCCACAATGTTTTTCAGTCTTTCATAAAACTCTTGTCTTGAGGACAGAATTATGAGACTGTCTCCTTCAAACCAAAATAACGATGACCTCCAGCTGCCTTGCAAACAGCGACAAAATATGAATGTGTCCAAAGAAACTACAGATAGATTGTGTAATTGATTAGCGGTCAATGTCTGTTGCATGCCTCACAGCAGTACTAATGCAGGTTGAATTAAACACATTGTTATGATCCAAGCATCAGCTGCCTGCACAGACGGCTCAGTCTAATTACAATTAGAAAAGTAATGAACCAAATCAGAACAGGACTGACTGATGGAGGGGGGGGACAGGATTGCTCCTCAAGTAAAAGCAATCTGTGCTGCTTCATTTCATATGCAGCCTTTAGTGACCCATTACATCCAGGTCTAAGTACCAGGGGATTGCTGAGCTAAGCTAGCATACTTACAGTAGGGGCCAAAAGTCTGAGTCCACTACTGTCACTATTATTTCACCAATGAACTCAAATAAGATTCTATTACTGTTCACTATTATAAGTATAAAATAGTGTGTCTTTAGTTGATAACAGCAGGGATGATAATACATAACAAATAGACAAGAGTACCAATTCTGGTCAGGATCTCGGTGGATCCAGAGTCTACCCTGGGAACACTGGGTCGAGGCAGGAATACACCTCATATGGGACCACTACAGGGCACCATGCACACATACATCCACATACTCACTCACACTTAGAGGCAACGTATTCAATAGCATAGTCAGTCCACCTACTGGCATACTTTTGGGAGGTAGGAGGAAACCAGACAACCTAAAGGAAACCCATATGGACATGCAGAGTACATGTGAAACTCCATAATAAGAGTTACTCCTGTTAGCTAATATTAGCCTCAATGTTCCACTGCAAAATAAAGAAGAGACCAAACATATTTTGTCTGGCAACAGTTGGAGAAACAGCAAAGGAAAACTGCCATCAAACCGCCATCAAACATTTAAGCAACAGCAATTATTTTGTTCTTAACACTCACTAATCTGGGGCTCCTAATTCATTACATGTGGCCTTCAATAACCCAGCTTTAATGTGGATTTAAGCTGCCCACTGGGATCCATACCAATATGAAAAACCTCAATACCGTTTTAACAAATAATAATGCACACCAAGCCAGTTTCATCCTGAATACAAATCAACAGAGGAGACAGACACCGTGCACCTCTTAGAAAGAAAATCAGACAAATGACACTACTGGAGGTCACAACTGGGATGAGAGCCATCACACCCACGCATTACTTTTTCCTGAGCATCATGATATGTTATCATCCTCCCACTTTACCTTTGTAGAGGTATTGTGTGCCCTGCATGCTAACACTCTTCTAGCGCCTAGGAGATTGGAACACTTTGATATTCCAACCTTATTTTTACAGGTGTAGGCTGATGAAGACAGCTGGTCACATGACTCATCTGACTTGAAAGCAAATGTAGTTTCACCCTAATCACTCCATGTTGTTTCCTACACTGAAACATCAGCATTACGTAGCACAGAATAAGTTGTTTTCAGTAATGGATTTTATTTACGGACGTGTCCTAAACCAATCCCTATTCACTATATAGAGCATGTAAACACCATCACAGCTATGTCCCAAACTACACAAACTATTTCTTATAAATGCCAAATAAACACCATCACAAGAGACCGACTATCATCCAGAGAATAGAATGGACATTTCAGAAATGGATTTGGCTCACTACATGATTTGTTAATCATTTAAATCACAAACACTACGGATGAATTCCAAATCGCTCCCTATTCACCATCAGGGGTGGACAAATTTATAAGCTAGCCCAAGAGGCAAGAAAAAGCTCCAGTGTACTGCCCAGTCCCATGTTTTGGTTGTCCAGAAATCTAAATAACAAGACTAAAAAGCAGTAGCTAATATAATGTCATAATATATGGCCACCTAGATAGCCAGTCAAGTGCATTAATACAAATTAAGGGAAATTAATAAGTATATAAATTCCTGGTGAGGGAACGACTGTGTAATCATAATCCTCATCTTCTCCTGGTAAAGTTTTTGATTTAGAACAGTGTGTTTGCGAGCTCAACAGAAAGTCACCAAACTATTGGCAAACATTTCAGCTGTGGTGTCCTCCCCTTACACTACAAGATAAAATGAATAAATAATGAATGAACTAATAGTATGGATGAGTTCTGCTTCAGGTGTCTTTCCATCATCAGTGCACTGTGGACACGTCTCAAACTACACACCCTGTTTACTATGTAGGTCACAAAAACACCACTGCAGGTGTCTTCCCATCATCAGTACACTGTGGACGTGTCCCAAACTACACACCCTATTTAATATACAGGTCATAAAAACACCACTGCAATGGTCTTCCCATGATCAGTCTACGATTCACGTGTCCCAAACAGTACACCCTATTTTCTATACAAGTCACATACACACCACGACAAACAGCTCTTCTCATCAGTCCACTGTGGACATGTCCTAAATCACAATCCCTATTTTCAATAAAGGTCACAAAAGCACTACTGCAAGTGTCTTCCCATCTTCAGTCTACAGTGCATGTGTCCCAAACTACATACTCTATTTATTACAAAGGCAACATAAACACCATTGCAAGCATCTTCCCATTAACAGTCAGGTGTGGATACATCCTAAACTACATATTCTATTTACTACAAAGTTCACATAAACACCACAACAATCGTCTTTCCATAATCAGTCCACTGTGGATGTGTCCCAAACAACACAAACTATTCACTATTCTGGTCACATTTTAAATGCCTAATCATCACCACTCCACTGCAGGAGTGTCCCAATCCAGACACATTAACTGTTTAGGCAATGTGACATCTTCAGAGGCCACACTGAATTAGGGGTATACATTGAATTATGGGTATTTTGTATAGATGGTGTGGACACTACATGCTGTGTTGCATTATGGGGTTTCATGAGTAATTGGATATTTAGGTCAGCTCTTTGCTTTTGTTACTTGGTTTTAGCTCTGAATCGTGTCGTTTAACACGGCTTCTCACTGATGAGCCAACATAGATTTTGGTGTGTGTTGACCTTTTCATTTTCTTTCTTTCTTCGCTCGCTCTCATCCTGAGCTGCACAATGTGACTCCAATGCCATGCTACCAGTCATCGATTCATGGCGAGGATGATCGAAGTGTCCCACGCTGTTTTACTGCTAAAGAGAGAGCTTTTGGCTTCCTTCTGCCCTGCTGACTTAATAGTATCTTTTATACACAACAAGCATCTAAGGGGTCTGTGATTGGGACAAACCTGAAGCTAATAACATTTAAACAAGGCAGAATTCACAGTTTGGCGAGATAATTCAGCGGTGCATGCGGATGGATGGACAGCAGGTGCCTGGCTAAATCGTCTTTCCTGGTTCCTGGTTATGGAGGATGTTTGTAAATGAGAGCTCTAGCACAGTGAGGTGGAACTTGAAATGGTGCTCAGTTGGTTACAACTGTGACAACAACTCAGCTTTGTACTGCAGTGTCATAACTGTGAAAGCACTTTGGAAAATCGTATATAACCTCTACACAGATCAGCTGTTTAGAGATGAACACTGTTCATCCAAAAGATACTGCCTCAATTGGTGGTTTGATGATGGTGGTGGAGATCAGTGTCTAACATGTTGTTCCAAAATCTCCCATAAATGTTCAGTTTGGTTGAGATGGCTGTTGACTGGGAAGACCAGAGCATATGATTTACATCATTTTCATCCTCATCAAATTATTCTTTGAGCCCTCTTGACCTGTGGATGGGGCCGGGGCTCTCCTGGAAGAAACCATTCCCATCAAGATATCATCATAGGATAAAGGTGATCAATCAGAACCTATTTGCAGTGACTGTTCCCTCTAAGGTACATGTGGCAAACATGAGGCCCGTGAGCCAAATCCAGCCAACTGCCTTGTTTCATTTGGCCAACATGAACTTGAAATACTGGCCCACAATACACTACTGCTCAACATTTCGCACACTGCACACAAGCTCACATTACATAACTAAAACTGACGAGTGACAGAATTTTTCCCCTATCTGAAGAATAATAACCGTAAACCACCATATATACATGCACCGGGTTTCTACCACAGCCGGCTTGACCACAGTCTGAAATGTAGATTAAAATCAATGCCTGTGTGCTGCTCTCAATGTAAGTCATACTCGCATCTAAAATCGATTCAGAAGCACATGTGTTATGAGTGTAATGGCATAACCAGTAATTAATGTCAGTTGGATGAGGAAATATACAAAATAAAATTATGATAGGGTTTTCTAATCTGTACAATTAAATTGGAAAGTGTGATGCATTTCAGGTGGATGTCAGACAGCAGCAGGAGCGGTGATGACACTAATTTATTAGTGAATTTTTTAAGGCACATTCTACCATCTTTTAACAGTCTTTCCATTTTAATAACACTGCCATAAAACACCTTCAGTTCCACTGAAAATTATTACAGAACACGTTAATAATAAGGGAAGATCACACCTTATATTATAAATCCTGATCTACCTTTCTTTTGCAGCAGGCTAATTCATCGGCTCTCACCTCCATATCTCTTCTCTTGCTCTTACAGTGCAACTGGCTAGTAGCTAGTAACAGAAAGAGGAAAAATGTATCACCTCATCACAGCAGCTGGTATCCAATAAAATGTGACTAAACAAAGAAAACTTTCATTAGAATCATTATAATAAATATTATTACCTAATGATGCATACACTTTAGTTTATGTTAGCCCTTCTTTTTCCTACAGAAATATACTTCCTATATAAACATTTTTAATTTCACGGCCTAGGTTATTGGTGTTAGTTGACAGAGTATGTTAAATAAGTAAAAACAAATTTATAAGACCCAGATTATGGCTATTGAGGTCTCACAAAAAATTTTTTGAATTTGATACCTTTGCTCTAAGGGAACGAGGGGACCCATACACATATTTATGCATGTAAATAATAATAATAATAATAATAATAATAATAATAATAATACTATTATTATTATTATTAACAACAACAACAACAACAACATTTATATATATATATATAAATATATATATATATATATATATATATATATATATATATATACACACACACACACACACACACACACACACACACACA
>CM074966.1:11965104-11982789 GCA_037577455.1 Pangasius macronema | reverse complement strand
TGAGCTGTCCCTCTGATGTACTCGTTCCTAATCCTGTCCAACCTCGTCACTCCCAAAGAGAACCTCAACATCTTACAAATAAACAGTAAGTGATTCACAAATAGAAAATGAGATCCAAAAAATAAATAAAATGAGAAGCAGGAATATTTTTGTAATTCACAAATATTTCTTTAAAAAGCACGACCTCATTCGTTGTATAGTTTATTTGTGGAATTGGCTGCATTTGTTTGTAGATTGCTCCGAGGGCATTTGTGCATCGCATGGCATTTACTCTTGGATTTCTGAAACTCTTCTCGCTCGACTCATGCAGTTCAATCCACAAATATGTGTGTTTTCACTGGGTGTGCTCTAGCCAATCAGATAGCGAGATGACCTTTCACTAGCGCCCACGTTACTCCAGCCAATCACACCAGATATATGCTCAACCAATCAACAAGTGCCAAGTAAGTGAGGCAGAACTCAGTCCAAGTATAAAACAGAGCACAGTGGAGGATTAAAGAAGCTGTATGTCATTTTTAAAAAGTGTTCCTTGATCTATATTTAATCATTTATTATTTTAAAGCTAGCTTAGTAAACTGATTTGCGGTATTGCCGTGCAATGAGTCTTATTAGAATCTGTGTTTCAGACTGCTGTTTACTTTTTTCTGGGTCAGAAATGAGCTCCACCTCCAGCTAGAAAATAACTGTGAAAAAATTTATAAGGCACACGTTCAACAGAGGAGGTGGGGTCAGGTGGCGCAGACTGATTGCAGTTGTGACTCACCAGCAGAGGGCAGTCCTGGGATTCACACTCAACCCTGTGACCATCCTAACTTTCAAGCTAACGCTGTTTATAACTCCACCTCCACCTGTCCGCTTTCACCAGGCGATGAGTATGATGTAACAACCAGTTTTCACACTCACCTGGACAAAGCGATCTCTGCTTTCTGCTTTGCAATATCAGCCGCCTTCTCTGCGCCTTCGATAGCGCGGTCCACCTTCTCTCGGATCTTGCTAGCGCGTAGCGGGATTAGATTCTTGCGTTTGCCGCTGACCAGCGCATTCTGCTTGTACTTCCCCTCCTCCTTGGTGCCATCGGGAAAGGTGGTGCAGCCGTAGCCATGGCGCTTGTTGCTCAACCACTCGCCTTGGTAACAGAGACCGTCCGAGCGTCGGCTCACGCCATAGCCGGCACGCTTATCGTTCCTCCACTCACCCGCGTAGCTCTCGGTGGCCATAGCGTCCACGCCGTCATCGTCGTTGGCATCATCATTGGCGTTGGTGCTGGTGGGCAGGAGCTCTCCCTCTGCCTCACCCAGGCTGATGGTGGAGTTGACGTCTGAGGCGGCAGAGCTCACCGTACTCATGGCTGCCTCGCTCCGGAACGAGCTCTGCTTGCTGCGCTGGCTGGCCAGCGAGCTCTTCGACTCAGACTTGCGCAGACGCAGGCCACTGAGCAGAGAGCGCCGGAAGAAGAGGCCTTTCTTTTTTGCCTTCAGAAGCTCCGCCTCGCTGTGAGCTGTCAGGACAAAGCCTCCGCGTGAAGCCGCCGGGCTGATGCCGCCCCCCGTGCCTGGCGTACCCGCCGTGCCGTTACTGTGCTCCGAGCGCAGAGAGTTTATTGAGGTGCGCAGTGGAGAGCGAATCACGGCCGCCATGCCGTATGGGACGCTCTGCCGAATGCCGTAGCCATGCCGCATGCCGCCCACCCACTGGCCCTGGTACGTACCTGCAGGAGGGAAAACACAAAAATGGAATGGAAAGTCAGAAAGGGATGTTTTGCTGGACACAGATGTCTAACATGTACGTTTCTACAAACACAGTCATAGGTAGAAAAATTAAATTCAGGCCCAAATCTGTATAGTGAGTATGACTACATGTTTTTGTACTCATCATGGAATTTTATTCAGCTCTGTTCTTGTTGGTTGTCGTGCGCTGCTAGCTGCTAAACTCAGCCTGAGGTTTATGTTTAAGATGTTATAGCATTAAAAGAGCATGTATAATAGAGTGTGTCTCAGTGCTCAGTGCTCGCAGAAGTGAAGTGCTCTGCTTCAACACTCATGAAGATTTCTTAAAGTTTAAACGTTAACTGTTGTTTAAATGCCATAAAGCTGTTTTATCCTGTGACTTGTATTGGAGGAAGCCACTGTAGTTCCTTTTTGATATTTTCACAGAGCACACTTTGCAGGCTGACTGTCAACATTAATCATGAAATAAGTTCAGATCGCTGTCCTTTCGTGTCGTCTGGTCATTAGTGGAACAAGGTACACTAGGCATATGATGCATTTTATCCTGCAGTGTTGGACGTTGCATTTTTTACGACTGAATGTGTACAGTACCAGAATAATACCCAACACCTGTATTTGTACAATTTTGTAAACTTGTACGAAGAATCTTGTAACCATTTAAGGACAAAGTGGAACTATATTACAGTCAGCATCAGTTCTACAGAGCCTAGAACCAAACCAAGATGGCCGCCCTCGTAATGTTACAGTATTCAGATCTGTAGTTTACAGATGACAGTAACTTATACCCGAAGAACTGGATGTGGTTTAATGCAGATATTTACAGAAAGGGTGTTGAGTGAGATAAGACCTAGCAACATTAGCATTGTAGCTCCAGAAGCAAACTTCATCAAACACCATTATTAACTCCATGTAGAACTTTGTTAAGATGGGAAGGTGGTGCGCGTTTGATTTTTCTCCAAGCTTATATTTGGGAAACCACTAAACCGTGTGGGTTTCCCCTGGACTCGGACAGCGAGTCGGCGAGTGAGAAGGCGTAGATGATCGGTGATTTTGATGATTCATCCTCGTAGGCTGGAGCTCTGAACACAAATTAAGCCGAAGCCCAGGACTTTTTAAACAGAGCATGTTATTGGTTATATTAAAGCTTTCTTGGGAGACTGCGCTAATTACACACTCAGCGTTACTGTGTGTTTAAAGAAGTCCTGGAAGCAGCATAATGTGCATTCAGTAAAGCGTCCTACGAAACCTGAATCATTAGAATCACCCATCATCTGCTCACAGTGCCAGTGTTAGGGAAGACACGCGTTCCACACACACACACACACACACACACACACACACACACAAAAGTCTTATTTAGGAGCACATTAAGATTCAGGAAGTTAGCATACAAAGCTAATTATTCACATTATAGCTACAGGAAAGCAACAAACTCTTAAGAGTGAGATTAAAAAAAAAAATTTTATTTTTACATCCTGGCTGAGTTCTGATTTTGATTCACTTCATTTATTCATTTGTTTATTCATCCTACATTCATCAAATGTTAAAAATAATCTCCTCATGTCTGACTCATATTTATAATCATGCTTATACGAAGTTTTAATTGATGTAATTCACAGAAAAATGACATCCACAAAATGTATTTTTTGAGCAAAATATTAATTGGATGTCACTCTAACCCTCACAACAGCTGCTAATGTAAGTGAGAAGAGAAACATGTCAGGATATGCTGTTATTGGAAAATAATCAACTTCAGAGTGGGAACAGTTGATTATTTTCCCATTGTCCATCACCCCAAAGGTTTCATTATGTTCTCTTATACCACAGCAATGTGCTAACGTTTACATTTTTATTATTAATTAAAGAATGAAATGTCATACTTTTTATCTGTTTATAGTTACTTTCAGCATTTTGGAATGTCCAAGAAACAAGTTACTTCCTGTTCTCACTCACGTCATAGCAGCTATAAACAGCCGTAAAAAGTGCTGACACTGGAGACTCCTTCCTTAAATGTTAAATAAATGTCTCCATACAAAGAAAAGCAAGTCGCTGTTAATGATCTGTTGCTATAGAAACTAAAACATTTTAGAACAATTAATTAGAGCATTAATATAAAGCTGCGCTTCTGTCAGAACAGCATATTTATTTTTACAGCATATTTATTTTTTTACAGGATTTCTCACTTAGCCACGATCCTACTCCCCTGGAGTCTAAACGAATAGCTTCTCTCTCTCTTTTTTAAGACATGCAGCTTACTCTTTAACAAAGCTCACAAAGCTCACATTAAAAGGCAAGAGTGAAAAGCCCAGGGTGATATTTTAAACCTCGCAGGTTTCATTTGCGTTCAGAAAACCATTGGACAAAGACGTGACTCACCAGAAAGCCACTCTCATGCACACATGGCCAACTGCAAGAGCTGTGGGGTTTATTTTTTTTTCATAATACCTTTCATTTCATGGAGCTGGAATAAAACAAGACTGAAATGAGAGTTATTTTTTAGAGAGATGTGTGAACTAAGTACTCTATTTGTGTCCTATTTTTTGTATTCATCTTTCCTTGTTTAAACATTTACTTAACAATCCCGAATTCTGGATTGTGATTGGTCAGAAGGTGTTGATTAATTTTCCGTAACGGCAGCTCTGACAATAGGGCAGGTTTATATTAATGTGCTCGTTCTAATACGTTGTTGTTTCTATAGCAACAGCTCATTCGCAGGGACTTGGACGGCACCACTAATAATAAAAAGGTTAATGAAGCGTAGATATGGCGAAGTTTTCTATAAGGAGGTGGTTATTGATTTAACCTGTATGGAAGGAGTCTCCAGTGTCAGCGCTTTGTAACAGTCAGAGGAAAAGCTGTAGCTTGAGGTGTTCAGTAGGTTTTAGTTTTCGTATGTGTAACTATAAATGGATAAATAGTGCAATGTCTGGCTCTTTAATAAAGAAAAATTGTAATCGTTGCCAAATTGCTGCAGTGTAAGAGGAATAAAACACCCCGCATCATGCTAACTTCATCACACCGCCTTGACACCGCTGATTATTTTACTAAAACAGCAGGACACCGAGTGTTTTATCCCTGAATTATATAATATAGACTTTAATATACATGTTTTTTTTGGTTACTTTTTGTTTTATTTTATTTTAGTTCTGTCATCAAAGGCTGAAACAGAATGTTGCTGTCCATGGTGCTGAAAAGTGAGACAATCTCTCTCTCTCTCTCTCTCTCTCTCTCTCTCTCTCTCTCTCTCTCTCTCTCTCTCAGATCATTTAGATCTGTGCCATCATTTTTGTGTATCTGTGTGTGTGTGTGTGTGTGTGTGTGTGTGTGTGATGTAATTATGATCCCAGCATGCCAGTGATTCATTCAGCCTTCTAGAACATGCTGCTATTACCGGAGTCACCTCACACACAAACAACACACCACTCTGTCTCTCTCTCTCTCTCTATCTCTTTTTCTCTATCTCTCCATCTCTTCATTCTTTCTCTTTCCCACTATCCATCTCCTTTCTAATCCCCCTTGTTCTTCTGCCTCCTTCTGGCTTTTCCCAATTTCTATTCGCATTGTTTTTGCTTTTGTTTTGTCTCTCTCTTCTTTCTTACTTTTTTAACTAACTAGCTACCTTCATTGCTAGCATGCTATATGACTGGTTTGTTAACTAGCAATACTGTTAAATATCTAGCGTGCTGACAGTCTGGGCTGCCAGAGAAATAAAGTTGCACTAATTCAAACACAGAAAACATTAAAATGACATCTGATAGCGGTAAATTTCAGCTCAGCCACCGTGTCAGTGGGGAATCTCCTGAACGAAGCTGTGTCGGTTTATGAGGCAGAGAAATCCACAGCGCTAAACATGGCATTGTTTTGCTGCTACATCACACCCGATTACACACATCTGCTCACCATCCAGCTGTTCACAACGTAGATCAGGTGAGATATAGCAGGTAAAACATCTGTACAAAGACGTGGCCTTTTAGACCTTTAAACATCCAAGCAAATATAAGTATTATATATATATATATACACACACACAGTTAGGTCTGGAAGTATTGGAATAATGACAGAGTTTTTGTGATTTTTTGTGATTATACCACCACAATGGATTTGAAATAAAACAAAGTGTAGACTTTCAACTTTATTTTAAGAGGCTCGCCAAAAACATGGCATTTACCATTTAGGAATTACAGCCATTTTAAACAAATAACGCCATTTTCAGGGGCTCAAAGGTATTTGGACAATTGACTGACAAGAAGTTAATTGGCCAGGCCAATTCCCTCATTACTTCAAGACAAATGAAGCAGGTAAAAGGTCTGGAGTTGATATCAGGTATTGAGTTGGCATTTGGCAGCTGTTCGNTAATTCCTAAATGGTAAATGCCATATTTTTGTGGAACCTCTTAAAATAAAGCTGAAAGTCTACACTTCGATCACATCGTGATTGTTTTATTTCAGATCCATTGTGGTGGTGTATAAAGGCAAAATCACCAAAACTCTGTCATTGTCCAAATACTTCCGGACCTGACTGTGTGTGTGTGTGTGTGTGTGTGTGTGTGTGTATGTGACGCAAAAAGACACCCTATATTTTAAATATAAAGTTTGTCTTATACTTGTGCTTACTGCATTTGTGTCAATAGAAAAATGTTAAAAAGAAATTCTGTAGTTTCTTAAGTAACAAACCATGTTTCTGATAAAAACATCAGTCTGACTGTCTGGATATTTAACTGCAGCTACAGAAGACCTACTGCAAGTTCTCCAAGAAGCCTGGAACAACATAACAGGCTATTTCCTTAGAAAGCCGCACCCCAGTGTACCTTAAGAATTATTACAAAAATAACATATAAAAAACAAAAACAAAATAATGATTTGATTAATACTTCGTTTTACAGTGTGAATATATTAATATAGTAATTATTGTGATACTTTGAAATTTTTTATTAATATTGTATGGATTTTTTTTTTTTTTTGCGAAGACATCCCATGTGTCTAAACCTTTTGCACACAACTGCATATGATGTCAGGCAAAAGTTCTATAGCACCTGGAGTTTAAGTCTTATTAAAGTTTAATCACTATTATTAACTTAAACCAAATAAAATGATACTGAATAGCATTTAATGAAGTAAAGCTAAATCTTTGTGGAACTTATTAACGGATTGCTCTCATCCTAATGGGACCCTAAATGAGTGCTTTATTAAAGGCAGGTGCACTTGGAGAGTAAAGCCATTAATCCCACAGATAAGTGACTTTTAGTCTGTGCTAGTATTAACTGTAAAACAAAGAGTGGTGTGCTAGAAGTCTTAATTAGAGTGATAATTTTTGGACTGTTCCGATTAGATTAGGTCTAGACTGTAAATATATAATGAACACGTTTCAATTCACTAAACATTAATAATTTCCCTGGGTAGATTTTCAGATTTTAGAGTATTTAAAAATGAGGTAGTACTTTTCCTCCAGTCATGCACATGGACTTTTGGTTGACGTTTTCTAAGTTTTACTAGTTGGCCAGTAATACAAAAAAGATACATCAGCCTATTCCACAGTTAAAGTAAAACGGGATTTAGGACATTACTGCAGTTAAATGCCAATTAATAACAGCGAAGAATTCACGAAACTCTACTCCAACAGTGACTTAACAGTCACTCACAGGTTATGTTATGTTACACTGACTGAAAAATCAGTGAAATAAATATGCAATATCTGTGTATCACATTACACTATTTAACACCACAGCACTTGTTAAAAGGGCGCTTATGTGGATGATGAAGCAACTCAGCTTAAAGCACTCTGACTCTGAAACCGAGAGCGCGCTGCATGGAAGCTCATATCCGTCAACAAAGTCCACCTTATTGCACAATGACCAGCCTTCCTTGGATTGAGGATTGATAGATCCACAGCAGCAAGAGAGGTTTAATAACACGGCAAGTTAAACTGCCCTGTACAAATCCATCTGAAAATGAGTCTGGATAAAAGGCCTCTATGTGCTCGCATGCGCTGCTGATCTGATTCGAAACTAACTGTGTGGGAGTGGACAGTGAAGTACAACCAGCGGCATGGAATGCGCTCTTTCACACAGCACTGGTCATGACAGAATTCACTATGCCTCAGTGCAAGGATTTTATGTAGTTTTAAATGACAGGAATAACCTATGGGAAATAGGAGATATCGGAATATGGGGAAATAACCGAAATAACTTACAGCAGTAGATGTGAGTGGGATTTAAATTATATTGTTATATATATAATTTTTTACTCACATCAACACTTCATACAAAGTGATATCTAACATTCTATTAAAGCAAAGATTTTAAAAAGAGTAGTTTTACATACATTAACAAAGTACATTTGCTTTCCTTACCATCTGTCCCAACTAGGCAACATCTCCAGTCTAATGAATGCATTAGTCAACAAGTCAACCAGTCTATAAAACCTCTAGTAGCTGTGTTCTTGTACTATGAAATATTTTAATTTAAAAAATATATAGCTAGATAGATTATATTTTGAAAGTTTAAGTTTTGAGGTCTGAGCCAGTTGAAAAATATTGTTTATTGCAAAACCTGAACTAAGAACACCTCCGTGTGAGTTCCTCGTTTATTAACGTTACGTTTTTATGTTAATTATGTAATGATAAATATTAACAGTGTTTGTACTGCTTTTCTGAACTGAAATTTTAGGGTGAACGTTTTCCAGCACTAACTGTTTCCTATCAGTAGTGGTTAAGTCAGCCTTCCAGGGAAGTTCAAGTGATTTATCAGCATGGTATCCTGCCAAGACTTTTTTGGCCACTGATGATATATGAAGTTCCAATGACCATCATGGAGGGCTTTGAGAGAAACATTTCAGTTCCTTCAGGGTCCCATTAGGATGAGAGCAAACAGTTTCAGTTTCTTCACAGGTGGCTGGGCCTACCAAAGAGCCTAAGCAGAATTGCCTTTCAAGGACACACCAACAAGCTGCAGCTTCCTTTAACCGGCCTGACAGTGGAATTTAATGTCACCAGAGCCACAGAGGTGCTACTTTATAGAGACTCAACCAACACCAGAGTCTCCTCTGCAGGCATCACAGTTAGAACTGGGAGCATGTGGTGGGCACAGGAGGCAGTCAAACAGGCAGGAGTGAGGCTGAGACGCGCCATCCTGGTAGGCTCTGTGGCAGCCAGATGAGCTGGGCTTGGCAGGTACACAAGACCTCGCTACGACAAAGCCCAGGGAAGAGAGGTACCTCAGCTGGTCTAGGAAGAGATCCATGCAGAGGTGGGAGAGGAGCACTGCAGTAGGACAGTGGCTATGCGCAAACAGGTTGGCCTAACTGGGACCATGCAACTGCCCGTAAGATCACCTGGGCAGAGCTTTGGAAGTCAGAACCAGCTAGACACAAGTTTCTGAATCAGTCAGTGTATGATGTCCTCCCAAGCCCATCAACTTTCACTGTCTGGGTCTAGCCAACACTGCGGCATGCCCACTGTGCCTGAGAAGAGGGTCCTTGGAGCACATCCTGAGCCCATCTCTCAAGGGAGAGGGGAGGTGCAGGTGGCACCATACCATGTGTTGAAGGCAGGGAACTCCTCCACCTCCAGGGCAGTCTCTACATCAGACACTCAGTCTCCTTGGCATTAGAGGGTTGCAGGAAAGAAGAGCCACCAAAGACATAATCAAAGCTGTAGAAAAAGCGTTGAGGTGGCTGTGGATCAAGAGGGGTGATCCATGGTGTAGCGCGCAACTACACTAATCACCCCCAGGTCATAGGTCATCTGGGTGAAGGTGTCTGATGATCTAAGACCTGAAACACCCTATGACCCTGGGTTCACCACTGATGAGATACAGCACTATCTGGTGTTCAAGAAACTACTTTCCAGAGTATTTATGGATATAAATTATTAATATTATTATTACGATTATTATTATTATTATTAATATGCATCACAAGAATTGTGACCAAATACATGCTATCTGCTACATATCAGAAGCTACCATAGCCTTGATGCTTTATGTTGTGTGTGTTCCAGCTTTTATGTTGTTTTATTGTTATATCAACAATAATCACACATACCTTTTCATATACTCTCTCTCTCTCTCTCTCTCTCTCTCTCTCTCTCACACACACACACACACACAAAGTGCTTATTTTTAACCCACAGAGGCGGTGACAGATTTCTGACAGGTAACACAGTGTGCGTGGTTAGAGATTTGCTCTGTTGATCAGCAGTGCGTTACATTTGCTTCATCCCGATGACATGGGCAGCTCAGTTTATAGAAAATCATAGAGTCACTTCTGAAGCATGACACATAAATCGTCCTTGCAGAGGATATGAAACTGTCATGAGCATATTTTCCTTTCAGACTCCAGTCTCTATGGTCGCTTTTACCTAGCTTGCTTGCTGCAACATGCACCAGACCTTTCTTTTTTTCACATTAGATACTATTAAGTGAGGCAAATGATCCATTAAAAGTCTGACAGATGGTTGAATCCCACCTTTAAAAATCCACTATGTTATTGTGTAATTAAAAACAATAACCAAGCCCATTAGCAAACAAATGTTAGTCTAATTTAGAGGACACTGCCCAGATTAGTCCCATTTGGCAGGACAGCCATCACAGAAAGCTTCTTTTTTTCTCTTTGATTTGTTTCTCAGTGAAGACATCCCTATATTCCTGTTCACCAGTTGAATGTACCAGAAAACTTTGATAATCATGGCAGACGGAACTGTCACTCCAAATGAGTAATGATATCTTGGTGTAATATCATAAATTGTGACAAGATAAAATTATTATGATGAAAATTTAATGCATTTAATAGCAGCACACATCTACCCTGGCCCTCTTTTCTCCCATTTTCTCTTTTCTTTCTGTCATCGTAGAGACAGAAATGTCTGACTAACATGATTAAATGTTCCAAGAAGGCATTTACCAAAGTGCAAACTCGCTTTGCTGATGCTCTGATTATTATTTGCCAATATACTTCCACTAGTGAACATTCGGAAATGATGTTTTCCCTCTTGCTCTCACAGGAGTGACACGGAGACTCGTGAATGTTAATTTATTCATTTCTCTTCAGCAACTGCTCTATCCTGTTCACAGTCACGGTGGATCCCGAGCCTATCCCAGGGACCCCTGGGCATAAGGTGAGAATACACCGTGGATAGGTGTATTCAGAGGGCACCACACACACACACACACACGCACACACACACACACACTCACAGTATCTCGCAAGCTGGAAAATCGATCTGAGAGCACCAGCCAAAGGATTACTAATGTGCAATGGGGAAAGGATAGTGCTTCCACGATGTGAGATATAATCAGAGAATTCAAAAACACCTACACAACTGTCACTTATTCCAGATTCATCTGTCCAGTGGCTTATCTGCCAGTAATTTGCTCATTTGTTAGGGTTTTAAAGTAGCCGTCGTCATAATAGTCAGCTCATTTGTTAGGGTTTTTAGAATACACAAGCTTATACAAGCCAAAGACTGTAACTCCATATAAAACCATTCAATGGAATTGTCTTTGCAAATGTTCATTGTCTCAGTTCCTATAATGGAAATGGAAATTTGAGAAAGTTGTACCTTTGCTGAAGGAAGCCTATGAAGGGGGCAACACCTGACCCTGGTCCTACCATCACCATGGGAACTGTGGGGTCAGAGGGCAAGTGGAAGCTGTTATTGAGACGAGGACAAATGTGGACCTGAGAGAAGAAAATATATTAATGACTGTGAGTTTTCCTTTTTTCCAAATGACTGCACACTGCAACACAAGACATAATTGAATCATAATTAACGCTGATATTTCTCCACTATCTACATGGATCAGGTGCTTGTTCCTAAGGTACTCTGCACTAAAAACGTGATAATACACTATATAGACCCAATTGTATATTGTAATGAAGAAATGTGAAAATGTTAAGTAATGTTATGTAAGGAATAAATTACAGGGTGGTGTGATGCAGCCACCATGAAGTAGAGGTACTGCTTACCACCCTGACACTAATTAGTTTCCTATAAAAGCATGTCCCAAAGTGTTTCATGCCACTTACACCATAGGGATTTTACAAAAAAAAATTTATTTAATAAAGAATGCCACCACTTACTTTTTATCCATTGATTGTTACATGTAATGTTGTCATTCCTTCACTCTTTTTTTTTTTCAGTTGAGGTTAATAATACAGAAATTGTAGCTTGCCATGTTCCAAGAACCCAGAAGTCTCTGATTGTTCTAAAACACTGACACTGGATATTCCTTCTAAAAATGTTAAATAAATATCTCCTCAAAAAAAAAAAACTTCACCATAGACGCCATGAATTTAAAATCAGTTTATATCAACCTTCCACCCTATGTCCCTATGAATTATTTGTTACTATAGAAACAATAACATACTTGAACATATGCACAAAATATCAGGTATATTAGGTAACTAAAAAGTGGCCAGCTAGCAAAGTTAGGTAGATGGTTGTGGTGACGTCAAACAAAGTTAAGTCAAAACAGAGTTAACTCGGATTTAAGACCTAACCCAGGGACATCTGTCGCTCAGCAAAATCACTACATGCGCAGTGTTATGTAGATACTGTAATGTCCTAAAATCCTGGATATTAGATTATACAATTATCCTACTCTGAATTTAGCACATCTTCCCACTGGAATTTTGTTCTCCCATTCAAAGATTAATCACGGCCGCATGCACTATGTAGGTGTGCTAGTGCACTAACCTTGGGCAAGGCTGCATAATCTACACTCTCTTGTGAAGCCTGTTTTGTCCCAGAGGGCTCAATGATGGTAGACACGCGATCTGCTAGCCATCCTGTACACAATCCCGTCCTCTCTGGATGCTCAGCACATGCCGGAAACCCCACAACGCTGAACACAATATGGACCTTTCCAGGGTGGCGCAGACTCGAGCTGCACAAAAACACACAAGGTTATGAGGACAGAACCATTAGACCTTTTGTACACTGTACATCATTATCTTTCAGTCTACTTCTGTGGAACCCTGCTGACCAGACATTAATATTTCAGTGGCCTAATGTTGCTGCTGGACAGGAAAAAAACCCATAGCAGCATCATTACACTCCATCATAAGCATTAGTGTAGACGTGGAGCCTCACGGAAAACGAATGAGCACATCAGGCACTTTGAAAAGCAGCATCCTCACCCTCCATTGATAAGAATGAATTCGTTCAGTGCTGGAGTGCAGTCCAAAGAATGCTGTACCTTTGAGAATGATTCACACAGCCTTAAATAATAACATCAAACATGTTATATATGTGCCAATTTATATCAGCCAAGACACATTTGGTGTCTACAGGCTCATGTAGCTACCAAGTAAGAGAAGCTTTTAGCTACCAGTTTAGCATTGTGCAATCTGCAGGCCTAAAATCACACACTTGCCTTAAACTGCTTTGTTGAGTTGTTCGGTATCTCAAACTTTTGCTTATATCATTTCTGCCACTATATCATGCCATTCTTATCTATAAAAATAGACAATAATACATAAAAGATATACAAACTGTAGCACCGGGCATCTTAAAATTGGAAAATGGAAACTTTTTCAGCGCGTCACTCCAGGTAAGATTCGGGTACGAGATGTGGTCTGAAGTCTGAAGGCGGAGTTGTAGGTAACAAGTGGTTTAGGTAGTAATATGTGTGGAGGTCTGGAAAAAGCTTTGGCATGATCATGTGACCAAAAGTTTTACTGCCTACAACATATTTGTGACACCTGAAATTTCAAACAAAACGTACACGATACTCCTGCACCAGCAATTTTTTCACTTTTGTGAGTAATCCAACTTTAAAAACGCTATAACTTTACATGTGATTGAGATACACGAAAAAGAGAAACATATTTCAGGAAAATCTGTAGTTTTTAAAACTGTACAGTATATATTAGAAAATGTGTACATTTCACTATGTGTAAGTATTTTCCCCGGCCACTAACCTTTGTATATTTACATTTTTTTTGTTCCTTAAGACAACAAACATCATATCTGATCAACTACAAATAAAGCAAGTGGTTGTAGGACACTGTGTACAATCCAGTTTTGGCCAAACTGATCCTTTAAATTCATACATTTTGGTATTTGTCCATCTTTTACTGAAGATGAATAAATCTGGAGTTACAATAATTCCATTAGAAATTTGAATCTAAATGCAAAAATCTGAATTTGAATGTGCAGGCAAAAGCAGTCCAACACAGGAATAAGGACTTTGCTTTCTCTGAGAAGGCCACATGATCTTACAAATTTGCCTTAATAAAGAACCCTTTATTATTCCACACTTTAAATAGGACAGACTTCGTGTCGGATGTTTACATGCTGCTCAAATATTCTGCCTGCTTAGGCAGCTTTGCCCCAAATGGAGCACAAGGCTGTGAATACGGCAGCTTCTTACCTCGCGGCTGAGTATGCTCTCGTCTGCAGCTTCGGTAAATGTTCTGTAATAAAGCAAAGGACATGAGGTTACAGACGCTGACATATAAAGATGGCATTAATGGCATTTCACATTATTGTAGTCCTCGTATTCAGGACAGTGCTTTAAAATTGCTTCTAACACACAATTCTGCATTCAAGCTCTGAGCCAAGCCTTGTACCTTGTAGTGATACCACACTGCTGACTATAAAAGGGATCAAAAATGCTTCTTCTTGAAGCTTTTGCACTTGCGACTCACATTCTGCATGGTCTCTCATGCATACCCTAAACAAAAGCTTTGCATACCCCAAAAACAGTTATATGCCCAAGTCTCACCCTTGCTTCAGTGGATACTTTCACTTGGATACTGTAGACTTGTACCTAAGACCTGCTGCTGTAATCAATAACACTGTCCTGTGCTCATCCCAGGACTCACTCACAGTATGCACATACTGAACATCCATTCTATACACTTAGTATTGTTTGAATTTATAACACACAGTTGTAGAATATGATGTGTAATCCAACTGTCTGAAGTCACCCAGAAGAAGATGGTTTCCCTATGAATCTGGTTCTTCTCAAGTTTTCTTCCTCATGTCATCACAATCTTCTGGCTTGCTCATTAGGGAACTGAATCTACATCCAGATTTCTGTATTTCAATAAATACCTTCAGTCTATCTATTGTTAAAAAGCACAAACGGAAGTGAAATGAAACTGCACTCCAAGATAGCCTTTGCTACTGTTTTAGCTTTTTAACGTCTTTTCGAATGTTTTAATAGATAACTATGTCATACAGTTTCAGAAACCACATTATCAAGTTTGTTTTAGGCACTAAAAAAATGTACAAAGTATGTGATGATTTAGATGTGCAATTTGGACACTGTTGAAACGGTGGCTGTAAACTTCGAGTGCTTGTTAGCTACATCTGCCTTGTAGCTCCAGTACAAATTCAGACATTTAATAATTAAAAAAAAAAAAAAAAAAAAAGTCTGCCTGGCAAAGGAAAATCAATTTTGGATTTAAGGATTAAATATTTCAAGCAGCTGTTACGTATCTGGTCTGCTCTGGACTGTGAGTTGAGCCTAATTATAATAACATGGTTAGTCCTTATGGCAGAAAGATCTACAGAGACACATCAGCCAGTTGCTTGTGTTTAATGAGTTGTTAAGGCTCTGGGCTACTGATCAGAAGGTCATGAGTTTAATTCCCAGTGCTGCCAAGCTGCTACTTAACTTTCTCTGCTGTAGGGACACTATATCATGACTGACCCTGCGCTCTGACCCAAGCCTCCTAACTAGCTAGTGAATGTGAAGAATAGAATTTCACTGTACTGTACTTGTATAGGGTGCCACAATGATACAGTGGGTAGCATTGATGCCTCACAGCTTCAGCGTCCATGGTTCCATACTGAGCATGTCAGCAGGGTGACGGGTAATTTGCTTGTAGGTGTCAGTGAGTGTGTGTGTGTGTGTGTGTGTGTGTAGTGCCCTGTGATGGACTGGTGTCCCATCCAGGGTGTACTCCCACCTCACACCCAGTGTTCCTAGGATAGATTCTGGATCTACTGCAACCCTGACCAGTTAGGGCTTGTGTGTTACAATAAATCCATCAATCCATTCATCTATCTATCCATCTACCTTGTGTGGAAATATAAAATATTATTCTAAAGGTTTTAATCCAACTTTTTCTCTGTGCTATATGCTATTCTCCAGAGACATGGATATTTAAATGACGCTAGGGAGCAAGTTGGATTTCATGTGATTATACTGCCACCTAGTGAGTCATCGAAACCATTTCAAAAAACACGCAAGAGTGCTACCTTTCTTACAAAACCACAGCACATGCTTTTCGTTGTTACTTTGGCTTGTCTGTGTGTGTCTGACTCTATTTATCAGTTTACATTACATTACAAACAAAAGATTTGGTCTTGGTGTTCCAATACTTTCAAAGGGAACTGTATAACCATATTTCCACCTCTGGAACCATTTCACAAATACATGAAGTTTTTTAAGAATTCAACAACTTGGGACATTATGGACGTTAATGCTCCAGGGTGCATCCCAATATTCTAATTTATGCCTCTCATTTCCTTGTTTCCTTTCCTCGCTTCGTAGCTTCCCCTCTGAAAACAAGAGGAAGGGATGCAAGGAAAGGAAATAAGGACAGGAGGAATCGAGGACAAATGTATTTGTTAAATGAGACATCCTTGCTCACTGAAGCATCACTTTAAAGTGGTTTCACTTATTAAGGTCATATTGCACAGATCTGAATAGATTATACACAATAGAGTATGATTACACAATGGAATTATATGATCTTTCTGGGGGTCTAGATACTCTGAAGGTTCATAATTACATAGATCTAGGTACATCATGGTGTAACAGTCCAAAAGGAAAAAGCTGTTCAGTAGTTATAAGTTAAAGCAGTGGACATTATGATATCTGAGGAATGATCTTTTGGCAAGAAGGTTCATCTGCTTGTAAGAAGCTGACAATTGATAGACAGTCCTCAGATAAGGAAAACCATATTCAATAGCACATCATTAGACAACGGAAAAATGACCTTTATAACTAAAACCCTTAGATAATCAGTGATGATGGTTTAACTGACCAATGAGGAGGCTGAGAGGAGGCATACAGGATGGAAAAGCACGCAGAAGGTCCAGTATACACACGCTGGGGTTTCTCACAAATCTGTCATAATCTGCAGCTCCCTCACGGCTACACAACTCCTGCAGTCGTCTCTTCTCCTGAGTTTCCTGCGTGCAGTCCGCCAGAGATCGCAAAAAAGCCTGGAGCAAACACACACATGCTTAGCCCTGATCTGCAAAGGCTATCAATCTCAATCTTTAAAGCAAGTAAGCTAGCTAGCTCGTTTCCACGGTGTAACTATAATAGAGGAGCATAAGATATAACATAAAAAAATTAAAAAAAATAGGCAAAACAATCAGTCCCGTTGAAGGAGGCTTGGTGTCTACACCTGTCATTCCTAATAATGGGGGTGTGGCTTCCCATTCCTCATGTGTAACATTACTTTATTAAACTCAAACTGCTATTACTGAAATATAGTGAGTCATAGTGTATCATATTGAAGCGACTCTGCATTACCGAATCATTAGTCATATTTTTTGTTCACTGAATCGCTGCATCAAAGTACAGTATGCTGTTTCGTTTCGGACACCACCCAAGTATGGATAAACATGTCAGTAAAGCGTTCTAATAACATTTCACAAAATATCCTTGTGTAAAATTACCTTTTTGGGTATACTCCTTATCTCCAAACACCAGATCAGAAGATACTGTAGAGTACACTTTTCTGGGATGTAGGGAGGAACTCGTGCTCCTGTGGATGCACATAATTGAAATGCTTCACACAAAACTTTATTTTCTTAGATAAAATGATGACTTCTCTCTCTCTCTCTCTCTCTCTCTCTCTCTCTCTCTCTCTCTGTATGTGTATATACACACACATACACAGTCAGTTCCGGAAGTATTTGTGATTTTGCCTTTATACACCACCACAATGGATTTGAAATAAAACAATCAAGATGTGATTGAAGTGTAGACTTT
>CM074966.1:11950323-11965004 GCA_037577455.1 Pangasius macronema | reverse complement strand
AAATACCTTTGAGCCCCTGAAAATGGAGGTACTTTGTTGAAAATGGCTGTAATTCCTAAATGGTAAATGCCATATTTCTGTGGAACCTCTTAAAATAAAGCTGAAAGTCTTCACTTCGATCACATCTTGATTGTTTTAATTCAAATGCACTGTGGTGGTGCAAAATCACAAAAACTCTGTCACTGTCCAAATACTTCCAGACCTGACTGCATATATATAAAATAAGGACGCACTATGTCCGTAGTTATTCCTTTAAAGTTTCAGTACCCTTCTTTTTGGTGTTTTTGAGCAGCTGTAGGTGAACAGAATGATTCTTTTTGTCATGTAGTCCCAGTCTGTGAAGCAAATCCTCCACTTCCGTGTCTCTGTTTGGACAGAGGAGGTCAAACGCATCGCCCGGCTCGTAAGAAATATTCTCATTCTGCAATGATGAGAAATCAGAGTGTGTTTATTTGCATGCTCAAGAAGCTGGTGATATAACAAATATGTGGCAATGTTAAACACAGTACAGAACATTCAGAAAGTATTCATTTGTCTTGCACTGAGGAGAGATTTCTGTCTTGCCACTCTGCCATAATCTACAGATCAGTGGAGTGCTGCAGTGATGGCTGACCTTCTGCAAGTTTCTCCCATCTCCACACATGATCTCTGGAGTTCAATCAGAGTGACCATTGGGTTCTTGGTCACCTCTCTCACCAAGGACCTTCTCCCCCCGATTGCTCAGTTTGGCTGGGCGGCCAACACTAGGAAGAGTTCTGGTTGTTCCAACTTCTTCCATTTAAGAATTATGGGGACCGCTATGCTCTTGGAAACCTTCAGTGTAGCCTTTCCCAGATCTGTGCCTTGACACAATCCTGGCTCTGAGCTCTGCAGGCAGTTCCTTTGACCTCATGGCTTGGTTTATGCTCTGATATGCAGTTTCAGATGTTAGAACTTACACAGACAGTGTTTGCCTTTCCAAATCATGTCCAATCAATTGAATTTGCCACACATGGACTCCAATCAAAGTGTAGAAACATCTCAAAGATGATCCAGAGTCATAGCAAAGGGTCTGAATACTTATGTCAGTGTGATTTTTCAGTTTTTTCTTTTTAATAAATTTGCAAAGTTATCACAAACCTGGTTTTTGCTTTGTCATTAGGGGTATGAAGTGTATAGCATAAGGCTGCAACATAACAAAATGTGGAAAAAATGAAGGGGTCTGAATACTTTCTGAATGCACTGTATATCATGATACCTGCTTAACCTTTTTGCTCAGTTATAACATTGTCATAATTTCATTTACAAACATGCCTATGTGTTGAGCTGCACCTGTCATCACTTTAACTAAAAGAACATTATTCTGGCAAACAACCAAAAACAATAATTGAGTTTTTCTGCCAGTGATATACTTTGGGAGTTTTACTATATCTCTATAAGGAAAGAATAAAGCCAGGAATATAATTAGGAGAGCAGGATGTAAATGACAGGAAAAGTTGTTATATGTTTTATATGTTAATTTGAGAGCAAGGAAGGCCTACCTTAATATCAAGCTCCAGCAATATGACAGGTTTCACCGCATCATCTCGAGTTAACCAGAGTGCTCTTGAAAGTGGCACTTCGTGAAAGCCTTGTACAACAGTGTGAACTTCCTCCTACAGGACAAATTTGTTTTAGCAGAAATACAAAATAGTCTTCGGGTCAGGTTTTCTCCGGTTGTGGTGTTTCAGCTGTGCGTTCTTTGGCCATGTTGCATTTCTATTTTAATTTTAACACACTTTTTGTTATTGTAGCATTAGTGATACTATTTATTCTATCAATTTTATTTCTTCTTTATATCAAACTCAATCCCAAACATTTCCTGTATTACGTCAGTTAGGTTATCTATTTTATTTCCAGAAAGGTCATTTCAAAGATAGTAATTAAGAGACTGATTTGTTTCTGCTTTTATTTACTGTATTAGATTTTCACTGAGTCAAAGGTTTACGTGCACTTTGGCAGTATTTGGTGGCATTGACTTTTACTTGTTTGAACTTGAATCAAACTCTTGGAATACCCTTCCATAAGCTTCTCACAAAACTTTAGTCCATTCATCCTGACAGAACTGGTGTAACTCAGCCAGGTTTGTACGCCTGCAATGCAAGGTTGAACGTTCTGGCTGGTGTGTTGAGTTGTTGGTTCAGTGCTTTTAGATAATCTTTCCTCATGATGCCATCTATTTTCTGAGGTGCACCAGTCCTTTTTCAGCAAAGCACCCCCACAACATAGCTATGAGGATGTTCTTCGGATTAAAAGCCTCACACTTTTTCCTCCATGCATAGCACTGATCATTACGGACAAAGAGGTCAAGTTTTGATTCAACTGACCAGATAACACTCCTCCAAATTGTTGGTGATCACTTGCACACTTCAGTCTGTTTTTTTATGCTGATCTTAGAATTGAATCTTCCTTATGTAACAGCCTTTCAGGCCATGGCAGTGTAGGTCTCTCTTAATAGTGGATGTACATACTTTGGGACCTTCACCCTCACCAGTTCCTTTGTTGTTGTCTTGGGGTTCAGGAGTAACCTTTTGCACCAAAGTTCATACATCCCTGGGAGTTCATTTGTGCCTCTTTCCTGAATGATACAGTGTCTGTGTGGTCCCAAAACTGTTATATTTGCATACAATTGTCTGTATAGTTGCTTGCATTATCAATGAAATTTTTGCATGGTATCAAGAGCAAAAAGGCACTGTCTCTAACGTAGGCCCTTTTACAGCCATAGGTGCACTCCCAATTAACTACTAATTATGACAATTGGCCAATCAGAAGCTTCTAAAAGTCAACACATCAATTTCTTCAATCTTCCAGACTAAAATTGACTAAATGATTGTTTTAAATGACTTCTGATGTGAACAAAGTAGATACTCGCCAATAGAAATGTATGGTAACATGAAATGTGTGGAGCTGTATGCCTAGCCTAGCTGTATGTAAACCTCCTATCACATATTTTATTGCTTAATATTCAGATATATTGCAGGGGTGCCAACACTGCATGCACAAAGGGACACATTTTACAACAAAAACCCTAGTGTACTGCTGTGAATGAGACAGATATCTAGGATTGATGAGACAGATTTCAGGATTGATTCTGCTGTATGGGACGGCGCCGATAATGTCCAAATAGTGGAGGAGTTGCAGTAGAGGTCACATTGGACTTTTACCCTGCTGCTTTCTTATTGTTGCCTGGCAAATGTCCAGTGTGACCTCTACTGCAACTCCTCCATTTTTTACTGAACAAATAGACCACAGTGCCAAACTGCTCTCTCACTTCCTCTGGTGTCTTCTTTTTTTTTTGGCGGGGATTTTTCCCCATTTTCCCTATTTGGACACCAACCAATTCCAACCCCACCAGCCAGCTATCCCCTACTGTACAACAGCTAAAAGCCTGGTAGGGTGAAGGCTAACACATGCTTTCTCTGAGACATGTACAGCTGGCTCACTGCATCTTTTCGAACTGCTGCTTATGCTGCATCACAGGATAGTGCATCACACTCGATATCCATCTGCGTACACAAGCTCATGCCAATGATCCGCTAGTGCCGCTGTGATTGACAAGGGAGATAGAGTAGATAATCCCTCCCACCCAGAGAACACAGTCAATTTTGCCCCCTTGGCTCCCAGCCATGCTTGGCTGTGGTGCTGTCAGGATTTAAACTCGCAATCTCCCAACAATAGGGTAAGCACTTTTCTGCTCTGTGGTGTTTTTTGATGCTGTTTTTTGGGACATGTGGGACTATGTCATTAATTATTTTTGAGTGTTGTGTGCACAGCAAGAATTCTGCCAATTAAACAATTAACTATCGGGCTATTATCTAGCTAGTGATTAGGCCTAGTAGCTCCCAAAAACTATTCTATCAAATCTAGAAAAATATAAAAATTTAACTGTATTGAACAATATTCTATAGTCACTGTATCTGACTTTTGCTCTCTGTCTGTCTTCCTGTAACTGACTGCAGAAACATCTCACCTCTCCAGTAGGCACATCTCCCAAACAAACCTCTAGGTAAGATGGGGGAAGTGCAGGGATGCTGAGTGAAGACTGAGAAAGAGGAGCTATGGATCGATTCAAAGACGCCTCCAAAGGAGTTTCTGCATCTCGGGTCTCAGTTTCAGATTCGGGTTTGGTTTTCCCTGTATCCACATCGCTAATATCCAGCAGCTGAAGGCTTTGTGCAGACGACTCGAGTTTCTCCTGTACCACCATTGATTGATGACCACTGCTCAGAGAAATGCCACTAATGAGATCGGAGGCAGACATTTTGACAAATATCTTCTTTAGAGCTTCCCAAAGTCCATCAATCCATGGGTCCACCACTACTTCCAGCCTGAAGAGGAACCAACAACTGATTTGAAATTTTTACTAAATGTCTAACAGGACTAACTGCATACATTTTTTGTTCATCACAATGCCTGAAGCAAAAATTATAGTTTATAATAAGCAATTTGACAACCCTGGTCCTTACCCTGTACCATCATCAGCAAGGCCAGTTGCATAGAAATGATTTGCGCCAAGTTCCTGTAGACGGCGGTCAATGGTTTTTCCACAGTTGCAGAAATTTGTATAATTGGTGTCCCCCAAAGCTGGATGACACAAACAAGGTGATTATTCTCACTCTCTGAGAACCAACCTGGTGCTCTCCTTTATCATCAGCGCAACACCAGTTTACCTAACAGTGCATAGTGCAGATGAGAGAAGTGATCACGGGGCAGAGATTTCTTCTTGATCCTCCTCACAAATTTCAGTGCCGTGTCTGGAGGTTCACCATCTCCCGTTGTGGAAACGACAAAAACCACAGGGCTGTGTTCTTTTTCCAAGTTGTACTGCAAACATGAAAGGAATCATTGAGATAAATCAATAACCTCTGAGCTTTAGAGAAAATCAGCAATGTAATTATAGCTGCATTAGCTAACCCATTAGTCTCATNTCATATCATAATAACTGGATATTATTTTATTACAGTTTATAACATCATAATAGTGTTTTTAAAAATACTACTTCTCAAAATAACTATTCCTGAGTCAAAGCAACAGTTTAATGTCTAATGTGGTTTTCAAACTTTCAGGGAAGTCTTGACACAGTAATAGAATTATGGAATTGTTTTCCTGTGCTATACATTATATTGAAACTTGCAGCATGTCCTACCTCTTCCCCCTTGCTCAGGCAACTAATCTCTGCTTCAAAGCCACGCTCGGCAGCCTGATCGGTGAGCTGCTCGGCTATAGACTGAGCTTGACCTTTCTGCGACCCGTACAGTATCAGGAAGCGAGATGATGAAACCCCACTGGGCATGATATCGTGAGCACTGTGGACTGAAAATCAAATGCAGGATACATCTCATGAACCTTGCCACTTCCACACATAGGTTATACGTCTAGGATGAACCCCTACCCCCAGTAAGTGGCCAATTATTTTAGGTACACCTACCTAAAAAGTAGCACCATGGCCATCTTATCATTTCTCTTGGTTGCTGCTCTGACTAATGCCCTTCTTAGCCGGTCACTGACTTCCAGATATATGACCTCCTCTACTCACAGTTATGCCATATTCTTAGCATTTGTTACTAACGGATTTAATAGTGCTCTGCAGAATTTTCAAAGTTTGGGAATTTTCTTTGTAACTGAACTCTGACTGATTATTTTCCAGAGCTTTGCCCCAAACTTGTTTTGATAGAGTCTTGGTCTTCATGATGCTTTTGGCTTACGTATGCTCTTTAACAAACTCCAGGAATAGGTGAATTTATATTGAAATCATAAGACACTGAAATCACAGGTCAACCCTAATGAACTAATTATGCAACTCCAACTGGTTGTACCGGAACCTATTTACAGCAACCGGGCACAGAAAGAGGTCTTGATCTTGATCAACCACTAGCAGTGTTAAAAAGCTTAAAAGCAGGTATAAATAATGTCAACTTGAACAGAAGACCTGCAATACTGCTCTTATTATACACTCACCAACCACTTTATTAGGAACACCTTGGCACCCTCTCATTCATCCAATTAGCCAATTAGTCAAATATGTGGTATCAGCACAACTCATAAAACCATGCAGACACAGATAAAGAGCTTCGGTTAATGTTCACATCAAACATCAGAATGGGGAAAAATTATGATCAGAGTGACTTTGATCATGGCATGGTGATTGGTGCCAGACAGGCTGATTTGAATATAAAATGCCTTCAACTGTCCAGTTGAACCCTGGGCACCACTGTGGCCTCAGATTCCACTTGACTGAGAAGAGTGGAACTCGATGTAGTCTTCTGCTTTTGTAGACATGTGCCTCAAGTTTTCTTGCTTGTTCCGAGATGCTTTTCTGCTCATCACGGTTGTAAAGAGTGGTTATTTGAGCTCAACCTAGTCTGGCCATGACATGCCACGGTCAAAGTCATTCTGATGTTTGTTTTGTGAACATTACCTGCAGCTCTTGACCTGTACCTGTGCGATTTTATGCATTGCTCTGCAGCCACATGATTGGTTGATTGGATAATTGCATGAATGTTCAGGCGTACAGGTGTTACTGATAAGGTGGATGGTGAGTGTAATACAAAATTTTCTGAATGCTGTGGTTTTGATCTGGATTTCTGTGGGTGGAGAGTTCGGGAATAAAAAGCTCTAATGCTTACAAAAAATAAACATTAATAGTTTAATTTTCTTCATAAAATAAATGTATCAGATGTTCCCTCCTTGAAGAAGGCAATCCCTCCTTGACGTTCAGCACTAATTTAAACGGTAATTTAGTTGTGTAGCAGGCTATCATGTCCCATCTGGCTTCAGGAATATCATATCATTATGGATAAGATGAGCTCATGCTCATTTCTGTGACTGAGTATTGCAATGTTGCAACTAATAGAATTTTGTGATTATCCTAGACATTTGCTCAATTTCAGATTGAACGTGACCCATCTGTGACTCGTACAGTAGTAAAGGAAATTTCAGCTCTTTTCAGTGCAGTCAGCCCAGCTCACCGATAAGAGACGATTCTTTTAGCTCTCAAAAGACTTATTGCTAGATTTTGGTGTTTGCCTATTGATCATTTAAACTGTTCCATTAGATCTCTTTGTGATTCCTGTTATACACCCATTTTGAAATGATGTACCAACAATAAGGACTTTTTAGAAGAAGACAAATATAATATTTGTCTTACTATTTATCTTGGCTGGATATTATTACAGATACAGTTGGCGGTGAGCAGAAAAGCTATTACTCAGAAATGGTTGCAGCAGAGTTGTTCAGCGACAGCCCAATGGTTTGAAATTGTACATAACATATGTAATATTGAAAGGCTTACTTACAGACTCACTGGCCACTTTAATAGGAACCCCTGTACCTCTGCTCATTCATGCAATAATTCACCAATAATCAGCCAATCATGTGAGAGTAGTGCAGATAATGCAGATGCTGGATAATTACATGAATTAGCAAGTGTATGGGTGTTCCTATTAAAGTGTCTGGTGAGTTCATGTTAAGGATCTAAACAGATATTTATTGGTAAACACTGTTAGAAATTAATTATATTCACAGCAAGGATACATGACCAAAAATGGTCCAAATTTATGTATCTAAACATAAAAGAACCCAATCTACAAAAAAACCTGGGCCTCATTTAACAATCTGGATATGAACGGATTTATTTGCAAGTCATTTGTAGGAGGATTTACACAAGAAATTTGGTATTCTTGAATATCCCATAATTTCAAAAAAAACGTTCATAGCCTACTCATGCTCCTGAGTGGGTGTAAATTTACTTAAATTTGTCTGGATTACTGCACTTTTATGTGCAGTGGAATATGGAATATACTGTCGAGTTTAAATTATTTATTTACATTTACAACATTTAGCAGACACCCTTTTCCAGAGCGACTTATAAAACTGCTTTATCATCTCAATTATAAACACATGCTTGAAGACTACCATCCAAGGCATGGACTAAGAGTACCATCAAGAAAATGTTAAAACTAAATGTTGTCATTTTTTATTATTGGCAATAATTAAAGAATATGAAAAATAAAGAAATCGACACAACACAAACTCATAAATTAAGACAACATCACTCAGTTATGACAAAAGATATACTAGAATATACAGTCCCCTCTGAAAGTACTGGAACAGCAAGTCCAATTCTCTCTGTATTTCTTTGTGAATTTATATCAGACCTTCTAATTCTTACTGCTGATGAGTGGTTTGCATCTTGTGGTAAATTTCTGCCCTTGAAGTCTTTTTCAAACGGTGGATTGTGGTACCTTCAACGCACCCTGTGGAGGATGTTGGTGATGTCACTGACTTTTGTTTTTGGGGTTTTCTTTACAGCTTTCACAATGTTTCTGTCATCACCTGCTATTGTTTTCCTTGGCCAACCTGTTTGATGTCTGGTTGTTGGTACACCAGTGGTTTCTTTCTTTTCTCAGCTTCAAAATGACTTGCTTTTCTCCCACAGACAGCTCTCTGGTCTTCATGTTGGTTTATCCTTTTTATCAACAAATGCAGTCGTCACAGGTGAAACCCAGGCCTCAAGAGTAGATATTCAGAGCTATTAATTGTTTAAACAATCAGTCTAACAGGACACACCTGGGCAACAAGAAACACCTGTCAGTCACATGTTCCAATATTTTTGATCACTTAAAAAATGGGTGGGTTCAAACAAAAGGTGCTATGTTCCCTAACAAGCCAAGTCGTTTAACACATCTAGATGTAAATTTCAGGAAATGAAAGCTGAAATTCTGATCTATCATTTCATATTCATCCTCTGATCTCAAACCCAAATGTCTTCAGTGTGTAGCAAAAACAAAAGAATTGGCCTTGCTGTTCCAATGCTTTCGGAGGGAACTGTAAAAAGAAGAACTTTTCTTGTTTTTTCTCCAGATTTTGACCTTTTCAAGTGCTGTTACACTGATAAATATTCAATGCTGAATTTTTATTGGCATAGAAGCCCTTTTATTGGCCTCCAGTCCTCTGTACATCTGACCTTTAATGGAGTTTTGTGGATGTCACTAAACTTTTAAAGGAGCTGTGTTGTGAACATGCTTTGCACTTTAAAGGTGATCAACATACGCACACGAGTATGAAGAAAATCAGCATTGCTAATACTTTTGTAAATCCAGCAGAAAATCTTAGCTTCATTTGGCTTACACAAAATTTACACAACTTTACAGCAAGATTAATAATGCAAGCCCACTGACCTGAAATTCCCAAAGTTCTGTATCACTAATGTATTATACTTCTTTTTTTTTCCATTCGTCATTTTCTATTGTTCTCTATTATGATTACCAACGAAAGGCCAAATAAAGCAGCATAAGAAAAAACACTTTGACCGTTAAAACAAATTTATACTTTGAGTTTGTTATAAACTATTTAAACTAATGTGACAACACCAAGGTTCTACATATTTGCAATGACATAGTACAATCAAATCCTGCATTAGGGTTAGGCTTAGGGTTAGGCTTAAAGGAGAATTCCAGCTCCATTCCTGGACTTTTGGTTCTGCAGTGAGGTCCATCTTCAGAACTAAAAGTCCAGAAATGAGAGTCTGCTCTTAATATTCACCTAAAAGAGTAACGCTCACTTTCAGCAATTTTCTGTTTGGTCAGGGCCATGGTGGATCCGGAGCCTATCCCGGGAAAAGACAGGCAACATTCACCTAAAAGAGTCGGCTCCTAATATTCACCTAAAAGAGTCAAACTCACTTTCAGTAATTTTCTGTTTGGTCAGAAATTCTACGCCGAGTCTATCCCGGGAAAAGATAGGCAACATTCACCTAAAAGAGTCTGACCACGACGTTCACCTAAAAGAGTCGGCTCACAAAGTTCACCTAAAAAAAGAGTCGACTCGCAATGTTCACCTAAAAGAGTCGTTTCCCAGTGTTTATCTAAAAGAGTCGGTTTAAACAATAACAGAGGGAATGAAACCTCACACAAAACAACCCTGTATCATATAATGATCATCCAACAATAACTGAAACATTTTAAAGTTTGGCAACACGCTGTTTCTTTCCACAGAGTTTAGCTCATTTCACTTCAGGCTCATCTGATGTAATCAAAGCCTGGATTAAATAAAGCATTTGTAATAAATACGGGTTGAAAAGCGGAACTGCAAATATTTATGTAGAAAACGTGCTATTATTATCATCAGAGACAGGTGATACACAATCTTACCTTTACTTGACTAACAACAGTCACATCTCAGCCAAAGGAAGCGTTCACTCTTCACATATGACAGCACTACACGAGGTTCTGTTACACAACGGAAATACAACGTAAATGCAATATGGCAAAAATACGTGCAAATCAGCTCTGTTTAAATCATACGGAACGCCCTCTGCACCATAGATTACTTAACATACCGTCGATCCAGATGCTATGATAAAGTGCAGTTGTTGGCGCGAGAGTAAGTAAGATATCGCGATAGTAGAACAAACCATCTGAATTAATTGCATCATTAATGTTTTATGTAAAATGTGTATAATGCGTTGTTGAATGCCTTTAGTTAATGATTTGAGCACTTTTTATAATATTTCAAAAGTATATTGTCACTTTGTGGGTCAAAAAAAAAAGAATTTTTTTTTGTCTTTTGTCTTTGTCTCTGTCTGAAAGGATTTGGTTTCGTCCGCCCCGCCCCGAGATTCTTCCAGAAGCGCCGGCGAGGTGCACACAGCCTCGGGTGGATATATTCCTCTAAAAATAAGAATAAAAATACTTTCCTGTTAGCTGTGTGCGTTTCGCCGTTCATAATGTCCACTTTGGGAACGCTCGCCTTCGATGAATATGGACGGCCTTTCATTATTATTAAAGACCAGGAGAAGAAATCTCGTCTGAGTGGCCTTGATGCGCTTAAGGTATCTGCACTGAAACCAGCGGCCTCATACCAAATGCCTATATAGGGGCCTAAACCTAGTGCACTCCTTTAGTGCCTTTAGTGTGAAATAATGGCGGCTGCGCCATATGTAGTGCACTTTATGTCTGACTGGATTCCTATTTGGGATTCGGCCAGTGCTTTGCTGTTCGAGCTAACTAGCCGGCTAGCTAGTTTAGCTGGACTTCTTTGTTTTTGAGTTTTAATAGTTTCACAGTCTGTGTAGACATTTAGTATTAAACTTGTTATATTTTGACGGTTGATGTCTCGTCAGTCTGAGAGCAGTGTGCTACTTTTATGAATATCTGTTGATATTGGGTGTTAGCATAGCTTAGCTAGCGGCGTGCTGCTCTGCCCATGTGCTGCCTTTTATTTCCCGTGTAATGAAGCTTAGCTAGCAGATCATCACACTACTGATCATCCGATTATTATCCGATTTATTATAATATATTTATTAATCGCTAAAAAAAAAACGTGTGTGTGGCCATGCACGTTGAATATTGTTAATTATGTATGTTTTTAATAATAAAAAATGCAATCATATTTGTAGGGTTTGGTTAAAGCATGCACTTGTGCAGGGAAATGTGGTGGTTTAACGTTACATGATGTGTTTAACTGCATCTCTGTGTTTTTTCAGTCGCACATCATGGCTGCAAAAGCAGTTGCCAACACCCTGAAGACCTCACTGGGTCCAAATGGTAGGACAAAACATCATACATAATCCAGATCTGTAGTGGGTTCTGTCTCAGATCTGCCATGTCACTGATATTAATTTGTGGATGGTGAAGGAGAATAGGTTTCTAGAAACGTTTAACCAGGTTCCTGTATTTAATTCATTCATTTAGGCAGGGGAGAGTATAGAGATAAAATCTTAGCATTTGAAAATTTTAAATTAAATGCATTAAAATTAAAATCATTGAAGTTTGACCCGAAGTTGAGTTTTCTCAGTTTGCAAAAGCGCAAGCTAAAATCTGAAACAGAATTTCACACAATAAGAGAGAAGGATTGGATGGTTGAAAAAAATAAGGGGGAAATGATGTATCTTGAATCATTCCTGTTTTGCAGGACTTGATAAGATGATGGTGGATAAAGACGGAGAAGTGACGGTCACCAACGACGGCGCTACCATTCTCAGCATGATGGACGTGGATCACCAGATCGCCAAACTCATGGTTGAGCTATCAAAGTCTCAGGATGATGAGATTGGAGATGGCACCACTGGGGTTGTAGGTGAGAAGCAGCGCAACCTCATAAAACATTAGTAGAAGGGCGTAATCACCGTAGACTGAGTTCTAGACCAACAGTGGAATTTAATCAAAGACTCAATCTCTGTAATGTATGAGAGAGGAATAGGAGTCTTCAGATTTGTATCTGAGTCCCTTACAGATATAAAGCACTGTGCAAAAGTCTTTTTTTTTTTTTTTTTTAAAGTACAAAACTGTTATAGATTTTTGTTTTATGACTTCTGCATTATCGAGTCAGTACAAAAACATTTTAGATTTCCGAACATTAGTTTTCCAGCACAAAATTAAATATTAAAGAAAAATGTTTGTATGTCAGTAAAGAAAGCAGCGGATTACATAAGAGACACTTTTCAGACAAAAAAACAATGAATGCTGCTGGATTTCGCTGCAGAAATCAGAAACGAGTGTGACAAAGTGTCCAAAAGAACAGTGGCTGCTTCTGCAAGATGCTCAGTAACACTTACAGCTCATTTCCTCATAAAACTGCACCCACTGTACCTGAGGCTACTATTTTCTTTTTTTTTTAAGCGAAGGATCGTCACACCAGATATTGACTTTGTTTCATTTATTAGCGTTTACTGCTCTTTATAGTATTTTTAAATGTAGAAACATTTAATTTCATTATTTTTGAAGGCATCTTTACTCGTATCTTGATGTGAGCCTTATGTTTTTCCATGAAATATCAGGGCTGGGCAAATCAAGTCAGAACAAGTCATGTCCAGACTATTAGTTTATAATTCATAGTTTTCTGGAAGATGAGCAGGTTCAATGACCATAAAAGGAAAGAAACACTACTACTTACTGAAAATAAACGTTTTCATTTGGTATGTAGTTATGTTTGAACTTAATGCGCATCACACCTCGAAATAACTGTATCACAAGCCACATGTTTTATAATTCACTTGATGGTGAAAGTTTTTTACTAGGCAGATTAATTAGAGTGCACAGACATGGTGACAGACAGGGTTACAGAATCAGGAGCAGAATATAACCCTCCTGCTGTAAGTAAGCCTCATGCTCCTTTATGTGTGACGCAAAGACAGGAAACCCCATTAATTCGTTCTTTCCCTTAGTTTGTATTACTGAATGTAAGTAGCTAAACTGGTCATCCCTGAGTGTAATTATTTTATGAATATATATGATGGCAGCAGTGGTGTTTTTGTTTGGTTGTTTGTTTGTTTGTTTGTTTGTTTTTGGCGGGGGGGGGGGGTTACATGTGAAATTTAGTCTTCTGACTAGCTAATACATGAGTTTAAATAACGGCCTACGCAGTGTATATAGCATGCATATATCCAGTAACCACCTGTTTTCCACTTGAGATTTGGCTGTACGGTTTAGGATGCCTTTCAGGATTCAGTTTTCCTTTAAGCATGCATCATAGCGTGACAGAAATGTTCTCTTGTTAATTGAATATTTGAATCCTTGGTGTTTCGTTTAGTTCTTGCCGGAGCTCTTCTCGAGCAGGCCGAGCAGCTCTTGGACAGAGGGATCCACCCCATCCGCATCGCTGATGGCTACGACCAAGCCGCACGCATCGCCATTGAACACCTGGATAAGATCAGTGACAGCTTCCCTGTGGACACCAGCAACACAGAGCCACTCATTCAGACAGCCATGACTACACTCGGCTCTAAAGTGTGAGCTCACGTTTACTTTTATTTTATATCTTCCAGTCAATCTTTACCTTAAAATATCAATAAGAGCCTATTAGGAAAATGAGTAAAGGAGCAAAATGTAGAACAGATACTAAATAACTAGGTATACTAAGTAGACCTGCACATTCATGCCGTTATCTAATCAGCCAATCATGTGGCAGCAGCGCAGTGCAAAAAAATCATGCAAAAAAAGGGCTGGTCTGAGTATTTCAGAATCTCCTGGGAATTTCACACACAACAGTTTACACACAATGGTGTGAAAACCAAAAAAACAGTGAGTGAGTGACAGTTCTGTGGGTGGAAATGCCTTATTGATAAGAGAGGTCGGAGGGAAATGACAAAATTGGTTTGGCTGCCCAGAAGGATATAGTAACTCAAATAATCACTATTTACAACCGTGGGGAGCAGAAAAGCATCTCAGCATGCACAAAGCATCAAGCCTTTAGACGAATGGGCTACAGCAGAAGACCACATCAGGTTCCACTCCTGCCAGCCAAGAACAGAAATCTGAGGCTATCATGGGCACAGGCTCACCCAAACTGGGCATCTGAAGACTGGAATAAGACCAGGTGATATATTTTTTTTCTACTTCTAATCTTCAGCTGTCCAGTTTGGAACCTGATGTGGTCTTCTGCTGCTGTAGCCCATCCGCTGTGTTGTGTTGTGCATTAAGATGCTTTTCTGCTCACCATGTTAGTAAAGAGTGCTTATCTGAGTTACTATAGTCTTCCTGTCAGCTCAGACCAGTCTGGTCATTCTCCTCTGATCTCTCTCATCAGCAAGGCATTTCATCCTGCAGACTCTCCACACACAGGATGTTTTTGTTTGTTTGTTTGGTTTTTTTTGCACTATTCTGTATAAACTCTAGAGACTGTTGTGTGTGAAATTCCCAGGAGATCAGCAGGTTATGAAATAC
>CM074966.1:11935674-11950223 GCA_037577455.1 Pangasius macronema | reverse complement strand
TTATCTGAGTTACTATAGACTTCCTGTCAGCTCAGACCAGTCTGGTCATTCTCCTCTGATCTCTCTCATCAGCAAGGCGTTTCAGCCTGCAGACTCTCTGCACACAGAATGTTTTTTGTTTTTTGCACTATTCTGTATAAACTCTAGAGACTGTTGTGTGTGAAATTCCCAGGAGATCAGCAGGTTATGAAATACTCAAACCAGCCTTTCTGGTACCAACATCTATGCCCATGTGTGCCGCTGCCACATGATTGGCTGATTGGATAACTGAATAAATGAGCAGGTGTACAGGTGTTCCTGTAAAAGTGACCTGTGAGTTTATACAAAACTTAATGTTCATCTGCTGTAATTTATCACAATTTTTTAACACTTTGTCTATAAAGTCTAATATGTTGAAATGACACATAAGAGGCTGATGTGAAATATCTGAATACACATACAGACAGACCAACAAATCATTGTTTGTTTGTTTTTTTTTTTGGGTTCGATCATGCCCTTTGTGTGAGAGATTCATTCTCTGTCGTTTCTCAGGATTAACCGATGTCACAGACAGATGGCAGAGATTGCCGTGAATGCCATTCTTACCGTGGTAGACATGGAGAGGAAGGATGTGGACTTTGAGCTCATCAAGATGGAAGGGAAGGTTGGAGGTAAACTGGAGGACACTCAGCTTATCAAAGGTGTCATCGTGGACAAAGAGTTTAGCCATCCTCAAATGCCCAAGGTACGTGTGTGTAAAACTATAAAACAAACATTTAAAAAAAAAAAATATTTAAAATAGGCAAAGCCATATTCCTACGTTATAATTAATGTCTTAACACACTTCTTTGAGCTGTTTTTATTTTGATTCCACACCATGTCAAGTTATAATATACAGACCCTAAATAACAAAATTGTCATTTTATTATTGAGCTAAAATCTAAAATAAATGCAATAATCTGACTTTAATATACACTATATGGCCAAAGGTTTGTGGACACCTGATCATACCCATATGTGGGTTTTTTCCCCATACTGTTGCAAGTTGGAAATGCAGTTGTATAGAATGTCTTTGTATGCTGTAGCTTTACAATTTTCCTTCACTGGAACTAAGAGGCCCAAACCTGTTCCAGCATGACCATGTCCCCTGTGCACAAATCGAGTTATGCTGGTGCGGCAGTGGAATAACTGTAGTGGCCTGCACAGAGCCCTGACCTCAGCCCCATTCTGGGATGAACTGGAATTATGACTGCACCCCATCCCTCCTTACCCAACACCAGTGCCTGACCTCACTCTCGCTCTCGTGGCCAAATGAGCAAATCCCCACAGCCACGCTTCAAAGCCTTCCTGGAAGAGCGGAGCTTATTATAACAGCAAAGGGGGGCGGGACTAAATCTAGAATGGGGTGTTCAACAAGCATATATGTGTGTGATGGTCAGGCTTCCAGGTGTATTTTATGTGGTTTATAGAGCTCCTTAAATGATCTGATGATGACACAACTTAAAATACTGCTCTCCTTATGCTGACAGACTTTACCTCAGGAGCAAAATACTGCCTATCTAGACAGCTCCTCCTCATGAGATGTTAAAATTGATCTTATTAGTAAATCCATATTCTAGCAGATTCTCTCAACTTTGTGTTGCTGCTGTAATATTAGAGCTACTAAGACAATAATGCACATTCCTCACACAGTTCCTGCCCTGGTCTCTACCTAATATTTGACAGAGGCTTTTATGTAACGCACATTTGCATTCATTTGCAGGTCTTAAAGGACACAAAAATTGCCATCCTGACATGCCCGTTCGAGCCACCCAAGCCTAAAACCAAGCACAAGCTGGACGTGACCTCAGTGGAAGACTATAAAGCGCTACAGAAATATGAGAAGGATAAATTCCAGGAAATGATTCAGCAGGTCAGTGTGTGATCTCTTGTATAGGAGCTGGTGAATCCGTAAATAATTGATCACTAAACAGTGTTGGTTGTGTAATCAAGCACACACATACGTATTAAGCATCTAAATGTGTTAATTGTACATTGCATGTCAAGTAGTGGGTGTATGCTGATCACTGAAAGTTTTCTGTAAGGAGATGCTTGTTTAACTTTTACGGAAAGTCTCCAGTGTTGGCGCTTTAACAGTTAGAGGTAAATCTGTAAGTTAGTTTTCCTCTGCGGTAAAGTATTCAGGATGGAGGACACTGTTTTTTGGTTTCTCAGGTTACAGCTACATTTATTTTGCTTATTAATGTCAAGAAAAAGGGAGGGCATAACTAAAGCTGCTATAACTTATTTGATAACAGGGACTAACTTGTTTCACAGACATTGAACAGCATTAAATATAACTACAAACCGATAAAAAGTCATTCATTAATATAAAAATAATAGTTGGCAAATTGCTAGGGTAAGAGGCATCACACCAGGGTGATCACATCACTCCATCATCATTGATATTGTATCATAAATAAAATGCAGAAACTTTGAATGTTACAAGGAGGTAACAAATTGATTGACATGTTTGAGTATATTGATGGAAAAAAAAATCATTAGTCTGAATTTTAATACACAGTGCATTGTTTACTTAACTAACAACAGAAGTATGTTTTAGTGGACAATCACACAGGCCTGTATTTCTAGGTAGAATGTAGTGCAATAGTGAATCTGTTGGGGCAGCAGTGCAGATACTACTGCACCGAATAGCACATTGCACAAGACAGTTATCAGGTCCAGCAGTGAACACACAAAAAAAAAAAAAACAGGCCGACTTATTTCACTCGCAATATATAGGCTTCTTGGTTGGATAACAAGAATGACGTATGAGAGGTTATGGTATTATACTTAAATGAACAATAACTGGTAAATGAATTTAATGATTTGTCGATGACACTGTCACCAGGTGAAGGAGAACGGGGCTAATCTTGCCATTTGCCAGTGGGGCTTTGATGACGAGGCGAATCACCTGCTGCTGCAGAACGAGCTGCCTGCTGTGCGCTGGGTCGGAGGGCCCGAGATTGAGGCAAGTCAAATTCTGATGGTGTATTTATAATGTAATTATGCAGATAATGATTGCAAGTTGTTTTTTTTTCTTTTTGTTTGTCTTTTAAATAATTATTGGAATTTATTGGAAGTCCTAATTTCTCTGATTTCAGCTGATTGCCATCGCCACCGGTGGCCGCATTGTGCCCAGATTCTGCGAGCTGACTCCTGAGAAGCTGGGCACCGCTGGCCTGGTGCGGGAACTCTGCTTCGGCACAACTAAAGACCGCATGCTTATCATTGAAGAGTGCAAGAACTCCAGAGCTGTTACCATCTTCATCCGCGGAGGAAACAAAATGGTAAGTGTTAGGAGTTTGTTAGCAAAATACTTTGACTCTTCCCAACAGTGTCTCACCAATGTTTGTGGTATGATGTCCTCAGATTATTGAGGAGGCTAAGAGAGCGCTCCACGATGCCCTGTGTGTCATCCGTAACCTGGTTAGAGATAACCGCATTGTTTATGGTGGCGGTGCATCTGAGATTTCCTGCGCTCTTGCCGTTAATGAAGCTGCTGATAAGGTACAGTACACTCACACTGTCTCAACTGTGTCCTGTTATTACAGAAATTCGACTGTTTTTGTTTTTTCTTCTCCCCTTCCTCCTCTGAAGTCATGATACCACCATACCTATAATTACAATATTTTTAATTGATCTAGGTTTGTTTTTCCTCAATAGTGCCCCTCTCTGGAGCAGTACGCCATGCGGGCATTTGCTGACGCTCTAGAAGTCATTCCAATGGCATTAGCAGAGAACAGCGGCTTGAACCCCATCCAGACAATGACTGAGGTCAGAGCTCGGCAAGTCAAAGAAAACAACCCTGCACTGGGAATCGACTGTCTGCGTCTGTCCACTAACGGTATGTACATGTGCTCTACCAGAGGCTCTCTCCTCTGATTAGATAAAGAGCTGTAGAGAAAATGTATAGTGTTAATATAAACAATGCTGCTAGATTAATGTGCACAAAGATGCTAAAATATAGGAGCCTATCAAAAGAATAGGAGTTACTATCAAAAAAAAAAAATACAGGATTCAATTATTCAGGAATACAGTATTTAAAACGAACAAATCCATTCAGAACTGAATTTTATCTCCTGTTTAAAGATTGGTCACTTTATATCTCTTTATCTGATTCCATTCAAATGGTGACAGGCACTCCTGTGTTAACTGTAAGTAAATCTCTATAGAGCACATTTAAAACAACGGACATTGACCAAAACTGTATGTACAAGTTTTGTGGTCCTAATTATGGCCATGGTTCTCTAATATGTAGACCATCAAACCCATATGTGGTCCTGCAGCATTAAAATTTCCCTTCACTGGAACTAAGGAGCCCAAACCTGTTCCAGCATGACAGTGGCCCTGTGCACAAAGCGAGCTCCATGATGACATGGTTTGCCAAGGTTGGAGTGGAACAACTCCGGTGTCCTGCACAGAGCTCTGATTTGAACCCCAATGAGCACCTTTTAGATAAATTGGAACACTGACTGCACCCCAGACCCCCTCACTCGAAATCAGTGCGTAACCTCACTAATGCTCGTGTGGCTGAATGCGCAAATCCCTACAGCCACACTCCAAAATCTAGTGGAAAGCCTTCCCAGAGTGGCGGTTGTCATAACAGCAAAGGGGGTCTAAATCTGGAATGAGGTGCTCAAAAAAAAAGAATGAATGTTATGGTCAAGAGTCCACAAACTTTTGGCCATATGCTGTATAAGTGGTCTGAAACTTTGAATACCTTTGATTTCACACATTAGCTCCTTAGAGCCAACTGTGGAGGTTCTTCGACTGTATGCGTACATTACCTGTGCTTACATAATTACCCTTACCAACCTTTTGTAGGCTCCAACATGGACAACCAATTACCGATGCTCATTAATCAATAATCAAACTTCTTTTTATTCTTTATAGACATGAAGCAGCAACATGTGATTGAGACCCTCATTGGAAAGAAACAGCAGATTTCTCTAGCAACCCAAGTGGTGAAGATGATCCTGAAGATCGATGACATCAGAAACTCCGGCGAATCTGAAGACTGATGATGTTTCGAGCACTCTGACAGCAATGTCACTGTTTAGTGTTATTTATCATTTCATACAGCACTCATTCACTGTGTAGAGCAGACAACCATTAAAATGTTGTTCAGGAATTAATGTTTCTTTGTTGTCATTTGTGAAGTTTAATGGAAAGTGAACTATGTGAATTATGATAAAATCATAATTCATATTCTAAATGTGTAAATTTACCATTTTAAATTTGAGACTACAGTTGCACAGTAAACCAGATTTATGGAAGATTTTATCTGTCCATCCAGCTGAGATTCTCGTTAGTGCGATATCTCAAGTGGTTGAATGTTTGTAGGATTTATATGGAATTATCACTATAACCAGCAGATGAAGTGGTTTGGAATCGATTCAAACAGAGTCAAGGTCAGAGCAACATCAAATGTCTGAGTTTTTCTTCAAAAGCTTCCTTCCTGTCTGACATATTTTAAAGGTATTTTTAGCATATAAGTTAGTAAGGAGAAGAGCAAGACTTCTTGATGAAAGCATCTCCATTAATGAGAAGTTGTATTACTTATTAATTTGTTCTAGATAAAGAGAAAAGACAAGGAGGACGTATGCCATTTCCTTCACTTGGTTCCACACTGTCCAGGTGTTACACAACTTCTGCAGTGCCAACTTTCAGTTAGAAGAGCCCTTTTTACTTTTAGCAATGTTTTACCACTGTGATACTAGCTCAGGAATGTAAAATTATCTAGCAAAAGACCTATGAAAAAATTTCAGGATATAGTTCATTTAATGCCTAGTTATGTTTTTAAGGCCTAATTTTGATTATTACAATACATGCACACTTAGAATACAGGTTCAGAAATGCTAAATGTCTTGGAGTAAAATCTAATACCATTGTCACCATCACCTGTACGTACACACAGTAAACCACATCATGGTAATAAAACCAATGTATGATTTATTTAAAAAAAAATAATAATAATGAAGTCAATTATCAAATTAGTAGTTAAGTCAACACAAGCATTGCTAGTTCATTTTAACAAATTTCTCATCGACATGATTTGAGTTTCTGATTGACAATTCTCCCATCAACACATTTCTTCCATCTGGAATCCAGGAATAGTATTATATAGTACTTATAAAGCATCTATAGCACTAACCTTTAACTTTAAGATAGAAAGTGTACAAAGAAAATGATGCAATTATGTATCACATTATCCTCTAAGAAAATAATTTTCAGTCTTAGTACCTACTAGGTTTGTTAATACAATCACACAGTAGAACATCGTCACATATCTGCTAGACCTACGGAGCATTATAATATAACTAATTGAAGTAAGTATAGTAATACACCGTATGGCCAAAAGATTGTGGACACCTGACCATCATACCTCTATGTGCTTTCTGAACATCACATTCTAGCTTTAGTTCCCCTATTGCTGATACAATAACCTCTACTCTTCTGGGAAGGTTTTGCATTAGTATTTGGACCATGGCGTGGGGTATGTTGGCATTCCAGTTCATTCCAAAGGTGTTCAGTGGAGTCGATGTTCAGGGCTCTGTGCAGGGCACCTATGTTCTTCCACTCCAACCTTGCTAAACCATGTTTTCATGGATCTCATTCATGTTCCAGTGAAGGCAAATTGTAATACAACCGCTTACAAAAAACATCCAACATAGCTTTGTGGCAACTGTTTGAGGAAGGCCCAAATATTGGTGTTGATGGCTAGGTGACCACATACTTTTGGCCATATAGTGTATATCTGTGTCTGGGGAGAATGAATAGTATAAAGGATTCTCACTCTAAGTTAATGCATTACACTATTTCCAAAAGTAAAATATGATCAACACATCTCCATAACATACAACTGCAGATATTACCCCAGTCTCACAAAGATGGCAGTTAGTAAAGCTTCTCTGTCTATCTCACTGAGCTTTACCGAGTGACCCCTCGCCCCTCCTGCTCATCTCAGTGACCCCCCTTTAAAATGAAAAGACCAGGGACAACCACACAGGAATCATTATAACAGTGGGATGAATAGGCTCCATTTTTATCACAACATATCTCTTCCTTGACAGATGCAAGCAAAGCAACCTGCATATCTGAAGCAGGCACATAATGACATACAGCCTCAGTTCTATCATCAGTGACATTGACCATTCATGGCCAGACTCCATAAGCATGCACAGTCTGAGTTTTGTTTCTTTAGATTTCATATTGTGGTATATAAAAATGGATAAAGGGACGTCCGAGATCAAAGGCTAACAATAAATTGATTTAAAAAATGTTATTTAACAAAAAAAGACAAACATCATTTACATGGTGAAGCTTTCTGTATGGGGACATTTATTTAATCTCCAGTGTCGGTTTATAACAGTTTTCCATGGGAAAGTGTTTACCACAGGAACACTAGTTTCTCAAAAATATGACAAGCTGCATTTTTTTGTCTTAACATCAAGAGAGGGGGGGGAGGCTAGAGAGGGAAGACTGTTTATAGCTGTTATAATGCAAGTGATGACAGCAAATAACTCGCTAACTTCCACAGCGTTATATGTAACTATGAACGATTAAAAAGCACAATGTGTTGTTCATTAATAAACTTTTTTCATTGTAATCTTTGGCAAATTGCTGTGGCGTAAGAGGAATAAGAACCCTTTGGGATGTGTCATTATTGGAGGATAATCTTCAGTATGGTAATCTCAATCATCAATCTGCACTGTGAAACATCAATGAATAAAAGGGAACCAGTTCCACTTGCAGGCATACATGGCCGCACCCTAACACTACCTCCACCACAGATGATGTATCATTCAGATCATGAGCACTTCTTTGCCTTCTCTTTACTTGTCTCTTCCCCTGATTCTGGTAAAACAGATTCTTGTTCCATCTGTCCAGAGGATGTTGATTCAGAACTTACACATTTTTTAATTATTTTTTTGGTATTTTTGTGTCTACCTTTAGTCTTCCTCTCTTTGAGGCTTACAGCAGACCAACTGTATTTACTCTGGTGAAGTCTTCTCTTAATTGTTGACTCTGACACAGATACGCCTACCTCCTGGAGGGTGTTCTTGATCTGGCCAACAGTTGTGAAGGGGTTTTTCTTCACCAGGGAAAGAATTCTTCGGTCTTCCCCCTCAGTTGTTTTCCGTGGTCTTCCGGACCTGTGGTTGTTCATGAGGTCACCAGTGTGTTCTGCCTTTTTAAGAATGGACCAAATAGTCGACTTGGCCACACCTAATATTCTTGCTATCTCTCTGACAGATTTGTTTTCATTTTTCAACTTAATTATGGATTGTTTCACTGGCAGCGACAGCTCTTTAGACTTCATATTGAAAGTTAACAGCAACAGATTACAAAAGCAAATGCCCCAATTTAAGTCAACTCTTGATCGTTTATCTGCTCACTTCTAAGGGAAATAAACTTGCTAGGGTATTTAATGAAACTTTTATGTGCAACTGTTGTTGCTGAACCAAATGTCTTTTAAGAAGAGTGTGGGACGATTTAGTCATGCATTACACTACAGTAGCCTCACGAATGCAGTGTGCACTTTAAAGTGTTGGGTTCTCAACAAGAGTATCACTTTTGGAAACTTTTACTTTAAACCAGATAATTTGCTCTAATTTTACATGTACTTATTTAACCAGTTAATCATGTCCTCTCGAGCCTCCTGAATGTATGGTCTGTCCGCCGGATTGACGTCTTCTCGTTTACGATGCACAAATCCGTGAGTTTGGTTGGGGAAAACCTTCACTTTGTAGTCAACAGTGCACTTGCCCTTCAGTTTTGCCTCAAGTGTTGTCACCTTGGTTTAAAAAAAGTACAATGTAATTAATATACATTATAATTACCAGTTTATAATTCCTGTTGACTGCAACCTGAAGCTATATGTCTTACCTGGTCAAGTGGTATCACTGTGTCTTTTTCACCAAAGATGAAGAGCGTTGGACATTTGAGTTCATAATGATCCTCTCCCTCTTTAATAATCCCTGCAAAGATGACATTACTTGGGTAAGTGTGTTAATAAGCACATACTAAGGTAAGTTACTCAAGGTAAGGCAAGTCTGTATTACATACTGTACTCGAGCATGGTTTGCAATTGTCCACTCTACTGCCACATTACTTCTTTTTGTTGGCACAGGTAGACATTTCTATCGGTTCGGTTATGGGTGGGGCTTTGTTCTGGAACCACCCCTTTCACTTTGTGGCACAGGCACAGACCACTGAATGCAAGAGTTGTGTTTTTGTTTTGTTTGGTGATTGAATCCATTTAACTTGTTCTCTTAAACACTATTGTAACTGTACTAGCAATGTTTCCCCTATGACATCAGCGGGACTGGCATTCTTTAAAGGGGCAAATAGACCTCACTTTCACCATGCAAAAGTGTGCACACAGCTGCTGTGTGTGGCATTGTTCATACACTCACTTGCATATCTTATGTCCATTTGGTTTCCAAGTGGAACTGTAACATTTAGCACTCCATTTCTCTTTAAAACTTTCTCCTGTCAGTGTGACTAATCCTGATCTGTGTCTCAAACCAAAAACAGTCACTGTACATTAAAAAATATTTACTCATCTAGAAAATCTGGAAGACTGGTACTCAAAATAGACCCTTCAGTAGGTTTTAAAGATTCGAACACTATTACAGTTATATTAGCCTTGTAGCTCCTGTGCACCAAACATGTCTTGGGCAATTGTTGTTCTGGGGAAACCGTGTACATCCTTTACACCCAAAAAAAGACTACAAGTGAGTTACCATAGACTGAAACCCCAGCCTTGACTTCAGGATATTGGAGGGCTATGTAGTGTGTGGCCACTCCGCCCCAACAGAACCCTACCACTCCAATCCTTTTAGCTCCATGTTGTTCCTTGAGATATTTCAAAACCACATCCACTTCCCTAAGTAAATAAAAAAATGCATAATTAATGAGTTCATTACAAAAAGGTGGCTCAATGGTTAAGGATTTGGACTACTGATTGAAAGGGTGCAAGTTTAATTCCCAACACCACCAGGTTGTCACTGTTGGGTCTTTGAGCAGAGCCTTGACCCTGAATCCTGTCTCAAAGACATTAATCAAATGTGTAAATACACTATATGTCCAAAGGTATGTGGGTACTTGACCATAGCACCAAGATTTCCCTTCACTGGAACCAAGGGGCCCAATCCTGTTCCAGCATGACAATGCCCATGGTCCATAAAGGTGGTTTGCCAAGGTTGGTGTAGAAGCACTCAAGTGTCTGCACAGAGCTTCAAACACCTTTGGGATGAACTGGAAAGGCAATTATGTACCAAGCCTGACCTCACTAATGTTCTTGTGACTGAATGAGCAAATTCCCACTACCACTTTATAAAAGCTAGTGGAAAGTCTGCCGAGATGAGTGGAGGTTATTCTAACAGCAAAGAGGGAACCAAATCTAGAATGGTATGTTCCATCTTAAATATATGTATGATGGATTAGGTATCCACACACTATTGGCCATATAGTGTATAACTGTAAGGCATGCCAAAGATTGAACATTTTGATTAATGTTTAACTTGTTGATGTTGGTGGGTTTTTTGTCTTCAAGCCACTCCTGAAATGTTGACCAGTCACTTGAAGGACTCCATGGCTCCTTTCCAAGAAAGAAGTCTGGGCAAACAGCACTGTAATCAGGAGGGAAGGGAGGAAACCCAGGTAAGCTCATATAGTTCATTCTGTAGTTGCATAAGATACCATTTATGACTAAATTAAATAAAGAATGAATATTTGTGCGCTTATTCTGTTACGTCTTTCAAAAGTGCCTATTTTGCCACATATTTTGTTACAATTTGAATATTAGTTTGGCATAAAGAAATAAACATATTACACATATCCATTTGAAGCGAGCATGTCAGCCATGTATCTTGTATTGGGTAGCTGCCATCCAAAAATGTCCTGAATTACAATGACTGCTTTGTCTGTTGGTGCTTTAGGTTTCACCACGTAAGCTTTAACGTGCTCAATCTGAACCTCCTCGCCAAGGCTGCCATATTCCATCCTGTCCCCAATGTCACACGGGCATGGCCTGGCTTCATTTGCCATCTAAAAATTGAAATATGTTTTTATATAGCAAGTTTTTATATTAAAAAAAAAGCTGTTGTGCTGTAGCATTTACATAAAGTAAACATTTCATTGACATGCAATGATTAGAGAATATGAAAATCTGGGCGAATGCTGACTTCCCCTCATGACTGAAGTGTGTGTAGTGGAAAGTCTTTTATTCCATGCACACCCAAACTCCACAGTAATAATATACACTATACGCCCAAAATTTGTGGACACCTGACCATCACAACCATATGCTAGCCCTTCTCAAACTGTTTCCACAAAGTTGGAAGCACAGAATTGTATATAATGTCTTTGTATGTTGTAGTATCAAAATTTCCTTTCACAAGAACTAAGGGGCCCAAACCAGTCCAGCACAACAATGCCCTGTGCACAAAGCGAGGTCCATAAAGACTGAATGCCAGCTGCGTGACGGGCCTCTTGATCCGACATCAGCACATGACCTCACAAATGTTCTTGTGGCTGCATGGGCACAAATCCCCACAGCCATGCTCCAAAATCTACTGCAACGCCTTCCCAGAAGGGGGATTAGAACTGGAATGGTTTGTTCAACAAGGACATATGGGTGCAACTGGTCAGGTGTTCAGATGGATGGATTCATAAATTTTGGCTGAAAATATTGAATTAAAATAAATATTCATAGTGTTTACGGTATATTAACAAAATGTCCAAAATCAAGGCAGTAAACATGGCATAGCTAATAATCTCAAATGCAGTATGTAAAGTACGTTTAAAAAAAAAAGCAAAGCTCATGAACAGGATTTGCCTGTTAAATGGAATCCTTACACTCCATTATTTCTAATTAGGTTAGAGACATTAAAGTCACACTTGTATACCCTACTGTTGGTCATTTTTGCATATTTGGTAATATGGTAAACAGAGTGAGGTTTGTGTGCTGGTGCCTTATTGTAATATGCTCCTGGCTTGACACTTGGTTGTGGGATGTGACCCTATGTTCCATACCGATGTGATCATGACTGCAATCTACGCCTTCTGAACGCTACACCCTCCACAGGTGTCATTAATAACATCCATTTATAAAGCTATTGCTTCTATTTGACAATCACACAATCACTGTCACTTAATATACAGTAAACAACCCTGACCAGGATAAAGCGATTAATTATATGAATGCACAAAAACTTGCTATGGGCTGTTACCTTAGTGAACATGAAACCTATTTAAAAGCTCACTGGCTAAAATATTACTTTCTGCCATTTTATTCTACTTAAGTTACAAGTTAATTTTACAACAGGGATATCGGAGGAAGCAAGCAAGACCTTTGCTGAGTCAAGTTAAAAGGGCAGATTTTGACCAGCTAATTTTGAATTCAGATAAAAGATGCCGAGTGACTTGTGTTGGATTTTCTACAAAAAAAAATCAAACATCTGTATATAAGGTTAGATGAGCGTTATGAATAGAAATTGATAAGAACTTTGTAGATTAGTGCATCATCAGTGCAAATGGTTCAAGAGAAACAGCAAACAACTCAGTACGAAGTGGACATCCTTGATAAGAGGATCCAGAAATTGGAAACAGAGAAGCAAGTTTGACCAGTAAGATGACTGAGGTCTTCTATGCCATCTTCTCTGCAATCATATGAAATTACACCTACTCCAAAACCCACTGCCTCCAAGATTGAACCCAAGAATAACCACTCCAGTCTGTCAAAGGCTTCGATAGTGTCTAGCAAAAGTAAGACCTTTGATGTTTTATTGTCTATTGAGGCCTTAATTATATGCAAGTATCCTAACATTAGCTGTTGCTAATCTTGACTTAAATCCTGTGGTCACAATTGATTAGAAAAAGTAAGTGGTCCTGTAGATATGGAGCCAGGAGCTTGGAATAAATATTTCGAACAGAATTCAAAAGACTGAGATGGCGATAATTGGCACAGCTTCCTGGGTCCTTTTCCTTCCTCAAAAGTAGAAAAATTATGGCAGGATTGACATAAGAAACCACCCAATTTAATTTAAAAATTAATCATATCAAAAAGAAAAGGACCCAGTTGTTCCAAGACGTTTACAGAATATTCAGGAAGAACTCCATCTGTGCCAGACAATTTACCCATTTGGATGTAAAAGGCTGTTTCTTTCTGCTCCTCTAGTGAGAGAGTGGATTATCGAGAACGAGTCCATTATAGAAATCTATGGCATGTCCAGAAAGTTCTTAGAAGCAATTATTTGTTTGTTGGGGATCAGGAGTAACTTAACCATCTGCAGTTTAAACAGCAGAAATGTCTGCAAAATGTTCACTAGCCTGGATTCTCATAGCAAGATGATGACTGGCACCATGAAAGTAATATCGATGTCTCATCCTGTGGATTTGAACTTATGAGCATTGTTTTATAACATTACTTTTCTTTTTATTGCATCCCATTGTTGGGCAACCGGTTCTGAGAAATTTTGCTGAGTCAAGTATGCTTCAAGATTTTGTCATGCGAAAGACCTAGTCTTGCATAGCACTGAACAAAATCGTATAGTACTACTCCTTATAAATCCCTTAAAAGCATTCCATAATATGCTGGGGTCTTGTTATTAAAGGTAATAAATTCACCAAATTCTGTCATGAATTGGGAATTAAAGTCACTATTTTTTTCTGTGTTCAAATAGATCAAACTGGGTTTTATGGGGTCTGTATGCCAGGCAGACTTTGCTACTCTGCTGTTTAATCAGTAAGCATACAAGTTGACCACAGTTGAAGCCAAACTACAAATCTGCTACTTCATGTCATTGCAAACACGTACATGCTTCTTGCTCGCTTTCAATTAAGCGTATGGATTATTTGTATGCTCTTTAGTTAAGACGGTCTGTCTGATTCATTTGGATTTTGCTGCATTTCACTTACCGTGGTTGTTTGGCACTGAAATGGTGGAAGTGAAAAATTACCAGGCTCAGAAACTGGGGAGGTCGAAGAGGAAAACACTCATTTATCTAGAGCTGGCCCCTTTAGAAACACACACTTGAGGTTGCAACTTGTCATTCCCAACCTCCAAGCCAAACGCCCCTTCAACTTAAAATTCCTACTCGTCAGCTTGGAGTAGTCTGTTCCTTCTCTGTTTATGGAGTGACATCAAACCAACGTGGCTGCTCCCAGCCTCAGAAATAAATGCCCAAAATAGGCACACAATACATTTAAATCTGTTATGCTGTTTACCCAAGTATTTGCTTTAGAGCAACTAAAATACATATTTGCTTTTTAAGTCAATAATCCTGACTATACACTACATTGTTTGAGGAGGAAAATATACAGTCAGGTCTGGAAGTATCTGGACAATGGCAGAGTTTTTGTGATTTTTGCCTTTATACACCACCACAATGGAGATTTATTCCATTATAGATTTATGCTGTTATTTCAGCCTAATGATGGCCTCCTTCACTTGCACTGAGATCCCCTTGGACTTCATATTGGTAGCTCCAGTCGAACAGCCGCCAAATGCCAACTCAATA
>CM074966.1:11923144-11935574 GCA_037577455.1 Pangasius macronema | reverse complement strand
GCAAAAATCACAAAATCTCTGCTATTGTCCAAATACTTCCGGACCTGGCTACACATCACAGTTAGCTGGATAGCTTGTTGCTAACAAAAGACGAACATGGAGGCGGCCGTGTTTTTGTTACACCTCACAAGTCCAATGTGCCGAGGTGAAAGATATTTCAACCTGCAAATTACCACTTTATTAGACAATTCGAATTGCCAACAACAGATTTGAGGGATTTTCCACCCAAGTGTGTATCTCTGCGGCCTGAAGCCAGCTCCAGTCGGGCTACACACGGAATGGGTTTGGGAAGCTAGCCCAAAAAATCCGCAGCAGCAGCTGCAACGCGCTAACACACGATAACATACCTGGCCATTTGGAGCTAGTGTCTCATTTACAGCCGTACCGCCTTTTTGCCGAGTGGAATCCAATTTTGCAAAGTCTACCTCAAGACTTTGTCATATAATAGATCCAGTAATAATACTCTAATGTTTAATCTGTAAATGTTGCACTAAAACGTGATGAATTAAGATCGAATTAAACAAGCACAAGCGACGCGCGGCAGCCATCTTGTGTACGCGTACGCGTGGGTATAATCCAGCCTTTATAACCTGTACTGCACCCGAACTCGATCAGATTTACGTTACTAATGCAGCAAACTACTCAGCCAACCCTAAAAGCTAGATAACTACCCTTCGGTATCATTGTTCGTCAAACTCGAAACGTGCTCCTTCACTTCTTTGTAAACACGTATGCGCTTCTCGCTCGCTTTCATGAACGTATTTACGCAAAAACTACAAGGAATTATGCATTAGTTGCATGCTCTTTAGATAAAACAGTCTATTTGATCCGTTTGCATTTCACTTACCGTGGATATTTGACACTGAAACGGTAATAGAGAAAAGGGAACAAGCTCCACAACTGCGAAGGTCGAAAACAGAAACACACCTTTATCTGTGCATGGCCTCTTTAGAAACGCCCACAGAGAACAGTTGTTGGATTTTTCCACCAACAGCATTCTCCAGGTGGGCGGGGCTAGCGCCAAATGGGCGGGGCTATCCCCTACTAGGCTAGCTATGGATTGGGGTTTGGGAAGATCTATCCCATATAATCATCCTTTACCGAGATGTGCTATGTTAACATGTTAACATGATAGCTCATTTGAAGCTAGTCTGACATATTTGGATCCATTCATTTGGAGCTGGTACCGGGCTGCAGAGATGCACGTCTCGGGTTTTCTGGACTCCACTATAGCAGATTATAACTGTAATACGCTCTGCAGCCGCTAGATGGCGACAGTATCAACGCTTAGGAGTGAATGGCTCTAAGTTGCAGAAGTCACAGACTGCACTAAGGCATAGACTGGGTGTGTCCAAAACCGAAGCTGCCTTCATTTCTCGATGCCTTGTACAATCACGTGTAATATATATCCCTGGCTAAGCTTCCTTTCTGTTATATACGCGAATGGTGTTATTATATATATTTCCTTCATAACCATCATAAGCCACACTTTCCAAAGTGGAAACACATTAAACCACATTGTATTAAATACATTGTATTAAAATGCCCTGTTATGTAGAATAGGGAGGCATTTGGGGTACTGCTTGATAAACTTCACGTGTTTACTCATAAATAGGTAAAAATTTAACCTCAGTAGTAAATGAGTAGTAGAAACTTATTTTTTCTGCTTTTGTTTTGCTTTTTAAAGCCAAAAGGCACCGCTGGGATTCGAACCCAGGATCTCCTGTTTACTAGACAGGCGCTTTAACCAACTAAGCCACGGCGCCGCGGTCATTTCTTGAGTATTATTTCAGAAGAGTGCATTTGTATAATTTAACTCCTTCAACCATTAGCAAGTTATGTTGTTTGTCAGCTGATAATGCTAATATAGTTCTAAAAATGTAGTAATAATAAAACTAATTGAAAGAAGGTAAATTAACAAACGAAATAGCAGCGATACCTATAGTTTAAACAAAGCATGCTCCATAAACTTAAAATATTTGTTAGGCGAGGCACCTGAAAAGAATAGTTTGGCGAATTAGCTTTATCGCTAAATGTGATTTATTTGCTTATTTGCTGTCCGTGCGTTCAGTCTTTGAAGCCGTCTGTGGCATGTTATCCAGAAACAAACTTTACCTCCAACTGGTGTGTTCCTGTTGAAAAATATACTATACATTTACATTAATGAAAAATACACTACAGTACACATTAATATTTACACTGACGAAAAATACACTACACATTTACAGTTACAATGATGAAAAATACACTACAGTACACATTAATATTTACACTTATGAAAAAATACACTACACTACACATTTACAGTTATACTAATGAAAAATACACTACAGTACACATTAATATTTACACTTATGAAAAATACACTATGCATTAACAGATGTACTAGTGTAAATGTTAACCAGGATCCATTAAAAATGAATTAATTTGCATATTTTCATGTAAACTCACCAAACACTTTCTTACACTATGGTATGGATTACACTAGATGTTGGAAACATTCCTTTGAGATTCTGGTTCATGTTGACATTTCTGCAATTCAGATTTTACAGGTACACTTTCATGCTGTGAATCTACCATTCAACCACATCCCAAAGGTGTTCTCTTGGATTCAGATCCAGTGACTCTCGAAGGCCAGTAAAGAGCATTGAACTCATTGTTCTCATTGAGACGACTTATGCTTTGTAACATGGTGCATTATCATGCTGGGAGTAGCCATTAGAAGATGGGTAAATCCATGAAGGGATGCACACACTCAGTACTAATACTCAAATAGGCTGTGGTATTGGTATTCAAGCGATGATTGATTGGTATTAACAGGTCCACAGTGTACCAAGAAAACATTCCCCACACCATTATACTACCTCCACCAGACTGGACTATTGACACAAGGCAGATTGGGCCCATGGGTTCATGCTTGTTGGTGCCAAATTTTGACCCTACCATCTGTGTGCCTCAGCAGAAATTGAGATTCATCAGACCAGGCTACATTTTTCCAGTTTTCAACTGTCCAGTTTTAGTGAGCCTCTGTCCACTGCAGCTTTCCGTTCTTGGCTGACAGAAGTGAAACCCGACATGATCGTCTGTTGTAGCCCATCGGCCTCAAGGTTTGAGGCGCTGTGCATTCTGAGTTTGATTAAACCGTTTGACCAGCCCATCTGTGGATGGTAAACACTGGTGTGAATCAATTTAATCCCCAATAGTTAGTGTAGTTCGTGAAGAGTGTATGACATAAAAGTCGTGTCCTGTACAGTAAGGATCTCTTTCGGGATCCCGACTAGGGAGATAAGTCTGGAGAGTGCCTCTGCAATACTGCATACTGAGATGTTGCGAAAAGGCACCACTTCTGCATATCACATTGTGTAATCCACTAGTACTAATACAAAGTAATGCCCTCCCCACCATCTGCATTTCCCTGACACAGAACTGACATCAACAGCCCTGGCATCACCTCCCCAGCCAACACTGCGCATATTCCACACTGTGCTTTGCTATGGCAGGACTCATCCACATACATTTCCCATACTAATATATGAAAACCTGGCCAATTTGTCCAAGAATTACTGGAATGGGTGAGGTGAGAACTACTGGCTACCTCTACTCTATGCTTTTGTCCCCAGAATTGAATAATGGCAGACACCAGCGGATACCCATGAACATCCCCATGCACACCCCTCACCTTCACCAGTCATCTGCTTCCCAATGCCCCACACTGAATTGGCTTCAGTGGACTGAGGTCTGGTTACAAACTGAGTCCATCGAGGTGTGCTGTGTACTCACTGGTATAAAGTAGGTTGATTCTCGATCAGGGGAGGCCTGTGGTGCATCAGGGATCCGGATCAGTGTTACCTGGTAGAAGCAGGAAGCTTGAAATGCCTGGCTTCCCCGCAGCATCAGCAAACTTGCCCAGGCTTTGGCCCAGTCCTGGTGGGCATGGGAGGTTCCCCCAGTGTGGAGAGAGAGGAAGCATGGAAGGAAATTAGAGAGGAAAGAGAGGGATGGGAAGAAAAGTGGGTAGAAAACCAGGTCCGGGGAGTCAATTTTGGGGCCCCCCAGGACACCCCCTGCTGCCATAACTCTAGCCACCTAACGTAGTAGGCTACCTATGAGCAGCACCTCAACACAGAAGCAGCACTTAGCCTCATTCCCGCTGGTTGGCTAGACAGCAAGGCATGGGGAAGAGTGAGCGGAGATGTTAAGTGAGCTAACATGGCAAGGTCATGTAGCAGAGTGCTCAATCACTTTAGCTGTGCTTAGAAAAAGACCCGCTAGTCAGGAGACTGCAGGGGCTGTGAGACTGACCCGAAGTGCTCTGGGAGACCACATTCAGTGGAAATACAGGCAAATGCTTGGAAACCCAATTCTGGTCCTTGTATGCATGTTTGCAAGCTCAGTGGTGGAGAGTGTGGTTTGGCACTGCAGTTCCCCAGATGGTGAACGATGTGAAAAACCCAGAGCACCTTGGGAAAGATGCAGGGAACTAATATACGAGTGCCATATTGAGCAACATAACAGCTTGTAGCTCACAGCACGGAATTAATGGATAGCGAGGCTAGCAAACTAACAAGGGAACCCAATTTATGTTAGAGTTCCGAAAGGTATAAAAGTCTAAAATACACTCATCACAGCTGTGAAGAAATTAAATGAGATGATAGGATTCTATCACAGCTTTGGAGAACATGCAACCTGTATCTTTAACCATAGTCACAAGCTATTACACAGATAGCGCCATGGTGCATGAGGTCTGACATGTGTATGAGTCAAGAACGAGAAATGATGGACATATCACAATGGCATTTATGTGTAATATGTCATACAGTCTGAGTCTTGACTGAATAAGTACATTGTTCTGTGTGTTATGCATTGTTGTCTCTACTGCTTTCAGTCAATAAGAATACCAGTTCATGGCAGTGGATTCAGGCATGAGCTGGACTTGACTGGATGGTGTATGCTTATAAAACTTCAGTGACTTAAAAAAAATAATTAATTACGTAATTAAAAAAAGACCACTGAAAAACTGAACAATAGGAACATTTATTTCAGGAAAGAACTTACAAAGTCTCCAAGTAGCAATAAACCATCAGATCACAGTAAATACGTCAGTAATCTGATTAATGCTCAAGTACAGTTTAGATACAGGGCTATGTTTTATTAAACTGGATTTGTTTATTCAGATTATTTTGCAGGATATATGTGACAAGGATAAATCTAAATTGGATAGACCTGTGCATTTTATACCTTAAGCTGCACAGCAGAAACCCTTTCAGGCTTAAGTTTGGTGTCTATATGTACATGACATTGACAGTTGTTTGTGGAAAAAGAAAACATGAGCCACAAGACAGAGACATGAGGGAGTCAGTATTTGAGGAAGTTCAAACCAGTACCATACATAATATCAGTACAAAGCCAGTGAATCCAAGGGGAAAAAGATACGAGGTAGGCATGTACTGATATTAAAATAAATAATTTAGGTTTATAAAAGTATATAATGTATAGAACTACACATTAACATTACTATTATGGGATTGCCTTCTTCAAGGAGAAATGTAAATATGAAGCCTTAGAAAAAGCTGCCTTCTGAATTAGACAGAGCTTAGCTTAGGGGCAAAAGCGCTGCCCAAGGTGCCACCTATCTAGACAGGCTCTACCTTTGAGGTGTTGAAAATCACAATTTATTGTATTGTATAACCAATGATCTGCACATGCTTAACGGACAGCATAATAGAGAAGATGAGAATTGAGTGTTATTACTTAAAACTCAACTGACTGGGTAGAACAATCTCATGAATAATGTGTAGCTGGACAAAAAAATGATGTGTTAAGTAAAACTGTGGAATAGCCAATATACCTTATATAGATAATGAAAGATGGTTCACTCATCTGCCTTTCTTCTGATCTGTGTTCAGGCTTTTAAGGCTAAATATCATTAAGCCATTTAATCTGGCAGCTTCCTATAGGTACAGTTTGACTGCTTTCATGTATTTTGTCAAACAGTAATTAAACATTCATAATTAATAACTGTGCCTCAGTGACTAAAGCCCTGTATGTGGAGAACCTGTCTGTAAATTCTTTGCACATACTAAAGCCCTGTATGTGGAGAACCTGTTTGTAGACCCGTGTGCATCTTTTGAGCCCTCAAAGACACCTTTCCAATGTATTTGAGTGGTGCTCAAAGGTAGTTTTATGATTATACTCAAATAGGTTTGAGATTATGTGAGCCAGCCATAGATAATATTAATTATAAACATTTACCAACATGGCATAAAAATTCTCACAGAAGTCCTGTCAGGTTAGTTCCTACACTATATGGCCAAAAGTTTGTGCACGCATTCACACATGGCCATCACGCCTATATGTGGGCCTTTCCCAACCTGCCACAAAGTTGAAAGTACACAATTGTATAGGACGTCTTTGTATGCTGTATCATTACAGTTTCCCTTTGCTGAAACCAAGAAGCCCAAACATGTCAAACCAGCATGATGATGGCCCTATGCATAAAGTGAGGTCCATGAGTGGAAGAAATCGAGTGGTCTGCACAAAGCCCTGACCTCAACCCACTGAACACCTTTGGGTTAAACTAGAATGCTGTTCTGCCCCAAGCCTCTTCAACCAACATCAGTGCCTGACCCTTACAAATGCTCTTGTGGATGGATGGATGGATAGATAGACAGATAGATAGACAGACAGATAGACAGACAGACTGAGCGGACTAGATCTGGAATGGGATGTTCAAAAAGCACATATGGGTGTGATGGACATTAACAACCTTTTGGCCATATAGTATATTAGCCAGCTAGCTACTGTTGACAGTACAGATAGTAATCATTTATGAATATTACCTTGAGACACTCTCAGAATTCATGTCTTCTTGACCTTGCACATTTCCATCTATGGCCTCTCACTATTCTCACAATTGAATCTTGACAACACCACAGCCATTTGTGGCCAGGACCTAAGTTAGCAAAACTAACCAATCATGGCCATCTGTGATCATGTTTGCAGAAGAAGGCTGATAGCATTTTTCTCTGAGTGCACTACACTGCCTTGTGCAGCAACTCGAAAATGATATTAATATTGAGTGTTATAAATGCACATTACTATTTTAAGTCATATAGTCATGTCAGCTCGATTTGTCCAGCCACACGTTCTAACCTGAGAAATTCATCCAAAGTGACCTCTCTGTAATTATTAATCAAATGTACAAAACAATACTATATAAATGGAGGTGGCCTTTAAATATGTTTCTTTACACATTAGACTGAAGACCTATTTTTTAATTTACCTAGGCATGACGCTGGCATGTCCCTGNAAAAAAAAAAGAAAAAGAAAATGCATGTGCTTTAGCCCTTTGCTCATGAAACAAAACAGAACTGTGACAAAACTGAAAATAGCAGCTGGTTTATCTTAGTGGGATCAAGAAAGGTCTACATCAAGTCAATAAATTAAACAGGGTTATAGTGTTAATATATCCAGCAGAGGTTAGTAGATGGACATGAATACATCGCCTTTACTCTCCTATCATTCTCCCCTTTCATCAGTAGTGGAGGACCAGTGTTATTGCCTAGCATTAAAAAACACCCTTTACAGTGCGAAATTTAATCCACATCACAGATTAGTGTCACTATCTTTATAATCATAATCCAAAACCTTCTACATCTCATAGTGCATGACACCAACACAAATGAATATTAAAGCAAGAACAAAAGAATATTTTTTGTTAATGACATTTACAATGTCTATTTTTGTCCAGTTGTTCATAAGTGCAGCAGATTGCATCAGAGTTGGAAGTGGTAGAAGAAGCACATGTGTGTATCTGTATGTGTGTGGGAGTGTGCACATACACATACAAAACTTCCTCAAACACCATTAAACAGAACAAGAGGGGATTAGGGCAATTTCACGATTAACAACGTTGTGGAAATGAACTATGCTGTTATTGTACAGGACATTACAATTACAGAACAGACTGACGTATTATCGTATTATGCACAAATAAAGTCCACAGAAATGTTTCCCATTTAAGTCCTCTTTAAATGAGAAAGCTAATTTTGGTGGCAAAAAGCTTAAACAGCTTAACCAGCAGTATTAACCAATCCCCCCTGACACCCCCCCTACCTAAAAAGTATGGAGCTTTTTGTTCTTGAATAAGCACTGGCCTACTATTTAAAAGTGTAATCAGTATATGAAGACTACTTTCACATTTGTAAACGTTTGTTTGTTTGCTTTCACCCCCTCATCCTTCTCAGAGACCCTCAGCTGCAACGCTTCATGTGTTCCAGGACATACTCAGGGAAGTGCAGGCTGCACACCTGCAAGCCATCCAGTTTGCAAGGCATTCTGGGATACTCATCCTCCTTCCACTTGTTCTCCTCAGGATCAAAGGTGAGTATAGAGTCACTGTAATGGCCATTGTAGCACAATCCACCCAGCACCATGATCTGTTTGTCTAGCACTGCCACCCCATGCCCACTTCGCCCAATGGGCATGGAAGCAAGGATGGTCCATTCGTCCGTTTCTGGATTGTACACTTCCGTTGAAGGGCAGCCTTGGGATTCGAAAGATGCCCTCAGGATTACACAAACCCCACCGAACACGTAAAGTTTCCCGTTGTGGGAGATCATCTTGTGGAAACAGCGTGCATAGTTCATCTTAGATTTGTTCTCCCAGCAGTTGGTAAGAATGGGATTGCGGCGTGTGCGGTGTTCAGATGCTCCCTCACGCTCGGGATCAAACACACAGACCTGTTTGGAGGTGGAGGATGATGTGATACCACCAGTGATATAGAGTTTTCCATTCAACACTGTGCCCTCATGGCCATATTTGTTAACTGGATACGGATCCACAAACTCCCACTTATCCTCTGCAATGTCATAGCGCTCTGTCGAGTAAAATGTCTCGTCCCGTGTCCGTCCTGCCACAGCGTAGATGAACTTTCCGATCACACCAACAGCGAATTCTGACCTAGGGACCGACATGTCTGCCATCCTGAGCCAGGAATTCTGCCTTGGATCGTAGCGGTAAACCTTGGATGATGCGTGAAACTCTCCATCTGGCCCTAGTTCCTCACCCCCCAACAGGAAAGCAAAATTGTTGACGATGGCCAAACAATCAGGCCGAAGTGGAACTTGTGGACCTTCCAACTCCCACCAAACCTTGGGCCGATGCAGCAGGAGGATCTTGCTGTTCACCATGCTGTGACCGATCATCCCTCTGAACACAGCTGTCTGAGGCCGAACAGATCGGATCCGGTTGGACTTTGTCTCGGCTAGCGGCTGCTCATTCACTGAGTGAAAGTAGTTGAGTGCCTGGTCCACTTCCTGCCTCAGTTGACGGGAGTAACGATAGAACTCAGAGGTCTTCACCTAAGGAATAAAAGCAAGTCATGTAGACACTGTTATGATGTCAACTCAAATCCATTAACAAAGTTGTTTAAAATATCACTAATGAGTCATAACCTAGATAACCAACTCCACACATCTGTCTTCTCAGTCCACAGAGTGTCCACTGCTATCTTCAAGAGTGTCCATTTCATTTAGGTGTAGGTACTGAGGAATTGATCCTTCTATACATTTTTGATAGGTATGGGCAAACTATGCACACATTTAGGTTTCTTAAGGTAAGAATAAAACTAAAACTCTGAAGATTAAACACACCAGGGAACAATAAAATGTATTTCTACAGGACTTTATCATTTTCTCAGGGCTGTACTGTCTAATGTAATTTATAGAAAACAATAAAAACCAAAAACTTTACAGTAATTAAGGCAGAACCAATCGTTTGTTTTCAATACAATTGCTGATATTACAATTTGTGAGTCTTGCATGACTCACAATATTACTCCAATATGTAAGGCCTTATGTAAAATATCACTGGCATGACTGTGGCAGATTTATATTTATTATTATATTTATTATAATATGTATAGCATAAAATATTTGATCAGTGGATCAAATAGAAAAATGTGTCACATGTGAGCTGATAACAATCTAGCCTTTCAGGTGAATATCATTACTCAGCATTGGATCCTTCATGATCATCATACGAATTGGGAATACTGATGTACAGCCACTTTAAAGAAATCACTAATACCTTTTCAAACACTTGCGTTGGTGTCATGAGGCCGAAGCGCAGGTTCTGCACCACAGCGTCTGTGTGTCTCCAGCGGCGTCGGTCATGTCTGAGCCAAGCCTGTACAGCCTCATACAGCTCAATCTCCGGGAACCGACTCAGCCGCTCACTGCCCAGGCACGCCACTAGCTTCTCCAGGCTCAGGTAGGACAAAAAGTCTGGCCTGGCCATCAGAGGTACGAAGTTCTCCAGCAGGAAGGCGTCCAGACGCTCCTGCACTCCCTCTACAGCCACACTGAAATCATCCAGCAGCCTCATGACCTCAGCACAGTTCTCCAGGCAGATTTTGGCCAACAGGAAAGAACAGCAGAACTCCACAGCCTCAGTGAGCTGTACGTACATGGCCGCCTGCAGAATCTCCTGCACTGTGGGCATGCTGAGTTCCAATGAGCCATAATACATGAAGCGAAGGACGTGGCCAAAGCCAGCTGCTGTCAGCCCCTTCATGTGGATCTTGTCCTGGTCTCGCTCCCGCATATCTGCCGTGAACATGACCCGGAAGTAGTCACTCTGTGTGGCCAGCAGAGCTTTGTGGGCCTGGAAGTGATGCTCTTCTATCAGGAGTGTCACATCCAACAGGAGGCGTTCCTCATACAAGGCTCGGAAGCCTGAGGACACGCTCCCATCATGCACCTGTGACAGGTACACCTCAACGTCCCCAGCCATTAAGCACCTGTAAGGAAAGAGAAATAACACCTCATTTTTAGAACACAAATTACCAGAACCCTGAATGTCTTCATAAAGAACTCCCTTTTCACTGATGGACAGGGTAAGGGTACAAGCAATAAATGGGCTGCGATCAGTAAGTATGCACCTATAAAGTGTCCTAGAGGGCCACTGTACCTGATAAAATGGCAACTCAGTGTAAGTCACAATATGAAAGTTCATTTCAGGTAACGTTTGGTTTTAATGTTCTATATTTAAATGCATTATAAAAATAAGCCAATGACATCACAGAAATGATAACCTACATCACAGCAGCTGCTAAAGGACAAAAAAAAAAGTACAGTATTATCATAGAGTTATAAAACATCACTCTTCTTATAAAGAAAAAACATAAACTGTCACCCTAATTTTTTTTTCATGAGCTGATATGATTTTGCAAATACAAAAAACCTGACAGATGCTAAAGAAGCTTCTGGAAGGACTTCAAGAACATTCACACCTCAGCAGTTTGGGTTGTGATGCTGAGAGCCAACTTTGCTGCTCCACACTTTCTCTTTCCTTACACACACACACACACACACACACACACACACACACACATTGCACACTCACCTCTGATTGGCCACGGGCATGTCACTGGGGGGTGTCCGAGCCAATCAGAGGACAGTGGCCCTTTGTGTCCGTAGGAAAAAAACCTCTTTTCTGAGGGATTCACCTAAATGACAAGTCAACAAATATTCATCTATATGACAAAATGCCCCAGTCAGTAAGTGCATGTGAAACATTCACAATAAATTTGCCAAAATATTGTTTGTCCCTTTTTACATACAGACATTCAGAGACGCACAGTGTGATGACATTTCTGTCATCACATTTCCCAAATGTTGAATTTAAGAGAGAATTTCTTATTAGAAACCATCAAGAAAGCAAAAACCATGAAGAGTTCCTGGAAATGAGAACAGCTCAACTTTGCATTACTGAGAGTTATTCAGTAGCTAGCTAATAAACTAGCTCTAGCGCCATAATCTCAGCTAAAGATGATTATTTCATGTTTAATCTTGAAACCAATTTAACAGGATGTTCCTCCTTAAATTAAATATGAACCTTACAATTGTATAGCAAACATAAAGCCTATCATCCAATTCCACCCCAATCTTCTACAAATAGTTATTTTTTATAGTCTTATTTGTTTAATATTATTTTTCTCCATTCATAATCCAATCATCTAAAAAAAATTAAACAGACAGGTATTAAAAAATAGTTCTTTGTCATTGTGCACGTACCTTTTGGAGGCGTCCTGGCCGGTCAGCGGCTTCACTGTCAGTGTGCTGAGAGGACGCTCACATTTCCTTTGCTTGTGTTTCCCCTGTTCTAATGTGTGAAAAACAGGGATTTTACTGCACTGTCAACACAAACACTCCCACACGTTTCACACAGATTTCACTCAGATTAAAAAAAAAATTGCAACACTTTAGTAGTGTATAAATAATTACATAATTTGGGGGGGGGGGGGGGGCATGGAGCATTAAAAGTTTAACAAACGAGAGAAAAAACATTATATTGGACAATATTTTTAAAAAATACACCTTTAAAATGCTTGCAAACCGAAACCTGCACCATTCCGTTTTTAACCAAA
>CM074966.1:11905003-11923044 GCA_037577455.1 Pangasius macronema | reverse complement strand
CCCCCCCCCCCCCCCCCCCCCCCCCCCCCCCCCCCCCCCATGGAGCATTAACAGTTTATCACACTCGAGTCAAAACCCGAGATTGGACAATATTGTTATCAGAGACACCTTTAAAATGCTTGCTATCGAATCCTGCACCATTCCGTTTTGAACCAACATAAGGACAGCCGTCTCCAATTTTTTTTACGTGGATACAATATTGCATGTATCTTTCTTTGAAAAGACAATCCCACAATTCTGTTCCCCATTTAAGAGCTCCATGAAACTCTAACAACGTGGACAGAATTGTCGCTCTGATTACAATACTGTTGAATTGTCAAATCTGATTGGTCAGAAGGTGTTGATTCATTTTCTATAACAGCAGCTCTGACAGGAGTGCTGGCTATAATTCAACTAATAGCTTTATATTAATGCATTTGTTTGAATACATTATTGTTTCTGTATTAACAGCTAATTTACTTGTATGGCAGACGAGCTATATAATCTAAGCCTAATAATCAACACATTAAAACATCTTGTTAGAAAGAAAAATGTGTAATCATTGATGTGCTTCCTGTAAGGAGACATTTATTTAAACATTAACAGTGGAAGGAGTCTCAGGTATCAGCATTTTGTAACAGTAAGTTTTGTAACTAGTGCTGTTTCTTGGTAACACGACAATCTGCATTTTTATTAACTTAGAAAACAGAGAGGCGAGTGAGGGGACTACTGTTTATAGCTGCTATAACATAAGTGATAACAGTGATAACTAACTTTTGATAACCAACAATGACAAGGAACTTGTCATGTGGAAGTTCCGCAATATTAAATATGATTGGAAATTATATGAAATGATATACTGGATAAAAACTACAACATGCCATTCTTTAACAAATGAAAAAAATATAACTGTTGTGGTATAAGAGGAATAAAAGACTTCATGACATGCGGTTATAAACATATTTTTTCAATGGTAACAGGAACTCTGCTTCTTGTCACGACACAACGTTACTATGCAGAGTTTTATTCCTTACAGTAGAGTAGAAACTTATTAACACAATATCTTGATAATACTGTAAATCAGGATAAAAGGTTAGCTAATTATCACAACACTTAAAGTTTGAAACACGCGATGACAAATACACAGCAAACAAACGAAACTCCCATCATTTCTGTTCATGAAAGCGGAAAAGTAAACCTGAATAAAAGTTTCAGCCATGAAGTGAAGTTTACTCCTCTATCTCTCCTGTTCTCTTTCTTTCTTTTCTCATGTAAAATCACTCTGCCATGCGACAAGACGATTATAAAGTCTAGAATTCATTGTAAAGCATGTCAAATGTGTGATGAAGTGTGGTGAGAGCAACTAAAAAGCTGACAAACATGATAACTAAAAAGCTCCAGAGCAAAGAGGTCACTGTGTTAACGTGACAGGAGTGACTCTTGTGTTTATAACGCGTGTTTAATGCAGGTTAAGGATTTACAGTTCCACACTCCATTACTCTTTAAAGAACAGATCCAGTGACCTGCACAGAGCAACACAACACCTATCACCTATGGAGGTGACTTACCACCTCTGTCACTCTCTTACCACAAACACTGAGCCAATCATTGATTAATGAATTGAGAGAAAGAGAGAGAGAGAGAGAGAGAGAGAGAGAGAGAGAGAGAGAGAGAGAGTGAGTGAGTGAGTGACAGAGACAGAGTGAGACAGACAGATAGAGACAGAGAGAGAGAGAGAGAGAGAGAGAGAGAGAGAGAGAGAGACTGTAGCACTGTACCCCAGCAGGTAAAAGACATTAGCAGCTGTAATCAGTGTTACACTTACAGAGCTAAACCGCTTTAGTTACTACGACATGCTTGACTATGACGTCATTTTCTCCTGGCTATAGCGAGCACGAGCGGCGGTAGTATTATTCTCAGTGGTTAGAGGTTTAAATACCTCGGCGATGCGACTCCACACAACCCCGCTTCGACCACGGAGCCCGGGATCCTTCTGACATGGAGGGCCGCTGATTAAACTGTTTTAGAGATCAGAAAGACTGGAGGTAAAAAATCATGATCGGTGCTGACATCTCGTCCGTACGCGACCCTGTGTGCCAACAAACCAACGTTACTTTCACGGAATTACAACATTATGTTTGCCTACAGCCTTTCCAGCCATTCTAGAGGCCATATTATTGTCTGCACTGACGTCACTTCCTGCAGAAGATCCGGGCGACCGGAAGTGGAGGTGTTGGAGTGCAGGATAGAATGCCTGGCGGGGTGAGATTTAAAAACCGTAGGACGCGCCAGGGGGAACGTCATGATTATTAATAACGCAGTGCGAATAAGCGACATGTGATTGGCTGAGAAGAGACGGTGTTGCTGGGGCAACCGCTCAGCTTTTGATTGACTGAAGATAAAGATCTATAAATTATATAACCTGTAAATTAATCGCGAATTCGCGACTCTGATTGGTCAGAAGGTGTTGATTAATTTCTGTAGCAGCAGCTCTGACAATAGTTCCGGCTGCAAGGCAAATCACAGCTTTGTATCACTGCGCTCATTCTAATGAGACATTGTTTACATGGGAAAAACTGATTTACAGGTGCATTTTCACTCCCTATTGTTGGCATTATTATTATTATTATTACCAAATAAGGGGCTGATTTATACTTCTGCGAACAAATCAGTGTATCCTGCGCTAACGCTTGGAGAGGGTGAAGTCTTCATAGCTGCACGTAATGTGTTCGTGTCCACTAGGAGGCAGAGTCGCATGAACCCATAGAGCTAAAAGATATAGAGCGCATACTAGTCACATGATCGCGTTCTTTTGTCTGGATCCTGCGCCATTTCCAAAATGGGAATCGTCTGCACTTGTAAAGTGACTGATAGCCCAGTAGCTCTGGATTACAATGGCTGAAACTTGACCCATTATAACCACTATAGAAGAGCTCTTCAGTAGCTTTCAAACAACCCCACCTCCACGCCTCTGCATTCTACGCTGCCTGAGAAAGAGGCAGCGGAAAGCCAATATTGTTGCTCTTTTTCGGTCTAAAAAATACACCTCAGGCACTGCCACATAGCTCACGATGTTTTGATCATTTTCAAAGTCCCTGGGTCATTAACTTTGTTCAGTTGTTTGAGTTTTTGGAGAACTGAGCCCAGTTGCTCTTGGGCTTTCCCTCTCACCTTGGCCCTCATTGTAAATAAATGCTTGTGGACCAGTACTCAGCAGTAGCTACTACTACTAGTGCTAGTCTGAAGCTTTTATAAAGTATATAGTCACATAGAGCCAAAAAAAAAATGCATATACAATTATTACATAGTGTGTACACTCCTCCTAGCTGTCTAGTCTACACATACTGGCGTGGGTTGTACTTGTTTCCCGTTTTGGACGCCATGTTAATAACACCATGACAAAACAAGTCGCAGTTTTATCAAAGACACCAAACTAAGAAACTAACAACGTGGATATGTTTAAACTTTTTTTTTTTTTTTTGAGAAAAAGTTTTTCATCAACTTCTGTCGCAAGTAATTTATGAGATTTTTTTTTCTTTTACTGACAAACTCTTTTGAACATTTTCAAAAAGTGGTTCAGGAATAAGGGAAATTTTATTGTTTAAAGATGAATGAATATTACACTTTATTTTTATTTATTTGTATAGTGTTTTTAACTATAATATTTTTCATGACTATACCATTTAATAGCTGTGATTTTTTAAAAAAAATGTATTTTATTTTTTTAAATAGCTGTGATATGGAAATGAACGAGTAAATAAACTACAAAACTGATGACGTATATTACACGCGACGGACCCCACTATCTGTCGGCATCAGCTTTATCGCGTTTGAAAAAGATAGTACAGGTAAATTAATGGCTCGTGGGAATTGCTATACATTGATAAGTCCGGTTGATAAAACGTATTGTGCGCGATTTAAGATTACAAAGAGCCGAGATAAACGTTATTTCTCTCATTTTTTGGGAAACACATGTTTCCTCCGGAGATTTTCCTTCTCCGTATTGCATCATCCATGCCTGTGTGCCGGTATTTTTAATTAGTATGCATTAAATGTTTGTTAATATTTTTATATTGGCTGTACATTTAGAGAGTTATGAAATGGGCTCCGTTTAAAATGTCATGCCTTATTTTTGTTTTATAAAATGATCTTTTTTTGTTTTGTAAAATAATCAGGCGGTGTGTGGGCACACTTCCATTTTCTTTTCCTTCAAGATGGCGGGCGATGAGTCCGGAGTAACGCTGGGGCAGCCTCATTTGGCTAAACAAGACCTCAGCATACTAGTAAGTACTTATATTTTATCTGTCAATGTGGCAAAAACTGTTTTGTGAGTTTACACTCTGTCTCCACGCCGAGTGAAAGTGTTTTTTGTGGTCTCTGAGTGTAGTCCTGATGTAGCTGGCTTGCTTCCTCAGTTCTACACCACCACATGACTGACTGGACATTAAAAACTGATTTTTTACAACGAGAATGTAAACAAAAAGAGGCAAACCGCAATTAAAATCTCATCTACACTCAACCTTTTTTTTTTCCTAGACCTGTCCTTCCTAAATACTGAATGTATTATATAATGTTAGTGTTCCTGAGCTTTCGACCTTACTGTATGTAGAAGAATGAAAAAACCTTAAAAGAAAGCTGTTTTTAACTAGATCTTCTTCATACTAAACACAGACAGTGGTTATGATTAGTAGTAGTGGCCCAGTTTTACTTTCCATCACTCCAGATAACCTCAGCTAGATGGTAGATTTTATATCAGTTTTAATACACTGTTATGTCAGCAATTTCCTTACATTTTATGATCATCTGCATCAATGTGGGTATCGCTTTCCAAAACGTTTTGTGAAATCGGTGTCACCGTAGCTGAAGAGTTCAGTGCGATGCTTGCTTTACCGTTTAACAAGGATATTTGTGCTACAGTGCTTTTGGGAATTTATGGGAGGAATGAAAGGCTGCAGAGCCAAAAAAAAATCTCTTTCCATAAGACTAATATGAAAAAAAAATCTTCAAGCTCATGTTTTTCCATTCTGATATTACTGAACGCCATAATGTTTAGTTACAAATGCATAAATGAAATGTGCCCTCTTTCTCTCTCTTTCTCTCTCTCCCTCCCCCTCTCCCCTCGCAGGATGTGAGCACACTGACACCACTCTCACAGGAGATCATCAGCAGGCAAGCTACAATCAACATAGGTGGGTTCACTGGGTCTGAATCATGTCAGATCTTTTTCTTTCTTTTTAGTCCAAAATCTGCTTACTTATCCTTTTTTTAGGATTTCACATCCTATAAACCTCTTGCTTTTATTGGTATGTAACAGATCATAGCAAAATAAAACACCTATATAGGCGTATACAGACATTCTTCAAGTTGCAGTATGACGGTTTCAATATCTAGTAATGATGGGCAATGCAATTAAATGTCTAAATACATTTTTCTGACATTGTGTCTATCATCAGTGCTTAATAGAACAATGCACTAATGAACTGCATATTTCATAACAGAGGTTAAACACATTTGACTTCTCTTAAGATTTTAAAGCAAACCCCAAACAATTTTATCAGTGGTTGACAAATGCAAAGTAAAAGCTCCACTGTGCTGCCTAGTCCCATGTTTTAGTTACCAGGAAGCATAATAGACAAGGCTAAGAAGTTGGATAGGGTGTGACTGTAGTTATCGTCCCATAAGTCTCTTCTGATGCAGTGTATCGTGTTTGTGACCTCACCAAAAAGTCTCGACAGGGTTTCCTCATCCCTGCATCTTCCTGATTCAGAAGAGATTGTCTGTCATCATTTAAACACGCACACCAAATGAAAACTTTTGACAGGCAAAATTCAGTCGGAAATATGGTTTATTTTCTTTCTCTGATTGTTGAAGCTTTTAATTGAAAAAAATAAAACTAATATCCCAAACGAAATCTGCCCATTCTGGGTTCACAGGCTACAGATTTGTCCACCTCTGATTATACACATTATGCATCTGTAAAGTGTTTTTGGGTACTTAGGTCAGTTGGCCATGTTTTAATATTATCAGATTGTGGTAATGCTGCGCTTCTGAAAGTAAGTATTGCTGTTTTCATTACAGGAACCATTGGCCATGTGGCTCATGGGAAGTCGACAGTGGTGAAGGCCATTTCCGGGGTCCACACTGTCCGATTCAAGAACGAGCTAGAGAGAAACATTACTATCAAGTTGGGTTATGCCAATGCTAAGGTGAGAATAAAAACCCCACCTCAATTCCATATGGGTTTGCAAGCTCCAGCGGGTGAATACAGTGATGTGATTGATTATAAGATTACAGCAGGACACAGAGGTTACATAAAGTGATTTACTTCTGACCGGAGATTTGAAGTGTACTGTTGCAGTGTATGGACTCATGAACAGCATTAGCTACAAAGCACACTAGACAGCTGACTAGTTCAATCTACACAATGCATTTTGTTCTTTTAACTTCTTTGTAAAAAATGGCATACAATGCAAGTCATTGTGAATGAAAGTAGGTTATAAATTATTAACCCTCGCTCTTTAACTGCATTCAGACCAGCCGTGGCTTTGCACCTCGCCTTGTTCAAGGCTTCTTGTGTCTGTTCCCGTCTCATCACAGCTAGCTAAAGAACATGCGTAAAACCACCCATTTAACCAGCTTAACAAATTCCCAATACAGTTCTGACATCTTACACATTTTGACCACAGACATGTACGTGCATTCTAGATAAAAACAAAAATTCTGGAGGGCGATGCTTGTGTATAAATTGCATACGTACATATATCACCTATAATGTTGTTTGAGTGAACCATTAACAGTGTTGCAATTTGCAGCAAAAACACTTGTGCAGTTCTGTCTGAATGCCTCAGACACATCAAGTCGGGCCAGTTCAAGAGCTGTGACTAGAGCGTATCGCTGTCCCTCACTCGCATTGCTTTACTCTCATTTGTGTTAAGTTAAACCCTTGAACGTTTTTCTTTGCGTCACTTGACCCGCCCACTTCTCCACAGCATTGATTGTAAAGTAATTGTCTGATTATGAACATTTTCAGTTTGAAAAAATGTGTTTTAGGGATGTACCCAAATATGAATACATTATTCACACAGGTCTCACATATACACAGGTATATTTCTGTTTATTTATTGAAATTCATTTTAAAAATATTAATTTGTACATTTGTGTTTTTCATCATTCTTAAACAAACGTTCTACATCGTTACTAAAAGAAGTTCCTCCCATATGAGTTTCCAGGAAAATCATGCAGGCGTTTTAATGATGCTGCTTAAAGGACTCCATTTTGACTAGCAGCTTAACACTTTCTCAGCTTCTGAGTAGATTATGATGTGTCCAGTGAATTTGTTTGAACTTTCTCAAAGGTGTCTAATAAATTATTATTATTATTAGATGGCTATTGTTGTCAACTATAATCAGTTGTTCCCTGATTTAGGAGACATTATTGTTTTGTTTCCTAGCATACTCGGTCACATTTGAGAGAGAATGCTTTCAGTTTTTCCGGGGCATAGTGGTAGAGTTCACATTTAATTAAAAAAAACCTTAGACCATGCTTACTTCCAGTTCAATTCCAGATATAGATACAGATATTTGGAGCACTAAACTGATACAGATGCAATATAAAATGCCATTCATCCTATATTTTTTCCCACTTAGAGCAGCTTTTATCATATCTTACCCCACATGTTTTGATTAATACTGATATTTTGCAGTAGTAAGCTACTCAGAGGAGATAATAGTTTAACAAAGGTCTGTACTCCTCTGTCAGGTGTATAAGCTGGACGACCCGAGCTGCCCGAGGCCTGAGTGTTACAGGTCGTGTGGCAGCAGCACTCCTGATGAGTTCCCTACAGACATTCCTGGCACAAAAGGCAACTTCAAACTAGTCAGGTAAATTATCTGGTGTATTAATTAACTTATTATTCATACATTGATAATCATTGAGAGCTCATTTGTGGAGAGGTGTGTGTAGTAAAGTGGCTTTCATTTATTGCTTTATGCACGTTTAAATCCCACTGTGTTAGTGTCTACAGAACAGAACATAGGGAAGTTGTGCCCATTTTATGAAAATATTTTTTCTCGTCCTCTTATTAGACATGTGTCCTTTGTCGATTGCCCGGGTCACGACATTTTGATGGCCACCATGTTGAACGGCGCAGCAGTGATGGACGCTGCACTCCTCCTGATTGGTGGGTGTTTGCTCCCGATTAGCCAATTCCAATGCAGTGTCTTAAACTACAATAAGTGATTTATTAGAGTAACCCAAGAAAACGTAACCCTTCTGTCCTGTCGTTTTAGCCGGCAACGAGTCGTGCCCTCAGCCGCAGACCTCAGAACATCTGGCTGCTATCGAGATCATGAAATTAAAGCACATCCTGATCCTGCAGAATAAAATCGACCTGGTGAAAGAGAGTCAAGCCAAAGAGCAGTATGAGCAGATCCTGGCTTTCGTGCAGGGTGAGTTCTAGATCAGTCATTGACCAGTCCTGTAAGTTCATCTGTTAACAGTTTGTTTACATACTGCTAGTTTTGTGACTGGTAAACTGAAGGTCTGAGGAAAATGGAATATGCAATAAATATTTGTTACACAGAGAAGTTACCCTTGTTGGAAAGACTATTTTGGTAGTTTGCCAGTAATCATGTAATTAAACCACTAGTCATATAATTGTCTGTCTGTGAATTCCACATGTGCTTCCATTGAGAGGTACTTTTAAAAAAGAATTAGCCACAAACAAAATATAACATTAGGGGGGAAAAAGGTGTTGTATAATTAGTCCACTCATTGTTTGGAATTCTTTAGCCAAACTGATTTTATTCAAAAGCAGACCTTGACAGCCTTTATGCATTTTGCATACTAGCATCACTGAGAAATACACAAAAAGTGCCGTATTCTTTTTCCTTCAATAAAACCAGCAAGAGAGTGAATCAGCATCCTGATCTAGAACAACTGACAGTTGCGCGGGTGTTATGAACTCTGATATTAACTGTTACGCTGGAAGCCCTGCCCCCTTCCCCCCGTCTCACATTAGTTATCTCTCGTCTCCTCTCGATTTTCTCACTTCAGAGATGTGACTTCCTCACTTTCTCTTAAGGTAAACAGAGAATGTTTCAAGGTTAGTAAGGTGAAATAAAATCTAGCAATGTATGTTTGACTCAGCTAACATTTCGACAAGTATATCAGTTATCTATATTTATTAGGGATATCACCAAAACATTTTGGCTGAAAGTGTACAATATTTTAGATTCTACAAATTCTACAAATTGTAAAATCTAATAAACTAATAATGAACAAATCATTTTAATGGTAATGATAATTAGAAAGTGATTAAAAATGCTGCTTGCTCTCCACAGCTGTGTTGAAACAGTGTGGTAAAGCGTATCGAGGTAGAAACTAGAGTGTGCTTATATACGTGGATTTACAGTAACCACCAGGGAAGTGACAGCTTACCACTTCCCCCACACCCCTCCCAGAAAAAAAAAAAAAAAAAAACCCTAGTGGGTAATGTATATAAAGTTACACTTTCAGCCCCTCTCACCCAGGACTACACACTGATCCTCTTCAGGGTCGGCAGGCTAGCCAAATGTTCCCACTTCTGCCTCCTACTGCAGAGCTCACACTGTGTTTTCTTCATGCCGGTCTCTTCACCAGGAAGTTCTGGTCAGTCCTGGTGTGATATGCTTCTGGAGTGGAAGTAATGGTACAGTGAACAGTTGACCTCAGTCAGGTAGCTAGCTTGTTTGCAAGTGAGAAGAGACAGTGTGTTGAGTGAGTGGCAGAAAAAGAAAGCCAAACCACTTGTTTAGGTTTCCATGCAACATCCAAAACGTCTAAAACATGGGTCTGGGCAACACACTGGAGCTTAGACTTTCCCAGTTGACTAGCTAATACAAGTTTGATTTGTCTACCATAGGGGAACTAAGCAAAATCAGCATCTTAAACGTTATAACCTCATTTTAACCATTCTAACAAGTTGTATTCCACTTGTGCATGCATATGCAGTTGACTTTTTTGTTTGTTTGTTTTCTTTCTACAGGCACAGTCGCAGAAGGCGCTCCCATCATCCCTATCTCGGCTCAGCTGAAGTACAACATCGAGGTGGTGTGTGAATACATCGTAAATAAGATCCCTGTGCCTGTTCGAGACTTCATCTCTGAGCCTAGGCTTATCGGTAAGTACGGCTTCTTAGTAGCAGTTTGCTTTAAGTAACAGTTTCATGAAGGGTTTTTAATGGAGCTTTTTGTTGACTGTTCTCTCTCCTGGCAGTAATTAGATCATTTGATGTGAATAAACCTGGCTGTGAGGTGGACGATCTGAAAGGAGGCGTAGCTGGAGGCAGTATTCTAAAAGGAGTGCTGAAGGTGAGATTAAACTAATCTTAAGACACTTCATACATTTCAAACAGCCTTTTATACAGTTTGTGACCATCCAGTGAACAGAACTGTATATTTATCTATAGACACATGCAGTGCTTGCTCCTATTTTGACAGTATTGTACATGCCAGATTATGTGATGTATTGTGATAAGGAGTATACTTAAGAGGGGAAAAAAAAACAATTACACACATTCATGGAGACAGTGCACACACTTGCTACATCATTTGGGATCTTTTTACATTTATGCCAGGTTTTCATATCAAGTTTAAAAGAATTAATAATGTCTTTTATTGACATTGTTGTTTTTTTCATTCAGGGTTTCTTATTTCCAAAATTTAAGATAAAATTGGGTGAATGAAAACCACATTACAGACAGCAAGAGACCACTAAATACATATTTTTCTTCCACACATTGATAAATCAGAGAGATGCACCTTTAATTTTCAGATTCAACGTATACGGTGTGATTATGAGACACAGCCGTCGTAATTGCTAGAGCTTTATATTTATTCTCCACGTTTTCTGTTCTAAGGTGGGACAGGAGATCGAAGTCAGACCCGGTATTGTTTCTAAGGACCACGAAGGGAAGCTCATGTGCAAACCAATTTTCTCCAAGATCGTCTCGCTGTTTGCTGAGCACAATGACCTCCAATACGCTGCACCTGGTGGCCTTATAGGTGCGTGTGTGAGAGAGAATCCATTTAAAGGCTCTTTTAGTAATCAATTCTATGAATAACATCTATATACTCTTAGTATTCAGATTTCCAAAGGCAGGATAGCTGACCAAACTGGAATTTGACTTTTCACATGCCATCACATGTATTTTAAAGCTTTAGATAAATACTAGTATCCAGGTAAGTAACCTGGCTTTTATACTGACATCTAAATGGACCAGTTTGGGGAAAAAGAATGCACCACACAGAGTGTAGAAATTCCTTATTACAATTACTTACAATTCCTTATGTAGTGTACTTGTAAAGGGAGAATTAATTCCCAGATAGCAAAATTGGTTGTGGGCCTTATCTGGTTGAATTTAGGACACATACCACCACGGCCCACTCCCATCGAATGGCCCTTAAGCTGCAAACTCACGCCAGAGCTCAGCCTAATGCTGTTTCACACGACTGTGGGAAAAAAACTGTGCCAGATTTAAACCTGAAGGGCCTAAAGTAAGCCAGATCTCACCCAGATTTTGTTGCTATAATTTGGTATTTGTTCCAGGTACCCAGGTATTCCTTACATAACCAAGCCCTTTTGTTTATTTGGGTCACTTTATTTATCAATTGGTTACATTAAAGCCAAATCCACACTAATGGGTAAATCGTATAATGCAACTATTGTTTTGTAGTGCTGCAAATATTTGATAAATTAAATAAGGATTGCTGAAATTAATTTGCAAAAGCAAAATCATTTGAATTCTCAGCACTTTCCAAAGGTTAAACATCTTCTATTACCTTGTTGGTACAATGTGTTCTACCTTCATAATTCAGTGTGGTACCAATACGAAGTAAAAAGGCACTCAGGTTTTACACATAGTTTATATTTCATTATACACAGAGACTGTTACTATAGATATATGATAGATATATAGTTGCAAGCAGCAAAAAAAAAAGCCAAACCATTTTAAGTTTCACTTCAAGTCAGCAAGTTCAGCTTGCCTAAGTAAGCTCCTGATGAGGAAACACTCTGGGGTGAGTGCTGTTGCTTCATTAACTTTGCAAGGCGAGCTAACTAGCGCTAACATGCTCATCGCTCTTGCATCGTTTACCGAGACCACGGAGTTTAGCATGCACTCTGGTACAAAGCCTCGTTTTTCAAGAATCCTTGAAATGAATCCATCATTTATACCACTACCATTACCATGCAAGGTAGTCTTCTCAAGAGTAGAAGCAGCAAATATTCTTTGAAAAATGTGTGTAAGTTAGTTAGTCATTAGAAATGTAATTTAGTAATCAAACTTTGTGGTTACATCTGTTATTTTATCATTTTATTCAGCATTTTAGATTTTAGTGTCTGCTCTAAACAGACACTTTAAAAAAGTACTGTTTAAGCTAGCTATGTGGATGTAAAAGGATGATATTCCCAGACGAGCCTTTCATATGATTTTGTATTTTACTGTCAGTTTCGCTTTATTAAACGCTGACGTACGATTGTCACCACAATTCTGAGATGGCTGCACTTCTAGCAATGCTGTTTTCTATATCGAGTATTTAAATTTCACGTTTGACTGCTTCGTATAGTATGTAAGCAACGCTGGGGTGTGCAGGAAAGCATGTTTTATATATACTATGTGCTATATACATAGAAAGGGCGAAGTAACATGAAGCTCATGGGTCAGACACACAGTACACATGCCCAGCATGCCTTTTTTTCTCTCTCTCTCTCTCTCTCTTTTTTTCTTTTTTCAATAATTGCTATTGTGTTTCATTGTGGATGGGAAACTTTTAGGAAGTGGACTGAAAATGTGGTGTGGCCAGAACATAAAAAACGTGTTGGTGATGAAAACACCTAGCTTATTTTATTCCGTTCTTTTGGCCAGTTACATTCATAGACTGGTTTGTGTTGCAGGTGTGGGCACTAAAATCGACCCGACGCTATGCCGAGCGGACCGTATGGTCGGGCAGGTCCTCGGCGCTGTTGGCGCGCTGCCTGAAATTTTCACCGAGCTCGAGATCTCCTACTTCCTGTTGAGGAGGCTGCTGGGTGTCCGCACTGAGGGTGACAAGAAAGCGGCAAAGGTAAATGAAATACTCACTCTAATTTACGTAGACAGTGGTTTAGGGTGTATTTACGCTCCAGCAACTCTAATCTAATGCACATCTAATGTTTTTAGTCATTTTTAGATTTCCTTATCACAGTGTTTTATCACTGTGATGTGTAAATACGCATCATAGATAAAATGAAAGCTTGAAATGAACACGTGCCCACCCAAAAGATAAAACAAATAAATAATTCATAAATATAGTAGTTTGTTCTAAGTGTAAAATGTATACCATTACATTCGGACCAATGTTGCTTTAGGTTAGTGAACTTCTGATGAACTACTTATTTAATCATAAGCCCTGACAACACAAGCTCCCGTATAGGAGATGATATTAATTGTTGACCACTCTGATTTTCTCCGCAGGTCCAGAAGCTTTCGAAAAATGAGGTGTTGATGGTGAACATCGGCTCACTGTCAACAGGAGGCCGTGTGAGTGCGGTGAAAGCCGATTTGGCCAAAATTGTGCTCACTAACCCTGTGTGCACAGAGGTGGGCGAGAAGATCGCTCTGAGTCGCCGAGTGGAGAAACACTGGCGGTAAGCATGTTATTAAACGTTTTGTAAAGATGCGAGTTGTTCAGTGACACTTGGAGAGCCTGAATGCTGTTTAAGTGTTTTGATGAATGTTTTATGTCTCGAGTCAGTAAATTTTTATTCGCTTTTCTTTCTCTTTCTAGTCTAATCGGATGGGGTCAGATCAGGAGAGGAGTGACCATCACGCCCACAGTGGATGATGATTGAGGATTTTACAGTTGGAATAAGAGGATAGTGTCGTCACACCATATGACATAAATATCAAACGTTTTCACACTAGTGCCGAGGTCGGAGCTGCACAGACGTCAGCACCTCAGCACCTGTATTTTAAAATGTGCGCCAATCCCAACGGCAGGACTGATTTCATTTACACTGCGATGTGGGGAGAAAGCTGTATTTCCTGGGTTTGCTGAAAAAAGTTGTCAACATATTTCAGTGATTACTAATAAAAACACTTTGGATCAAAACTGTGGCGTGATGTTTTGTGGATCCAGTTGGGTGCTACTGCAACAATGTGCATGCATAACATTTGCATTAATGTAATTTGTGTTAATGTGATGACTGGTGTTTTGCATACACACAAAGATCATGTCAAATTAGAGATTGCAAGATCTGTGAGATTTTATTAATCACCAACTGATGTTTTATCAAAAGATGATGATCTATTGATGTACTGAAGCATAATAAAAACCTAAAATGTAGTACATTCAAATTATTTCTAGGAGCTTAACACATGGTCATTACATTAATAAGTTTACATTTAGGTAGTAGACATGACTTAAACTGGCTTAAAACTAGCCTATACGAGTTACCTAGTGCCAAATAGCATTCTACTCCCTTTATATGTGCACTACGTGTGGCTTAAAACAATGGCCTGTACATCCTATCTAGTCTACATCTCTGCATGAACATTGGGGATGCAGCCTAGCTTACCTAAACGCACCAATATACAGAAATAGCTAACGAGCTAATCTTTTCTAGCTATTCATTTCGTAATAACATTTTTTTTTAAATAAAAGGTATTAATAAATTTAGGATGGGAAAATCTATACTGGTACTTAATGATACTCTAAACTCGGTGAAGCGAAAATAACGTGATATTATAATACTAGTTAGCCAGGTTTACATAGTGATTTATAAACCGAGCTAGCTGTGAAGATAGCCCGCTAACCTAGTTACTGCCTGTTTATTCGCGATAGGATATGAGCTGTCGAAGTGCAAGAATCTAAATACTTACCAACATTTATTTATTTTCCCTCAGGGCACCGTTTGTTAGCGCTAGCTCACGCTAACGTTTTAACATTAACTGGTTTAGAGTTTGGCTAGCTAGCAAAATATGCCCTGTGTGTGGGGAGTCTTCCGTTTTGCTTACGCACCCTAACTATAGACTTTCCGCTTGAATTCATTCAGTCGTCACACTTTGAAACGAAACTAATCATAAAGTGAAGAAGTGTGTCACTTATAATGGATGGATATGTCACCAAGAGTCATAATGCGTTAGTCTCACTTTAATCCATTTACAGTAAAGTCTTTTTACATCCGGATTTGGATGCAAGTGCATCTTTTGGCCTTTTGTTCGAGAAGGTTCGGCCCCTCCCTCTCAGGGCCTCGACGCCATACGTTATTTCTATATTGTATTATAACTATATTTATTATGGATATGTATTGTCTGACATGATATTTTGGCGAAAAAAGCCAAATATACCAGCGATAATATGCGCTATGTCAATAATAAATGCTATGGCGTTAGCCCCTGACGGCGGTGTGAGTGCTGAGTTCGGCCCCGCCCTCCCAGCGCCGCACTGGCCCGCCCTGCTCACACAAACTCCCCGCCTGAGCTCTGCCCGAGTCTGGGGAAAGCGTACGGCCTGGAGGCGGTGTGTGAAAAGGTAGGCCGCTGCACAACCATATACGCTCAACACTTCCATCAGCCGCTAAACACTCAATAGCCTGTGGATTGTACAGTTTTATATCGGTGGAGAAGTTTATGCATTTTCTCTTGTTTTACCAGTTTATAGGATTAGGAGCGTTATGACAGCTAGGCCTTCGTTAGCATCAAGTCAAAGGCCTCCGGAGGCCTCAGCTAGGCCGCTAGTGCAAGCACACAACCGAAGTCCAAAAATTACTTAAAGACTTCGTTATAATTCATAAACAGACCACAAACAAGCGTTGCAAACTAGTATTCTGGTTTCAAAGTACGTTTTATGCACGTTTATTGATCATTTTTAATCACCCAATATGGCGGTAAGCATAAAAATGGGCGTGTTTGTCTTACAAACCTGCGAGTTTTTTTTTAACCTAACCCTTTTCCGGTAAATCCCGCCTTCTGCAATATGATTGGCCAGTGGTATTTCGGGCGCTAGATATTATTGGCTGGTAGTTCATACCTACAAAGAAGCTGCCGCTGAGAATAACATATTAACAAATCCTCGCGCAAAAGAACGGATTTGTAGGAATATGGGTATGGAAAATATTAAACTAGCGGCAGCAAAGAGCGCCATTTCCGCTGTTGTCAATCCGTCACCACCAGGTCACGCCCCCTGTATTTAAACATCATCATCATCATCATCATGAAGAGACTGTATAGTTCATAATATAGTATAGCATCTAATGAGTCATCAGCTCAAGTTTGAATTGAGTGATTTGATCATTTAACATAAATTGGTCCTGTGTGAAGCCATGGATAAATTTCTCAAAGTAATCCAATAAGTCATTAGTATAACATGGATATTTCTTTTTTTAATGAATAAGCAAAATATTTTGTTACTTTTGTTACTCTCCATATTTTTCAGAGAGAAACTGTCAGATGTACATTCTGTAGGCTCTGAAAAGGTTTTGAAAAGCTTCAGCCTTTGTAAATGAAGATTTTTGATTGTTGCGTTTTGTTTGGTGTTGTGCATTGGCAGGAGTTAAAATATTATGTCGATGACCAAGGGGGTCGATGGATGAAGATGTGACGACCCTCTCTCCCCATTCCCACCAGCCCAAGATCATCTTCCATGGGGCAGGTAAATACAGAGTACTGTACGTCTGAAGAAAAACAACCTGTTACACACATTATCTACTTCTGTGTTGTTAAAAGTCTATAATGCTTATGTTTCAGGTGGGGATGGTGAAGCCGAGGAGGATGAGGTGGCAGTGGAGCTACACGAGACGGTACTGGTCTCTGGAGTGGAGGATGATGGGATAGCAGTGCATGGTTTTTCCCCAGATGAGCTGGTTATCCAGGATGCCATGGGAGACGTTGTGGCCGAGTATGTGCAGGATGATGAGGAGGAGGATGAGGAAGGCCTAAGCACCATTGCCGTGGGGACATGCGTGATGTCACCGGGGATAGCTCTGGAGGACGTGCTCAATTCCTCTCAGGTGCAGGAGGACCCGGATGGGTGTGAAAACTACCTCATGATTTCCTGTGAGTGGTCACATTTCATTAACGTGCCATCATTGCATGTGTGCCATATGTTGCAGTTTTGCCAAAATAAAAATTTGCATGATGCTAAACTAGAAACTGTCAGCTTCCATGATTTGTTAGCAAAGCTAAAGGAGCCACTACGACCCAGCGATACATGTGAAGAATGTGGTTATGTTTTTATCTCTCACCTACCTTTGTTCTTTGTTTTTCTCAGTGGAAGAACCTGGGAAGATTGTGTCAGATGACGATGCTAAAGTTACAGCTGAGGGCACTTTAGAGGAGCAGGATGACGGGGAAAAGGAGGACGATGAGGGTCAAGAGGTCATCAAAGTTTATATCCTGAAGGCTGACTCAGGAGATGACGACTTGGGTGAGACAGGCTTTAGTCCACTCTAGGGATGGGTGTGATAGTAAAATCCAAACACTGGTCCCTAGTGCATGCCAGTGTTTCTATTGAGTGATCCCAGGCTCCTTTAACATTTCTGTTGCTTATGTATTCTGCAGGTGGCACTGTGGACATTGGAGATGCTGATATTGACGTGGATGAAGGTGTGGAGTTGATGGATCCATCTGCACTCAGTGATAAAATGGTCCTTATGCCTGTGGAAGAAGCCAATCAGAATCAGGAAGACATTAGTGAGTCCTGCTATTCTGACTTCTGTTTTTATGTACAGTCTCCTTTGAAAGTATTGGAACAGCAAGTCAATTTCTTTTGTTTTTGTTGAGTAACTTTAGTGTCAGGCCAGTCGATTTTTAGGTGAGCAAAAGTATAGGAACAGATAGTCTTAAAGTAAATAACCCTTGTATTTGGTTGCATATCCCATGCTTGCGATTACTGCATCAAGCCAGCGATCCACTAACCTCACCAAATTGTTGCATTCTTGTTTTGTGATGCGGGGGGTTCTCTCTTCAGTCTTCTCTTCAGGAGGTGAAATGCATGCTCAGTTGGGTTAAGGTCTGGTGATTGACTTGGCCAGTCTAAAACCTT
>CM074966.1:11890546-11902232 GCA_037577455.1 Pangasius macronema | reverse complement strand
CTTTCTTTCTTTCTTTCTTTCTTTCTTTTTCAAGACATTCTAAACTGTTGTACTGGCTATGCCCAAATGCTTATGCAATGGCTCTGATCGATTTTCTCTCTTTTCTCAGCTTCATAATGGGTTGCTTTTCTCCAATCAACAGCTCCCTGCTCTCCATGCTGGTTTATTCTTTTTAACAACAAATGCAGTCTTCACAGGTGAAATCCAGGCCTCAAACCTGTCATTCAGAGCTATTAACTGTTTAACAATCAATCTAACAGGGCACACTTGAGCAACAAGAAACACCCAGCAGTCACATGTTCCAATATTTTTGATCACCTCAAAAAAAAAAAAAGGTGCCAAGTTCTAAGTTGTTTAACACACATAGATGTAAATATCAGGAAATGAAAGCTGAAATTCTGATCTATCATTTCATATTCATCTTTTGATCTCAAATGCAAATGCCTTCACTGTATAGCAAAAACAGTAGAATTGGCCTTGCTGTTCCAATACTTTTGGGGACTCCAGCTGCTGTTGTGGGTAGTGGGTGGAACTGGGATCTGACTGTGAACTGGGATCTGACTACAGATGTGGCCAAGATAACTGATGAAGTGTACATGGAGGTGGTGGTTGGGGGTGAGGAGCCTGCCAATCACCAGCGGCCGTTTGACAACACCTCGCTTAGCAAGGACTTCATGCCTGTAGCTTGGGCAGCTGCTTATGGTAAGTTCTAGACTATAGACAAATGCAACACTATTGCATACCAGATACAGAAACACAGGATACATTTAAATAGCTCTTGTGAATTCTCACTTTAGATTTGGGAAGGCAAACATACAATACACTTGGTGAGCGAGTGGGTTTAAGTCATGTGCACACTGTTGCTAGACAACTGGGCTGTGGACACCAAGCATGAGCTATCTAGTGACTGAGGCAGTTTATATAGCTAGCACGTAGCTGTTAGATGTCTTATATAGAAAGTTTAAAGGTACAGAGATAAAGCAATATCAACATTTTACTCAATTTGTTGGTAAATTACTAAGAAAAGATTCTGTGTAACAAAGATTACACTGTACAAACCAAGCTTTCATGAGTTCTGCCTTATTTATAATTGACAAAATTTTGTATTATATAAAAACACAAATTTGTTCATTTTTGCCTTAATTTGCCTTATATATTCCCTCAGATTATGGCATAATGCCACGTAAATCTTTTCAGACTGAAATATTTCATGTGTAAACCTGTTGTTAGGTGGGCAGGAGGCTGAGAGCTGTGAGAACAGGAATGGAGCAGCCAGCGCTGTGTTGCACGTCGAAGAGTCTGACGTTACGGAGAAAATCAACCACCAGCGAATCAAAACCAAGAACAAGAAGCACACAGAGACCCGTCACATCCAGACAGGTACTGCAAAATTGATTTGGATGTGTTCAAGACTTTCTGTGTATATTTGTGACCTAACATCAGCCTAACCTTATTGGAAGAGGAAGATCTAGTGTAGCCTGAATGAGCTGCCTAGACGACAGTTATCACAATAAGTTAGCAAACTATTTAGCTAACCGAAAATGCAGCTGTGCAGTAGTGTTGATTTAGTTATGTAGCAGGTTATTAGCTATCGAACACTTCGTCACTGTTGTCCATGGATGATGCACCCCTGCACCACAACCTCAGAAATGTGAAACTTGTTTTAGCTTTGGTTTCTCTGCCTGTATGTCTCCTGACCTTCAGTGAAAATATATGAGGGACAAGTGTTTGTTAATTCCTGTGTGAAAAGCCATTGCCTCTGGTTGTATTGTTGTGAGACTGTGAATTCCATTCCAACCCTAAACTGCTTTTTCTAACAAGTTATCTTTGTATTTTCCTCATCAGCGATTATCATTGGTCCATATGGACAGCCTCTCACAGTGTATCCATGCATGCTGTGTGGAAAGAAATTTAAATCGCGAGGCTTCCTGAAGCGCCACACCAAGAACCATCACCAGGATGTTATAAACAAGAAGAAGTACCAGTGTACAGACTGTGACTTCACCACCAACAAGAAAGCCAGCCTCCACAATCACATGGAGATCCACACACTGAGCAGCAAGAGCGCACCGTTCGAGTGTGAGGCGTGCGGTAAAGAGTTCCACCAGCAGGGGTCACTCTTCTCCCACCGTCTCCAGCACCATTACAGAGAGCCGAAGCTGCAGATTCCACCACCCGCTACAAAAATGCACAGCTGCAAGTTCTGCGATTACGAGACGGCCGAGCAGGGACTTCTTAACCGGCACTTACTGGCCGTGCACAGCAAAAACTTCCCTCACATCTGCGTGGAGTGCGGGAAGGGCTTCCGGCACCCTTCTGAGCTCAAGAAGCACATGAGGACTCACACTGGGGAAAAGCCGTACTCATGCCTGTACTGCAGCTACAAATCGGCCGACTCATCCAACCTGAAGACGCACGTGAAGACGAAGCACAGCAAAGAGACACCACACAAGTGCGAGCGCTGCTTCCAGACCTTCGCTGATCCCGAGGAGCTTCAGCAGCACGCTCTCGCGCACGAGGAGGAAGCCAAGAGCCACCAGTGCATGCACTGCGAGCATCGCAGCTCCAACTCCAGCGACCTGAAGCGTCACGTCATTTCCGTTCACACTAAAGAATACCCGCATAAGTGCGCCACGTGTGGAAAAGGCTTCCACCGGCCCTCTGAGCTCAAAAAGCACTCAGCCGCTCACAAGGCCAAAAAACTGCACCAGTGTCGCCACTGCAGCTTCAGGATCGGAGATCCGTTCGTGCTCAGCCGCCACATCCTGTCTGTCCACACCAAAGAAACGCAACAGCAAACGCCATTCTCGGACAAAAAAGGCCTGAAGAAGGCGTTTGTTCTGGGTGCTCACGGAGGGAAAAAGGTTTTGGCCAAAGTGCACAGGGAGCGGAGGGTGTATCAGTGTCAGTATTGCGATTACAGCACAGGAGACGCCTCTGGCTTTAAGAGACACGTCATCTCCATCCACACCAAGGATTACCCACATCGCTGCGATTTCTGCTCCAAGGGCTTCCGCAGGCCATCGGAGAAAAACCAGCACATCTCACGCCATCATAAAGACATGATGGCATCTGTGTGATGTTAGGCAACCTGACTGGGGTGTATGGGGTGTGCGATATGGCAACGGCAACAACAAAAAGGGCGCAGCCTAATTTTTAGTTTCACTCCCATTTGGCTAACAGCGTAACTGTAAAATTGAGTTTAACTTTTTTTAATTTCAGTGTTTATAAAATTAAGCTATTTACCGAGAAAGATAAATGAAAAAAAATTGGTTAGAGAAATAGATTTTAACACCCAATCAGCCAACTGTTACTGTGAGTAACAGTGCACTAAGTAAAAAAAAAAAAAAAAAAAAAGTATAGTGATGTAATTTATCATGGTATTGATGCCATATCGTCACATCACACACTCCAACAGAGTCCTTTCTTTTAGCGGCTTCTTGTTTAGTCACATTGATCATGCTAACACCAAGAACGTGTGTAGTGTAGAGATAGTGCCCTAACATTGTCACTTTGTTCCATTTTTTATTTTTTTTTTGTTCCTAATCATTATATTCCGCTGCCTCATTCTATACGGAGTGTGTGTGTCAGACACCAGGTATAAAATGTTCATACGGTAATATTATCCCAGCAGTGTATTAGAAGCAGGTAACAGAATACACATATGAGCAACAGTTGTAGTATATGTGTGTGCTTACCAAAGAAGGGAATTTCTCAATACTGAGAACAGAACGGAATTGATTATGAAATTTGACACAGAACGCAAACATTTTAAAAATAAAGGCATTCACCCTATCGTCATGAGATCACGAGATTGATCTGGGAGGGAGGGAGGGATGGCATACTCTCTCTCTCTCACTTTTCAATCCTAGCAACACAAGCCAATCACAGAGCATAAAGTGTTTTTATAAATGTTAATTAATGAAATTCAACAACTTTCTTTGTAAGTCAGTAACTTTGCTGTTCTTTTCTTAGTACCTAGAAATGTGCAGAAATTCTTCTGTCATTTGTTAAACGCACATATACTACAGATGAGGTGGAGATTAGGGTGAAATATGCCTTCATTTCATTCACATTTCCATCCAACTCTNCTGAATTATTAATTGCCTTGTATAAGATAACCAACCCTGGGAGACATCGGTCACAGGGCTACCGATGACAGTCCGAGATGCCTGTGCTGACCATCGCATTGTACTATAGAACAGCCCATGCCTACTGAACACACTGCCACAGAAAGGGGTCATGAAACAAACATGATGGGGAGAATTTGATTTGAAATCAGTTTGATTATTATGTTCATGGTTTTGCATCAATTTTTGTTTTGTTTTGTTTGTTTTAATGGCACATTCTTGCCGTTTTAAAACCCTCACACCTGATTTGTCTGTTAGATTACCGAGGGGGTTTCTTGCACAAATTCAGATTTACAGACTGACTGGTCTGATGTAAAATGAATCTATAGTAGCTTTTGTTAATGCTATAAATATTCTAATTAAAGCCAGAGTATCGTTGAATCACAAGCAGCCCTGAGCTCTTGACGTATTAAAATGTCTCCATTTCAGGAAGCAGTCTACATGTAGCACAAACTTTTCAGCTAGCATTCAGGATGCACCAATTTCATCCGATCCCAACAATCATACATTTTCCGTTAGCAAAGTCTTCTGCATCACAGTTATAAAGGCGCGAAGCTTTAAGACGATTTGTTACCTAAGTTCACATAGTCAACATCACAACCAGTCACAGCAGAAACAACATTGTACTGGAAAACATCAGATCGGATTCGATTCATGCAGTCTTTCAGGACAATATTATAATGGTCCTGATGGTTGGTATGACATTGGCGCATCCCTAGCTAGCACATGCAGGCTATTACACCCAACATGCTAGCAAAAATGCTTTGGTCATATAATGCAATAACACCACCTTCACCGTAAATACAGAAAGTCTGCTAAAATGAGGAATTATCATAGAAGCTAGGCACCATATATTCTAATTTGTCTGTATTTATTTAGTCCACTACTATTGGAATCATGACTGTGCATTTAAATTTGGCAGTTTTCAGCCGTGTGTGTGCGTGTTGCTTGTGTTTGAGTGAAATGTTTGTTGTAAAACCATTAATGAATGACTAAACAACCTACACGCAAGATATAAAGTATTTATATCACAATAAACTCATCACAGTTCATAAGACTCTCATGACATTTCAGCGTGACATGTCTTAACTAAGGACCCTTAGTAGACAGCTGTCCTTATTCTTATTCTGCCTATCTAGGCTGCCTGCTTCTGAAATAGATTTGAAAGTACAGAATAATCTTGTTAAGGGGACTGAACACGACCTCTTGCCTAGAAACCCGTAGATGGAAGATGCACATGATTCTCGCAAAATCTAATGTATAACTTTGAATCGGTATATTCTGAAAGACGTTGTGTACATATATATAACTTTTGTAAATACAGAATTATTAAAAAAAAAATTAGACTACTTTGTGTCTGACATTTGTGTTTTCTTGGTTGTAAGATCAAGCACACATCTGAAATTTGTGAATACATTTCAGTTTGACATCAGATATTACAAAAGCACAAGACGTCCACAATCAACAGTCTGGATTTTTAGTTCAAGTCTAAATGAACTAAAAATCTGATTAATCAGCAGGTGTTGATTAATTTACCAGAACAGCAGCTCTGACAGTAGTTCTGGCTGTAGTTCAAATAACAGGTTTATATTAATGTGCTCATTCCAATACATTATTGTTTCTATAGTAACTATTCATTCATATGTCGGGCACTCAAACACAATCCAAGACTAATAAGAAGTGGATTAAAAGCATGATTTAAGAAAGAAGAGGATTTATTCACTGATATGGTGAAGCTTTCTGCAGCCAAGCTATTCACCATGGGAATGTGTTCAAAACTGAGGAGTTTCTCTGTGGTGTTGAATTACTGCAGATTTTTTTTCTGAAGGTATGAGATGCAGTTACCTGAAAAACAGTTAAATACGTCTACATTTATCTTGCTAATGGTTTTACTGAAGTGACCTACAATCAAGTCAAGGTTTAATCCAAGCACGCGGCTCGTAAAAGAGCTGCAGAGCCGAGTTTCCACCCACTGACCAGAAATGTGTGTATGATAGTTATAGGATGAACAGAGAGAATCACAAATAAACACATGAAGAGGCATTAAGGGTTCTAGCTCCCTAAATTGGTTCTACTTAGAATCCTTCAAAAACCCCTAAAAACCCTATTTTTGTTTCCTGCATATGTTAAAATTATTACGATAAATGTATTATCATNATTATTATTATGTAAATAATATTATGGTATATGTTAAATACAATATATACTATGAATATTTTTTAAAGTAAATTAATTACATTTTGTTAAGGTACAGCAATTTTATAAATACAGCAGATTCACCTTACTCATATAATCTGTATAGCCAAAAGTATGTGGATACCTGACCATAACACAGCACAACCACCATAACATACCACAAACTGTTGCTACAAAGGTGGAAGCACACGATTGTCAAGAAGGTCTGTATGCCATAGCATTAAGATTTACTTTCACTGGAACTAAGAGGCCCAAACCTGTTCCAGCATGACAGCACCCCTCTGCACAAAGCGAGCTCCATGAAGATTTGGTTTGCCAATGGTGGAGTGGAAGAACTCGAGTGTCCTGGACAGAGCCCTGATTTGAACCCAACTGAACACCTTTGGGATGAACTGGAACACAAACTTCATGCCATGCCTCCTGTCCCAACACCAGTGACCAATCTCTTTTGTACTTGTGGCTGAATGAGCACAAATCCATGTTATAGCAGGAAATGGTGGACCAACTACTTGTTAATGCCAATGGTTTTGGAATGGGATGTTCAGTGGTCAGGTGTCCACATACTTTTGGTCTCACATATATATAGGAAGACCATCATGTTCGATTTTATTCATAACACACACACACACACACACAAAATTACATAGTTGATTCACCCTCATTTATATCAGTTTACACCTTCTCAAATTAATAACCTCAGCATTGCCATATTACTAAAGTTTGAAGAAAATCGTTTCATTTTATCCAGAAAATCTTCCTCTGTGATTAAAAAACCCCACAAAAAGAAAATCACAGAAATTCTGAGTTTGATCATCTTTATTTTTTCTACCACATCTGAGATTGTTTCTTGTACTCGTGTTTATGATGAAGCCGTCATATCCACAGACGTCTCTCACAAAGACAGATCTGCTCAGGTCATTACTGGAACAAAGAAAATAAGAGACAATATTTATTTCCAAGTGCAACTGTGTTCCCCATGTCTTATCTTCATTTACTATTCTCACAGTCTTATTAAAGGTGTGGCAATGACAGAAAAGTGTCACTCTTACCAAGTGTGTGCTCACTGTCTGCAGACTGACAAAACCCTTAAAATGACATCGAGTGAAAATAAAATGATTCAATTCACTGAAAAGCTTCAACTCACTGAAAAACTTTCTTATTCAGCCAGAAAATACACTTACCATAATTAGGAAACTGGAAAACAACATCCAAGCCCAGATTTTGTTTCTTTGCAATGTCCTCAAATTTATCCACGATGTCTTCAGCGATCTTTGGGGAGCGGCCTTTAGCACACAGAACGTTTAAATAAGATCTTAAGTACTACATACTGCACCAATATACACTAACCTGCTCCACTTGTAAGTTTACTTTGCAGGTGGGTTATAAAAAAAAGGCTATTTACCATAGAGTTTCAAGGTGAGGTTGTTCATCTTCTTATAGAGTAAAATGGCATAAGAGTTGTAGTCTGTCTCTACAATGAGGATCTCAGTGTTCTTCACTGGCATCTTTGCTGTAGTAAGGATACAAAGAACACTCAGCTTAATATAACGCCAATTCTGCTGCAGATAAAAAAGAAGTAAAAATATGCATTGTGTGGCTATGAAGAACTGTGGATATATGTATAAGGGTGTCCCAAATGTCTCCGTACATAGGGGACTATTTCCGCCAGTGCCACGTCGGTTGTGCCTTCATTAGTGGACGTTCAAGGACGTCCACTTCTTGATTGTTCTGTAAAACTTCCAGTCTTTTTTTGAATTTGTTAATAAGTTTGGCAACAGTGTCATGTGTGATGTGCTTGCCATGTTTATTAGGATATAAGGCAGCAAGTGAACACTCATTTCTCAAAGTTGGAAAAAAAGCAGAAATGGGTAAGGGTAAGGATCTGAGTGGCCAAAACGGCAGGTCTTATGGGATATTCCCAGTATGCAGTGGTTAGTACTTATCAAAAGTGGTTCAAAGAAGGACAACCAGTGAACTGGTGCCCAAGGCTCATTGATGCACATGGAGAATGAAGGCTAGCCGGTCTGGTCCGATCCCAGAGAAGAGCTACTGTAGCACAAATTGCTGAAAATGTTATTGCTGGCTATGATAGAAAGGACACAGTGCATTGCAGCTTGGTGCGTATGGGGCTGCCTAGCTGCAGTGCCCATGCTGACCCCATCCACCACCGAAAGCACCTACAGTGGACACGTGAGCATCAGAACTGGAGCATGGAGCAATTTAAGAAGGTGGCCTGGTCTGATGAATCACTTTTTTTTTTTTTTTTTTTTTACATTATCTGGAGGGCTGGATGCATGTGCGTCACTTATCTGGGGAGGAGATGGCACCAGGATGCACTATGGGAAGAAGCCAAGCTGTCGGAAGCAGTCTAATGCTCTGGAAGATGTTCTGCTAGGAAACATGGGCTTGGGTCCTGGCATTCATGTGGATGTTACTTTGACACGTACCACCTACTTAAACATTGTTGTAGACCAAGTACACCCCTTCATGGCAACAGTATTCCCTAATGGCAGTGGCCTCTTTCAGCAGGATAAAATAAAAACTATTAAAATGAGTGAGGCTGAATATTTCTCTAATTATGAAAAAAATACGCACACAAATTAAGCATACTTTAAATGAAATTTAAATAGTAATTCAGAGTGTTATGTATCTTGTTAAGTACCTAAGAAGTATTCACATTTCATGATTTCTTTCATTTTGACATAAATACCCCCTTTAAATGCATTTCTATTCAATATCTGAAAATTCAATGTCTAATCATCCCTGGATAGTTGTCTAGTGTGTGGTTCTGATGAACATTTTCACCTTTGATGAATAATTCTGATATTATCAGTACAGAATGGAATTTAAATTAAAATTTTCAGACTTACTGGAGCATGTTAAACATTTCTCAAGACTCTTGGGTTAATGAAAAGCTCGTCCTCATTGAGCACAGGAATGTGTTTGCCAGGGCCTAAGAGACCGTTTGCTTTGTGCTAACCTTGGGTTAGATGCCTGGGTAAATGTTCAATAAGAACTATTCATCTTCTCCAGGTTTGTGCCTGTTTGCATCTTTATTAAGGAGAAAAATATTTCACAGTCCATCACCTCTCAGTAGGAATTGGCCCAGACTCTTTGTGGTCTCGTACTGCTGTTTGATCTCCCAACACTGATAATTTCTAACAAAAGAAGGAAAGAGCTTATAAAGTATTCTGCTTTTCATTGCATTTCACATAAATTTTAAAACATAACACGCATATCAACCTTTAGATTAAAATAAACAGACTTAGTAGTGTTGTGTGATTCAATTCCTGATAAAACCATAGACTTGGGACGTTTTAGAGTTCACTGAGGTTTGTGCTTGATTATTATATAAAGATTCACACAAGTTTCTGTCAATAGTCACTATAGATATACAGTATATATAAAAAAGAACAACTAAACCATGTGGTAATATAGTTATGAGTGGAAGTACAACATCTGCACTAGGTAAAGAAAACAACCCAGTAACATTTTTATATGCAGCTCTGGTGACTTCCTGAATCTGACAGCAGCTCTTATAGTAGTTCCAGCAATAATTAAAATGACATATTTTATATATTTTATTTATATTTCATTCCAATTTGTAATCATTTCTAAAGAAACAGCTCATGCACAGAGATTTGTATGATAGACATGCCACATAAACGAAGTCTAACATAAATTGGTGTTTTGGTGTTTCCTGTAAGGAGACTTTTAATTTATTTAACATTTACTGAAGGATGCTCCAGTGTCCACGCTTTGTGACAGTCAATAGGTTTTCCACTGTTGGATTGTCTGCTGGACAGAGGACTTCACAGATTCCAGTTTCTCAATAGCTTGACAAGCTGCATTCTTTTTTTTTCTTTTTTTGTCTTATTAATTTCAAGAGAGAAAAAAGGAGGGAACAACTGTTTATAGCTGCTATAAATTTACTACATTTTCATTCATATATAGAAAATGTAATCTTCTCAAACTGCTGTGGTATAAGAGGAATAAAACCCTTGGGGGCATTGTTGTAATGGGAAACTTATAAAGTGATAAAGTCACACCACCCTGGCACACCACCCTATCACTGATTATTTTCCTATAACAACATTCACTATTATATTTTATTCCTTATCTAACAATAATAAGAGTTCTTACCTAATAATGAACTAATCACGAACACATCAAATATTATTATAATTGTTAGTATTATTAGAATTCGTAGGATTTCCCACCATTCTGGATCCAGTCCAGACATGCTGTACTTCAAACAGATAGTGAACTGTTGAGAATTATGGGATTGTGGCTTGCCTGATAATAGTGACTGAAATATTAATCAAGTCCCTCCCATGCCTGGTTATTGTTGCTAGGTCAAACTTGTGAAAAAAAAAATAGTGATACAGTCACTGGGGTAAGAAGATATCACATGTAATGTAAGGGGATCCGGAAAGTTTCAGGTAGAAGCCCACAGTAAGGCCTTCAGTATGCTTTAGAAATATAGACAACATTAATATATTTCAACACTGGATAACTAACATGTAGCTAACTTGTAAAGTTCCTGCAGAGCTAATTTGGAAAAGCAGTCTGAAACTATTTCCTCCCAGTAACTCCTGAGCTCAGGTTACTGTCGGTGTGCTTTCCTCTGGGTTCTCTGGTTTCCTCCCACCTTCTGAAAAACATGCCAGTAGACAGATTGGCTATGCTAAATTGCCGCTAAGAGTGAATGTGTGCACACAGTGCCATTCCATGGACTGGTTTCCAAACTGTGGTGTATTCACACTTTATGCCCAGTGTTTCTGGGATTGGCTCCAGAGCCACTGCAACCCTGACCAAGATAAAGCAGTTACTGAAGAGTTATATAATCCCTGCCTGTTGACTGTTTTCTCATTTATCTTTTTTTAATGTCTGATCCATTGCCTGTATATATTGAGTACCATCCAACCCTTTTGGCTTGTTTGCCTGAGTGTTTTTTAATTAAAAAAGATAAACCTATACCTGTGTGTCTCTCTCTGTCCGTCTTGAGGACCCATCAATTCAAAATATGTGTGTGGGGGAAATGCTGACTTGTCTGCTTAAGTGCAGAAACTGCAATGATTGGAGGGTTAAGAAAATAAGATGAGGCTTGGAATAGATCAATTTATGTCAAACTCTGGACCTTGCGCTCAGCCAGTTGATGAAGGAGTTCAGTCTCCTGCAATATCACCAGCAGACTAAAGGCAATTAAACTTATTGATCAAGATTCATTAAGCTCATAGATGTCTTATTAACTATAAAGTGCTACTAACTCCTGAGGTACTACTCAAATTTCAACTAAAACCTGATATATACAGAGATTTGTCTGTAGAAATTCCACATACACCAGCATGAACAATCTT
>CM074966.1:11820748-11862534 GCA_037577455.1 Pangasius macronema | reverse complement strand
AGATAGATAGATAGATAGATAGATAGATAGATAGATAGTGCTTTGAGATATTAAGATTGCAATGTTTTAGAAATTAAAACCACACAACAGAATATAACAGTACCTTCTGGTGCCAGTTTGGAGATGATAGATGGAATAATATTCAGTTTCTTGATCAGCCGTTTGACATCATCTGTTCAAATGCATAAAAATGAAACAACAGCCATTGTAACAGTTCAACTCAACTGTTGTCATTTTATCAGTTTTTTTTTCAGGCTATTAGTTAATGTACAAACTCTTAGAGCCATTTCTGAACTGACTTACTGTCCGAAACCATGACTCCCAGAGCCATGAAAGCATTTGTGCAAACAGTTTTGTCTTCATGTGTTATAAGGCAAGTGAGTGGTTCCACTGCCCCCAAAGCCATCAGAGAGCTCCTGTTCTCATCACCTAGAGAATATCAGCAAACCCACACACACACACACACACACACACACACACACACATAAAGGCCAACATGGTACAACTTCATGAAGTAAGCTAATGTGCATGTATGGCTCAAGACATGCAGACCATTCTCAGCAAATCTACGGATGGCTTCAAGGGCTTTGACCAGCACTTCTTCTTCAGGAGACTGAAGCATGAGAATCACTGTTGCAGCGCTCTTGCTCTCAATGGGCAGTGGTTCAAACTGAATTGAAATGTTTATTTATACAAGTTCTTAATAAAATATTGATAATGTTAATATATAGTCTATAGTCACTGTTAAATTACTTTTGAAAGACATCTCACCTCATGTTTGGGCTGTGGTTCAGCTTCCTTCTTTATTTTTTTCCCCATTCTGTCATATAGGCATTGGGTTTTAATGCACTGTCTACCTCAAGATTATACACAGTATATAACAGTGTTTTAAGCAACTGGAATAAGTGTTTTAAGCAAAACGTTAATTAACTTCACTTATTGGTTAAGGTTAAGACAGTGTCAGTATTTATTTATGTCTAAATCTTATGATTTAAGAGTCTAAAAAGCCTAACCAAAAAAAAAATTTCATTACCTCCAGTAAGTTAGCTAACAGTTCTGGCTTAGGTGTGTTTGCCTGTATTTATTTTATGGTTGCTAGGAGACGGAGGGACGCTCACTCAGACTGTAGATGGCACTGTGGTGCCTTTCTGCTATAAGACTCTTACATTTTATATTTGTACATTTTTGTGTTATCATGCACTTAAATGTACTGTAGCAATTTATCAACTTAGATATAGATCATTTATGAATATAGACACTATTTAATTTATTTTTATTAATGTGTTGGTTATTGTGGGCTTCATTTTAATCATTGATGGTATGAACATTTCTTAATGTGAGTGCTGATTATCTGGTTTATTTGGTTTATAAGTAAAAAAGAACATAAAAAAAAAACAAATGTTACTTACATGATTAATACTGCTTTCTTATAGTGTATTAATGCTATAAAGTACATGGTTTGTTTATGCTAACTAATATGTTAAATAATATCAAACAAGGGAACTTTATGTAAATAGACAGATAGATTTGGACAGAATTATCTAGACTACAAATTACATATTGATAAAACATGCCCAGAGCTATTGAATAGTTAAGTGTTTGCATTTCCACCAAGTTTACAGATGCATATATGTAGCATAGTCCCGTTATATATAATGTAGGGACCATTTGGGGCTTATACAAATAAATCTACACCCCTCTGTGAAAATTCAATCCCTGCAAGCCCATGTTTCTCCACCTGTCCACCATTGTTAGACTTGGTCTTGGCATTATTACATTACTGAGTGAAATCACAGATTGCAGCTGTTCCTGCCACTTCAATGGGCTTTTTCCTCAGCTGTGCACAGACCTCATATAAGCATGTTTTTTTTTTCAAGTTTTCCATTGTTTTATATCACAATCATTTCACTGGCCTTACTCACAGCTTAGATACAGTAACCTAAGAGCCCTTAAAATCACAATATATGACTTTTGTTATCCACAGGAACTTGCAACATACAAAGGTCAGCCAAGAATTCAGCTTACTGAAGTAGTTTTCCTTCTCTGAGATTGATCTTTTATAGAAAGCATATTACAAAACAAGGATCCAGGCTGAGCATATCACTATATGTGAGTGTGGCTCAGGGGAAGTCCTAGGATTTGAACTGTCCTTGTCACTGTCATAGGACCTTATCAGCTAACCTACCTACAGAAGAATTTCATTCATTAGGATACACTATTTTATGTAGAGTTGAAAAGAATCACATAGGTTACAATTATTATAGTGGTAGAAGACACCAACAAATACAGATTCTGAATACACATGTCAGGTATCCAGATACTTCTTACGTATAGAAATCTATTCATTTTTTAATACGTACAGAATTGTTGTTTTTGAATAAGATAAAGACATTTATAATAACAAGACATGCGGTGGCCCCTCATTATTACAAGTAATAAAATGATCAAATAATATGTTCAAAATGATATCAGTTAAAGAAAAAAATGCCCTTATGAATGTGTTATAAATATCCTCTAATAACTTATATCTTGTACTTTTCCTTTATAACTGTCATATCCTCTGAATCTCTCATATCCTCTGAATCTCTCATATCTTCTGAATTGCTTGGAACATCTCACTCATTTAGATTGGTGAGACACATAATTCTTGTAGATGGTTAAAAGGGTGTACCTTCTAAGAAGTCCTGTCTCCCTAAACGCCAAAGAGACAATCATGACAAGCTGCGTTTTTTGTTGTTGTTGTTGTCTTGTTAACTTCAAGCGAGAATGAAAGAGAGTTTGCTACATTACAGCTATCATAACATAAGTGATAACAGAAAGTAACATCATTCCACCACTGTGTTCTAGGAAACCCATAGGAGGTTATTTCTACCACCTCCCACCAGGACGCACACCAGCTTCTCAGAATGAGTGAATAACTGGACAGAATTTATTCATCCTGTATACACACACATACAATGAAAACACAGGATTACTGTCACTTGTGGTGGTTATTGCAAATGTCTTCTGATGTTATTATGCACCATGTTGTAGTTTTGCACTTATTCTGTTATTCTATACCTTGGATTTTTGCCCCTATTATATTGTGTTTTTGAACCTAATCACTGATGTCTCTTTGCACCTGTTAATTGTCAACTGTGTTAATTTCAATGTTGTAATTTTGTTCCTGAACATTGATGTTTGCTGCTGTAACAATAACAAGCAATAGCCCCTTGGAGATAAAAAAAAAAATCTATCTATCTATCTATCTATCTATCTTGTTCCACAGACTTTCACAACATTATTGGAAATATAAACAGGTAAAAATGTACGTATCTTCTTTAATAGATACAAAATTGTTATTGTTGCCAAATTTCTGTTGTATAAGAGAAATAAAACATTTTCTGACGTCCTGCTGTTGGAACTTAATCATCGCTGATTATTTTTCTAGAACAGCACGCCCCGTTATTCCTTACCTAGGCTATAATCTGCTGACAACCAACAAAAGACAATGATTTCTATATAGTGCCGGAAAAATGGGTTTTGTGGTCACAGAAAAAAAAATATCCAAGGGATCCCTAATCCGTTTTTGCGTATTTTTGTGATGTTATCTGCTTTCGGGATGATGCACTGTTTAAGATGTGTCATACTGGGGTAAAAGTCGGGTCGGGAGAATCCGGAGATCATGGGTTTCAAAATCTTTTAAAAACCCATGAATGAATGCCTGACCATAAAGATACCAGGTATCATTCAGTAATTTTTCGGAGGCCCGATTTCATGTCTAAAGCGCCTTTTGCCGCAACGTATCGTAGAAAGTGTGTCAATCTTTGGGAACCCCTTTCGGCCTCCTCCCACCACAAGCTGTGGCTAAAACCCAAATTGCGCTATATTGGATATAATGTGCACTAGATCGGCTGTAGATGTCACTGTTTAATACCGTTAGTAGTGCACCTATCTAGAGAGCACAGCGCGGTTTGGGATCCGGCCTGTCAGTGGGCAGAACAGAGCTGTGCCGGAAACGCTAGCTAACTGTTCAGTTACACGAAAAGATTTTTTTTTAAAGTTGGATAACGTCAGATAAATTTTAAGACCCAAGGACGCGATTTTTAGGCAGTTGTTTCTAACTTGCTGTTTCCTGGACTGGATAGACAAACGTCAAGGAGAACGCGTTGAGAATAATTTCAGCTGTCGGCTAGTTGCTAGCCAGCCAGTTAGCTTGTCAGCGCTGACTCTTTCTCGGTTATGCTAAGCTAGATGCTAATAGGTTAGCGTCGTCTCGACCGAGTTGCACCACTGTTATTGCTTAACAGCGTTTTAAATGAAAGAGCGTGCTCTTAATTTTTGGCTGGCTGCACGTCCTTGTAGCAACATCCTTCGTTCACTTCGTCTTGCGTGAAATTTGGGTGGTTAAGCTTAATTTGACATGGAAGCTTGGTAGCTAACCAGTCAGCTAGCTAAACTGTCTTGCTAGTAAGTAGTTATTGGCCCACAGCTGGAGCACGCTTATTGGAAGTATAGCTCGCGACTTGTTTTAGCTCCGAAGAGAATTGAGCATAAAAGCGGAATATTGTGTATTATATCGATGAATTACATCTACTATATCTCTGCAGCTTGCTGTTAGGTGTGAAGAGCTGAGATTATCCGAGGTGGTGAGTTGGGTTGGACAGCTATGCCAAGTGCCAATTAACTGAGAGACAGTTAGAAACTCTGAGGCGTTGGTGAAAAAAAAGGACTGGGTGTTGAGATTTAATTTCTTGTTGCACAAAGTGAAATGGCCACGGCCAGTAGCATAGCTGCATCGCTGGCGAGTAAAACGAAAACGAAGAAAAAGCACTTCGTGGCTCAGAAAGTGAAGCTGTTTCGAGCCAGCGACCCGCTGCTCAGTGTGCTCATGTGGGGAGTCAACCATTCGGTAAGTCCTGGAGATGTGTGCTTCATCATCAGATACTCTGCTCTAATGCATTAATGAGACGTGCATGTAAAAAAAAGTTGCTGTCTATAAACTCTTGTGGTCGTTCTGCTTTCTGTTGTGGACAGCTTATATTCATGCATCGCACCATGCAGCAGGATCACGTATTTGCTGTGTACGGATGCTGGATTATGCGTTAGGGGCGCTGCGGTTTGAAATTTTCACGATATGATAACCCGGTCTAAAAATATCACGGTTTCACGGTATCACAGCTGGTGTTGGAGTGTGTTTCCACGTCAGATTACAACAAATCCCCTAATTGTTGTTGTTCTTTCTGAGAAAATCTCTTGCGTTGTCAGTATTTATAACATATTTTTCATTCTAATTTGAAAGACACCATGCCGGGCCAAAAGGAGAAACCCCTCTAACCAGTGTTGTTTTGGTCAGCAAATCCATTTCCTTCTGTGTGTTTGATAGCCGTTGTGTACTATACAGTTATATTTAAAGCATCTGGCAGACACCTTTATCCGGCGCAACTTACAGTCATCTTGTTTACACATTTGAGCAGTTAAGGGCCCAGCAGTGGCACCTTGGCAGTGCTGGGATTTGAACTCTCAATCTTCTGGTTAGAAGGCCAACAGCTTAACCACTGCGCTGCCACTTACCGTACGTGATTAAGAACGTTAGGAGTGTGAGCCGAGGTAGTGATGTAACACGCTTACAACAGCAGCAGATTACACAGCCAAAGGTTTTTCAGTGCGGTCCGTGTCTCCTGCACGGGAGAACAGAGGTTGTAGTGTGATTTAAGGAGTCACTGAGAGGGGGTTGTGAAAATTTTTAGGGAGTCCAAGCCGGACACAAGAGGAATAAGAACCACTGGAGTAAGGAGCTTGATCAGGTGGATGATGATATGCAGAAACGCATGTGAATTTGTATTTTGAAAAAGTCGGTTGCGAGANTGTGCCTTCTGAGATGCTCTTCTGCTCACCACAGTTGTAAAGAGTGGTTATTTGAGTTAGCGTAGACTTCCGGTCATGCTGGCCATTCTCCTCTGACCTTCCTCACAACCAACACCACGATTCTGCATGGGGAACTGCTGTTCGAACGAATGAACGCCGCCGTTATGGCTGCTCCCGTTAGGGGTCGCCACAGCAGATCATTCGTTCGCATATTTGATTCGGCACAGTTTTTACTCAACTCTCCCCAATTTTTCCGGGCTTGGGACCGGCACTGAGAGCGTACTGTTGGTGGTTCCTTGGCCGGGAATCGAACCCGGGCCACAGCGGTGAGAGTGCTGTGGTCTAACCACTAGTCCATCAGGGACCCTAGGGGAACTGCTGTTCACTGGACAATTTTTGTTTTACACACCATTCTCTGTAAACTCTCGAGTCTGTTGTGTGTGGAAATTCCAGGAGATAAGATGCTTCTTAAATATGTTGCTCAAAACCGGCCCATCTGGCACCAACAAACATGGCATGGCTACAGTCACCAAGATTGCATCTTTTCTCCATTCTGATGTATGATGTAAACATTAGCTGAAGCTCTTCACCTGGATCTGAATGCATCGCACTTCTGTCAGATGCCTGGCTGATAATTGCGTAAATGATCGTATATGCAGGTGTTCCTGTTTACATAAGTGGATAAATAAATGTTTTTCACAGAGTGGTATTTGTAGTTGGTGTATTCTTCTGTCCAAAACTACTTTCTTTAGACAGTGCTAGAATTTTTTTTTTTTGCACCCCAGCAACACGTTCTAGGTGCAACTTGTTCTATTCTCATCCACTGCACAATGTGTGATTAGTCATAAAAATTGCTCATCTGGTACTCATTCATTCGTAAACGAAAGGACAACTCGGTAAAACCACCATCATGATAAAGAGAGTGTAAACATTATGTAATAAATTAGAGCTGATCAGCACAGTCTCATGCAGCATGGACTATTGCACTTTCTGATTATCGTTGAAGTAATGATCCTACTGGTGTTTTGGTTTTTCAGTCTGCTGTAATTACAATGCACGTTCTTAAGCTCACCCCTGTGAAAGTCGGTGTCTGTTTCCTCGATTCCCGAGTTGGCAGGTCTGATATGGATGGATCTCAATACTTCCTTGAACTTCTTTGTTAGGTCAGCTGATTTAATGATCAAAAATATCAGTACTGAGCTTGAAGGTGTCATTATGAGATATTTTCGACAAAGTACTTACTGAGTTGACTATTTCGGGTGGAGTGAAGAGGTTTCGTGTAGGTTATAAGGTGTCCGGCTGAGAAATTGATAGTTCTTTGTTTGTAAACGTACCGTCATTTTCAAAATTGCAAATCCTTCTTCAGTTTTACAGAAAAAGCCACGTAAAGTAGCATATGAGCGTTTGTCCTTCTCATGTGAGAATGACAAAGTCACAAAATCTCATTTGTGAATCATTATTCAGCAGTCAAATTGTTACACCCTGTTTTATGAGTGCATAAATTACATTCGATTTTGACGTTTCTAGCTGCAACTTGTGAAAGTGTTTCAGCCACACCCCGCAGTTCTCTATGTCGCGGACAGCTCAGCCCTGTGGAGCGATCCATCCACCTGAGGCTGTGTTACAGACTGTGATGAGATCAGATACCTGTTGGGTAGGATCTTTCACAATAAGTATAATGTGTTCGTTTAGGCTAGGATTAAATTCTAAATACAGAATAAAAACGATGTAGAATAGAAAAATAGAGGTCTATACCAATCAGTAATCAAATGTCGCATCTGTTACCTAGCAACCGACAATGCACTCAGAGCTGTTAGATGTAAACTGAACACTACAGGTGTATGTGGTTAATCCTAAACTTCTCTCGATTTCAAATGTAGTTCGCTGTGAATGAGGTAAAAGCCATTATTTCAAGCCACATACAGTACAGAGCACTATATATGGAGTAAGGAGGAATTCAGCCGTAGTTAGAACGCACGTTTTAAACCATTTGTTGGTGTCTCCAGTGTTGGTCATCTTAATACAGTGTCGCAACTCTACCCCCGACCTCTACGAGAATTCGTAAAACAGTAACTGATCATAGTAAAGACAGACGAAAATGTTCGGTAAGTCAATTTTAGTGCCTGTTTTCACCACATGCCATTTAAATAAATGTTAAATAAAGCCATTATGCTAGTTGATGCTAGTAAACAACTGTTGTGGTACACTATTGGCTATCCTAAAGTCCTAAGGTTAAGACAGAAGTTATCCTAAGTCCTAAAGGTAAGATAATTTTAGGGGATTCTAGCATTGTAGGTCGTTTCTGTAATTCTTTATTTATATCTGGAATTAAGATAAAATCATGAATTTCCGAACTGTTAATCTGTAATAGCTGTTGTCCCAAAGGGGATCCCGTAATCGCCATGGTTACTAAACCGATAAGATTCCTGAACACTTTAAGCATTTGTAGGTAATTATTTCTGAATTGCATCATGAATGTTGTTAAATTAGACCACTCAGCTGTAATATCATGATCCTGAGGTTTAGTTCAGTCACACTTACAGATTTACCCATCTTATTATGAATGTGGAGTTCATTGTTACATTTCTGCTTTTGCTAGCAGAGTTCCTGTATAGAATGTAATGATTTGATCAATGGGCTTGAGGACGTCCCCTAATAAAGTCATGTTAGTACACCTCCGCACTCCGCTCGAGTGCTTCCACACCAAACTTGGCAAACCCTGTCTTCATGGACCTTACTTTGTGCACAGGGGCAATGTCATGTCGGGACAGGTTTGGGCCTCTTAGTGCCAGTGAGGGGAAATTGTAAAGCTACAGCATACAGAGACAGTCTAGACAATTGTGTGCTTCCAACTTTGTGGCAACAGTTTGGGAAGAACCACATACGGGTGTGATGGTCAGGTGTCCACATATGTGGACATGTAGTGTACATTAGGCCTTTCTGATAACACAAGATACGTTCACGTGATGGATGAACTAGAAAAGCTGCTGCATCTCATCTGTGTTGATCCAGCATTTAGGAGATCTTAATCCCATTGCCCATAGCTTGGAAATGCAGATCTTCATTAAGGAAGGCCATTACCATCACTTTACTCGTACCAAATCATTAATCATAGAACATAAATGACGTGATATACCGGAATACTGTGCCTGGGTTGTAACATACTAAAACTGCTAAACTCTAGCTACTAAAATATTCTGTTTGTTACCAAAGTCAGATATATATGTTTGTTAGAGTAGATGTCATTTTGAATAATGTAAAAGCTTTTGATATTGTTTTACCACAGTAACTGGTACAGTTACTATACTATAATCCTATTTGAGTTATTCTAACAGTGTTTATGTATTCTAAAGGGAAAAACAGAGAATAGCCTACATGTCGGTCGAGGTCTTATAAACTGTGGAAACCATTTCTGTTACCAACACAAATTAATTGATTATACTAATACAGAAAATATGAGAAAACAAGTCCTTATGATTTCTGGCATTTTAAGTTCACTGAGTATTCATGTCCTTTTTTTGCATAGTAGCTACAAAATAGTATTTTTAGCGAATCAAGTGTGAGTGAGTAAGCATTTGGTTTCCTGTAAGGGCATTTTGGTGCATTGTGATAAAGTGGCGATGAGCATGGGTGTCGTGTGTGTGTGTGTGTGTTACTTGACACTGACCACTTGCTTCAGAAGGATCAATCTATAGGCAGTGTTCAGTTTTCAATATTCTTAAAGTGTATATTTTTTAACTACATATGCATTTATGGGTTTTTTTAAACCCTTTCTGTGGTAATTGTTTTTGAGTCCTTTTGATATGAATGGGTTCATCAAGCGTTGCCATAGTGTACAGGTCCAGTTACACATGCAGATTGAGACGATTTGAATAAGTGTCCAGCTACATCTGCATCTAATACTTAATAAAAAGGCAACTCGGTGAATAGCCTCGATAATAATGCAGCTGTGCTAGCATTGTTGGTACTGATTAACATTTACAATGTATTCATCTGGCAGATGCTTATTCCTCCTCTCAGCATCTTATTTGTTAATAGGAGGTCACTGAATTATTGGAGTGCTTGTTTATGGATTTTAAAAAATGTTTTGCATACCATCTCTGTCGTTCTTGACAGAACCAAGCTCTACTACAGTTTATCGTTGATGTTACTGGATGTCTTGCAAAGTGGGAGTTTAAGAATTTGGAGCGTAAAATGCCTTATGTACTGCAACACAAAGCTTTCCTTATCTCTTGAAGACGGCGTCTTTTCAACACATTTTTCGCTCTATCTTGGCATGGATTTAGGAGACTGGAGCTGTTTTCCTGCATCCTTGATGACCCTGTGCTGAAAGCTTTTTAGTGATCCTGTAGTGCTCTTTCACTCTCTTTAACCCTCACGAATTATACATGCAGTTGTGTGCACTTAGTTGCTATGGACAAATGTGTCAGACAAAGGGGTAAATAAATAATAGCAGTGCATGAAGAGGATCAAGCCTGTTGAAGTTTGATTATAAAGTAACAGTGTCTTTGAGGGTTTTCTGTATTCCCACTGAGGTCATTTGGTTTGATTGTCATTTGTCGTCTTTTGGTCCCACTGTTGTGATTCACACCTATTCATAACTACTGGAGTTCTGTACAACTCGGTAAGGGTTGAAAAAGCTTAAGACCTTGTGGTTTGCTGTGTATAAATAGATGCATGCCACTTTGAACTGTTGCTGGAAAAGAGAATGTCATTTTGTTCTCTTGTGGCCTAGCTCGCTATTAATATGCAAATTATCAGTTAGCGCAATAGCACTCTACAAAAATCAGCACACCCTTAAAAAAACCCGAGGAAGGCAACATGGACATTAAGCAATATGACCTCTAACTATGTGTGATAACATAGATAAGCGCTAATCTAGGAGGCTATTGGCCGAATACGAAGAACGTGATGGTTCTCCGTTAAAGCATTCTCCTTACTAGAGAAGCTTGCATGCTAGCTAGTAACTTTGAATTGTACAAAAGCATATAAACTATGCTGTGAATTAAATGCAGAAATATCAACACCAATAATTATTAGGTCAGTATTAATGTGATGTGAAATTACAGATGACAGGTGACGCATGAAGGAGAGAGCTGAGAATTTTGGGGGATGAGTACAGCTGGCCTAGTGCAGGTGATGAGGAAATAAATAAAGTAGTTTCAGTCTTTGTCTTCATATCTTTGCGTCATATCCATCATGTAAAATAAACAAAGCATACTAAATGCAAACATTCCACAGGCACAATATTAATTAACGTTTAACTGATTAGAGAAGCTTAGACGGGTGGAACAGCTTGCCTGATATTGCTGATTTCCCAAGCACCATCGTCGAGACAGTAAGGATGTGTGACACGTGTTCAACAAATGTAACGACCCCTCTGTGATGACAGGTAGTCATACACTTCTGACATGCCCATACAATCCTAATCAAGTAGACATTTTGACTTTTTGTTTCTATTGGTTATAATTAAATTGAAGTTAGGGATATATGTTGCTTTAATCCACTGTTGGTAAATGCTTATTTATTTACAGGTTTTCTGTATTGTAAATAGTTTTTTCCACACATCTAAAACTTTTTTTTTTTTAATCTAAGCTGAGAAGCTAGCGAGTGATTCAGATTAAGTCCCTGTAGCATGCACAGTGCACTGGAACAAGACATAAAAATGCTGAATCCTGAATGACATGGTGAATTTACAGTTAAGATACATCAAGTCTCATTTGCGCAATAAAATACCGCCACATGCTTGTGTTCCGATTTATGTTGTCCTTCTCTACACTAAACTCACGGTAGTGAGAGTTAAGCTGTTTCATTTCGCTCCCCTGTAATCAGTTTTTCTTCTTCTTTCCTGTGATTCCCGGACAGCCTCTTCCTGCATGAGGGATGCCCCGTGTGTCTGGATTGCATAAAGAGTTTCTAGAAATAGCCGAGATTCCACAAGCGCTGTACAAAATAGTCACGTTTCGATATTCCTCAGCGGATATTAACCTGTGTTAGAAATCAGTCAGATGTTTTGACCAACGTTTCAAGCTGCAGTGTGTGACCTGTGAAGATGTGAAGTCCAAAAGTGTTTGACTTCTCTTTAAAAAAAAAACGATATTAACCATGACTAAATAGACTGCCGGTAAATAGATCCCTCAATTATGTAGTAAATTTGGTTCCATAATAAGAGGTTGTTTAATTATTGGGTTGCTTATTGGTGGAGCTGAAAAGTAGGATATTAAGTACTTGGAGCCTGCTATTTGTGTCATTGTGCACCAGGCAGGTGAATGCTCCCATGCTGCTGCTGCCTAGGAACTCTCCGTCTAATATCAACTTCAAACATAAACGTCACAGCTTATCATATGGATAAATAACCAACAGATGTGTGTGATAAATAAGTACATTTTACAACAGCACTGCTGTTGAAAATTCAGACTAACCTGTCTTTCACATCTAATTGTCGTGCTGGGACTGTCACCGAGACCGATATTAAGATCACATGGGTGTATATTAATCTGCTTGTTGTAAAACATTATCGTTTCTGTAGTAACAGCTCAATGTGTCATTTATCAAAGAAAAACATGTAATTATTGATATGGTGAAACATTTATGCATTTATGACATTTCTGGAAGGAGTTTTGTGTGTCAGCTTTTTAATGGTCGGGAAGTCTTAATAAATCCAAGAGAGAGAAGAAAGAGAGAGAAGAAAGAGAGAGAAGAAAGAGAGGCTGCTGAGGAAAGACTGTTTTAGTTGCTATAACATAACAGTGATAACAGGAACTAACATGTTTCAAGGACATTCCACAAGTTAAAATGTAAATGGGTAGCAAGCATGATGTTTGCTTCATGATGTCGTTAATAAGTTAAAAATTGTAATTGTTGGAAATTTTTGTGAGGAATAAAACACTTTGAGACAACACCATTTCACAAAATATTACGATACCTTTTTTTCAAGAATTAAACACTTAAGTCTTTAGGAAGGTCTAAACAGTCACTTGAGCTTGCAGTGTGCACATCAGTAACCAGAAAAGCACTGATTCAGTCTGGTGATTTTTATGAGAAATCTTTTATGAGCATTTGTCAAGGGGTGGGCTGTATTAGGAAGCAAGTGAACATTCAGTTCTCGAAGCTGATGTGTTGGAAGCAGGAAAAGTGGGCAAGCAGTGGGCTGCCTAGCTGCAGAGCAATTGAAGATTGATTGGTCTGGTCTGATGAATCACGTTTTCTTTAACATCGTGTGGACGGTCGGGTTCGTGTGCGTCGCTTACCTGAGGAAGAGATGGCACCAGAATGCACTATGGGAAGAAGGCAAGCCAGCGAAGGCAGTGTGATGCTCTGGGCGATGTTCTGCTGGGACACGTTGGGAAGTGGCATTCATGTGGATGTTACTTTGACACATACCTAAACATTGTTGCAGACCGGGTACACCCCTTAGCTGCAACAGTATCCCCTATTGGCAGTGGCCTCTCTCAGCAGGATAATGCTCCCTGCCATGCTGCAAAAAAATGTTCAGGAATGGTTTGAGGAACATAACAAAGAGTTCAAGATGTTGACTTTGCCTCCAGATTCTCAAGAGGGTGTGTGTGTGTGTGTGTGTGTGTGTGTGTGTGTGTGTGTGTGTTTTGGAAAGCCGTGAACTGTTAAACTGAGGAGTGAGGAGCAAAGTATGCCAAAGGACAGAGTAGTAGTGCTGCCCAAATGCCGTGTCTTCTGGATAATTGGACCGACAAACAAGACGATTTTTTCTTCTTCCTCTTTTTGTTTATGTTGCTTTGTGAACCTAAACCAAACCAAATAGTAAATGTATTTCACTCCGATTCAGACTCTGCAAACAGATGTATTGGTGTGAAAACTCTTAGTAGTTTTTATCTCTTTTAGTAACAGTGAAGTTTGCTAGACTCCTTGCTGTTCCTCTGATTTATCTGCACTAGCCACTGAAACAGTGGTTGTAACTCTCTCTTCCGTTTTTCTTGAATTGTTTGAAAGCACGGTTTAAGGGACAGACACAAGTGGGAACAGAAAGTTGGGAAAGTATAGACTGCTGAGCTCAGACATGCTGTGTCAGACTGGGTCAGGGAATTCACTGAAGCCGATCATTTGGAAAGTTACCTTATTGCATAAAATTGAGGAAACCCATATTCAGGTTGTTGCTTGCTAACACAAATGTACATTTGAAATACCCACTCATTGGCCACTTTATTAGAAACCCCTATACATCTGATCATTCATATAGTTATCCAAATCATGAGCCAGTCATGTGGCAGCAGAGCAGTGCATAAAACCATGCAGATACAAGTCAGTAGCTTCAGTTAATGTTCACATCAAGCATTAGAATAGAAAAAAAAAATATGATCGCGGTGACTCTGATCGTGGCATGGTTGTTAGGGTCTGAGTATTTCAAGGATTGGAACCGGATATGGTCTTCTGCTGTAGTAGTTCAAGTTTGACATGTTGTGTGTTTTGAGATGCTTTTCTGTGCACCAATGTGGTAAAGAGTGCTTATTTGAGTGACCTTAGACTTCCTGTTCAGCTTGAACCAATTTGGCTGTTCTGCTCTGATCTCTCTCATCAAGAAGGCATTTCTGTGGAACTGCCATTCACAGGATATTTTATTTATTTTATTTATTTTTTAATTTTTTTAGTTTTTATTTTTTAACACCATTCTGTGTTAACTGTAGAGACTGTTGTGCGTGAAGATCAGCAGTTCCTGAATTACTTAATCCAGGCCATCTGGCACCAACAACCATGTCCATGGTCAAGGTCACTGAGCTCCGATTTTTTTCTGATGTTTGATGTGAACATTAACTGAAGCTCATGATTTGTATCTACATGATTTTGTGCATTGCGTTGCTGCCCCATTATTGGCTGATTTGGATAATTTTAATGAGCAAGTGTTCCTTTTAACGTGGCTGCGGAGTATATAATAAATCATTTCAATGCTGTGTACACACTCTGGTTATCATTCATAATGCAGAACTCTGTATAATCATAATGATGGTGTAAATGTTAAGCTGTGTTGAAGTTTGGGTTTATACTACATTTGTGGCAAGACTGCAGCCCAGCAGCACAGTCTGTAGCCAAAAGACTAAACAAAAGCCTGTAAATTATTTCGGCGTAAGTACCACACGGCATCCAACATCTGAATTTACAACAAAAATGGCTTACTACTTGCTTTTTTTGATGGACGATGACAGACAAAGAATAGTCTCATATATGACCTTTAGGCTTTGCCCATTGGCCTCCTCCCAGAAAAGGAAAAGTCCATTAGGTTAGACAAACACATACTATGTTTAGCTAGGTCCTTTTGAACTTTAAGAACAGCTTACTCATTATCCACTGAATGGAGAAAGTATTGATACTGAAAACAAACTAATGTGTGTGGAACAGTAATTCAGCCATTTACTCTGGGATTTAAAGTTCATTAAAGACGTAAAGCAAATACCACTTATGATTAGATGCCATAAAATATCTGATTACGAAGATCTATTTTTGTTCAAATAAATTGTGCATACAACCAGCTATCAGCCTGTTATGAATATGATTATGGCTCAGATTTCAGGGTTTAAGGTATGTTCATGAGAATAAGCTTAATGTGCCAGGGGAATAGAATACAAAGAAATTATTGTGTCTAGTTTTTTGAGGGTTTGTTGTTGTTGTTGTTGTTAATCACCAAATGCATATTAAGTCAGAATTTCTCTCTTCCTAACTGAGCTACAGTGTAAATATTTATCACTTTATGCTGTAGAGAGAGTGAGAGAGAGAATAAAGGTAGCTTCATCCAGACTCCTTACATCCACTTTTAGCCACTGTTACTCAAGTAGAGGGCGTTTAAATCAATGGCTGTCTGCCTAAAATTCCTGAAGGCCAACATGGTGGTAAATTAACAGGTAATTACAAATCTCAAAATAACACTGAGGTCTACAGACCTCCCTATCTGCTTCTGGAGACGTGGTGCGAAGATAAACAATAAGATAATAAGATGAACCCTAACAGAAGTAGGATCTATGAAAGGGTCCCTGTCAAAAAAGAACAAAGCTGTCGATCTGAAAGACCACAGACAATCTGAAGATAGACGAGTCCAAAACTAAAAGCATGCTTGGTGAAGAGCCGGCCTGTCCTGTCACCAAAAAAAAACATCCTTTCTGTCAGGCATGGTAGAGGAACTGAATTGACCTTTATAGATGGATATATAAATTCATGGCAGCATAGACGGATAAAAATTTGTGCCATTTTAAAATTAGATATCATTCTGAAGCCATGTCTTAAGAGTGAGGACGTCTTACACACCAAAAAAATGAGCTGACGGATAAAACTGACTGATTGGAAACATAATCTTGGTACCTTGACTAAATTTGTCACTGAATTCTTAAGAAGAATGTTAGGACAACTCATTCGTTAAGCAAATTTCTCATATCCATTACCGTTTGGACACGCTACATATAATTTCCTTGCCTTAATGACATTTTGATAAAGGCTCAGCGTTGGAATGTAATTAGTGAAGTTAAAGTGCAAGTAGAAGTTTATTTCTGAAGCAAAATGTATGGTTAATAGTTAGCTTTTTTTTTAATAAAACAAATAGTTTTATTTAAAATGAAATGCCTCAAACAAGTTTAAGGGAAGCAGTGAAGAGCTCGGCCTGTTTGCGAATTCTAAGGAAATCCTCCTGGGTGAAGATTCTCACAAAGCTTCTTGACATGATGCCAAGAGTTCCCTGCTTAAATGGGAATACTGTTACGAATTTCAAATATAAAGTACTTTCCTCGGTCACTGCATGCATGTTATTTCACTGTGTTAAAGTCTTTATTATTATTCTTACCGATACACTACACCTACCAGTTATGTGCACGTGCATTAAGAGGTCAGATTAGTATGATGTAAAATAATGATGATGGGTTCACAAGCTTTCACGCACCACTGCATATTTCAGTAGATATATCGTTACAGTATAGATACACCCTGTGTGCTTGGCTTCCTGTACCGATGAGGATGAGATCAAGAGCAGGAAGACCTGACTCTGCTGCCATGGAGACAAACAGGAAGTGGTCGTATGAAACTTGGCGTGTGAGATGTGTGTAGAGAGATAAATGCTGAGTTTGCGCTACGTTGCTGAAATGAAGTGGAACATAGCTGCAGGCCAATAGAGATCCACTGATAGGAAAATCATCCTCTATCAATACTGATATGTCTGTTTTCACTGGCTAATTTGAATAAATGGCTCTTTACACACGTCCACTTTACAAAATCTCCAGTGTCGCAACAATTTCAGGAAAATCTTTGCTAAAGACCCCCCCCTATTTTTCCTACATTATTTTTTTGTGTGTTTTACATCTCGAAGTTAATTCTTACTTGGCGACTTTCTTTTCACACACTTTCATGTGCCCCACTCCCATAATGCTTCCTGTTATATTAACGAATTAAATTTGATTGTCTGAACTGCTGTGTAGGTTGTCTAATCAGAGTTTCATGACTAGTTGGCGGGGCACTGTTTACCCAAGATGATTTCACATTAAGCAGCATGTTTTCCTGATTCCATTAAAGCCTATTGTCATAATACTCAATCATAGATCTACACTTTCACATCTTTTTTTTTTTCTTCTCTGTTGTGCCCTTTTTTAATACCAGCCCTCTGTATGTAGACCAACAGAGGGCACAAGTGATTTCATGTCATCGTTTTCTGACTTTATACTTCCTGCACATTAATTGAAGTATCTCAGTCTAATAACGATGAGCCTTAATTCTAAGGCAAAATAATGAAACTAGGCTGTCTCATTTATTACATATTCATGAGCCAAAACTGCTGAACACAAGCTCAGCTGAAGTGAGGACGAAAGTCTCATTAAGAGCTTCACGACATGTCAAGGAAATGTTGGAGGTGGTAAAGAGCAAAACTGGGTATAATTAGATTTTCAGAAAATAGAAGTCTGACACTGGAAGTAACGCATTAAGTTCACATGGGTCCCATTCTTAGTGTCTGCTTAGCATTATGACTTATAAATACACACTTCTTGGAAAACATCGGCCTGTTTTATGACTTGTGCATCTAAAGCTAGCACTGCAGTCCCACCAAACTGTACATTAATGCTTTCCAGTAACACATGAGAGCTGCATTGCCTTATACAGACATACACAGGAATTAGTCATAGTCCTGAATCCCCTGTTATTGTAGAGCCTCTGGAGGAGGACACCAAGGTGAGCAGTGTTCGCTTGGGAAGGCCAACACTGAGCAGTGTAGGCTTGTGTAATGTGCGTAATGTGCAATCATCCTGTCGTGCCTCCTAACTATCGGTGACTGACTGCAGTATCGCCTGTGGCTCTGAGGGGAAGATGGAAGGGACACGCTATGTTATTACTGCAGGAAAAATACTAGAAGCTGGTTGAGTCGGCTGTTTGTATATGATACAAAATATGCAATCATGAAACTCTTTATTTTTGTCCATCTTAAAGCTGCAGGCACCACATTTTCCACCAGACGTTTAAATCAACTTGATGGACATTGCAGTAGTTGGAAACTATTGTACTATCGTCAGTCGTCCCAAGCCTACTGGACAGATGGACAGATTACTTCTAAGTTTGTTTGTTTTGTTTTTTTAAAGCATGATCTGAAATAACATCATATTCACCTAATTATCAAACCCTTCCTGACCTGATGAATCAGGGATTTAGATTAGAGGAAAGAATAAATTGTGCAAGTAGCTGATTTTAGTGTGAGACTTTAAACACTTTCTTAATGAAGCTCTTTTACTTTTCTACTCTGCAGACCAAGTAGGACTCAACACATCCTGTGAGTCACGGAATTCTTTGCACCAGTACTGATTTTCTCCATCACACTTGTACACCATTTTTTTGCCTGGAGCACTGTGGTCTAATTCTGGAAGATTTAAAGATTTATTGCTGAATGTTGGTTTTAGTTCCGTGAGAGAATCCTTTTTTTTTTTTTTTTTTTTTTTTAAGTAAAATGGCGCATTGTTTAAATGGAGACGTCGCCTTCTGACTATGTGGAATCATCACTCCTACTGTCATTGTGCCCGTCACTTCACAGAAGTGTGTGTGTGTGTGAGTGTGTGTGTGTGAGAGAGAGAGCGAGAGAGAGACAGACAGACAGATTGATTGATTTCAGGACTCCAGTCCTTGATTTGCAAATTGTCCTCTGATTAAAGCCAGAGCTGACAGATAGCCGTGAGCAGGCTACAGGCTTTAACAATGCTGTGGTTGTTGGAGGTTGCAGGATCTAGTTCTTTCTTAAACCTTGATTTTCAATACCAGTTTTATACTTGTTAGACTTTAGGTAGATGACAAAGTGTGCGTTACTGAAGCCACCACTCTAGCAGTGCAGAAGCAAATGATCCCTATAGTGTTGCATTGATTGATTTAGTCTTAATATAATGCATTTTGTTTGCTTTACTCACCTAACTCCTTGGTGCACTAACCAAAATATGGGCAGGCTTTACCTTTCCAAGGTCAAGTGATAATATCTACAATTTTGTACACCACAACACCACAATTTATAAACCACTGNGTGTGTGTGTGTGTGTGTGTGTGTGTGTGTGTGTGTGTGTGAAGATGCCACCTGAGCATTGTCAAATGAATAGTGCAGTCTTGGAAGTGTGAAAAGAATGTTTTGTTTTTTTCTTTAGTAGGATTATACTTGACCTCAGCAACAAGAAGAATGTAGTGGAAGTGATTTCCTTGGTAATTGTGTCCTTTAAACTACACTATATGGCCAAAAGTTTGTGGACACCTGACCATCGTACCCATATGTGCTTTTTGAATATCCCATTCCAGATTCAGTTCCCACTTTGCTGTTATATATAAAACCTCCACTCTTATGGGAAGGCTTTCTACTAGAGTTTGGAGTGTGGCTGTGGGGATTTGCCCATTCAGCCACAAGAGCATTAGTGAGGTCAGGCACAGATGTTGAGCGAGGAGAAATGGGGTGCAGTCGGCGTTCCAGTTTATCCCAAAAGGTGTTCTGTGAGGCTGAGGTCAGAGCTCTGTGCAGTCACTAACTTTCTTCCACTCCAGTCTTAATGCTACAGCATACAAAGACATCCTATACAATTGTGTGCCTCCAACTTTGTAGCAGCAGACAACTTTGTAGCAGCAGACAACTTTGTGGCCTCTGTGTGGGTGTGATGCTCATGTGTCAACAAACCTTTGGCCATGTAGTGAATGTGTCAGCTTGCTAACTGGCTCACTTACCACTTGGATAGATTTGTAACTTGCTAGCAGAATTAAATCCAGTCTGAAGGTTGGTGTGTGTGTGTGTGTGTGTGTGTGTGTGTGTGTGTGTGTGTGTGTGTGTGTGTGTGTGTGTAGAGCTTCTGTTTATATTTGTCTTTCGTCTACATTGTTTTTTCCTTTTTGGTATGACCCTGTAAAAAAAAAAAAAAGGTTTTGTATATAAAAATCTTAATGGAAATATGGTATCTTAGTAAAGTTAATCAAAATTGAATGTTTCAGGTGTTTTTGTTTCTGTTTTCTTTTTGGCTTCTTAGATAAATGAGTTGAGTCATGTTCAAATCCCCATCATGCTGATGCCTGATGACTTCAAGGCCTATTCAAAGATCAAGGTGGACAACCACCTGTTTAACAAGTGAGTTAAATTGACTGCATCTATTTTCAAAATGTACTCTGATTTAGGGAAAAGTTTATTATGATATTACATTATATTGTGTTTATATTATCAATTTTCCTTTCAGGGAGAATATGCCAAGCCACTTTAAATTTAAGGAGTATTGCCCTCTCGTTTTCCGTAATTTGAGAGAAAGGTTTGGCATTGACGACCAGGACTTCCAGGTATGTTTATAATAATGTGGTGAAGTTGGGTGTGGGGTCTATAATGATAATTCATCTTTATCCACATACACCTTTCTGAGTATATCATGGTTATCGTCAGTAATTCTATAGTCTCAGCCTCAGACTCTGAAGGTCAAGCGAGAGTGAGCTTTTGCAATCATTTCTGGCCAAAAGCATCAGAATTTTGAAATTATACTTCTGTGCACCAGTTTCCAGATGAAACACAAACGTTTGAGCACCAGGGCACAACGAGCATTTTGGAGCAAGATGTAGTCACTTCACTGAAAAAGGTTTAGAATCCTGTCTTTACCAGTTATTAACGTTTTCTTTTACGCAGTTACTAGTGAGTAAATGAGATGAACAGGCTACAGGAAAAGGTCTGCAGTTACTCATCTGCCATGTTACTCAAATTTCCTCTTTCTGTGAAAGTAGATGGTTCATGACCATGTTTGGTTTTATTAAGTTATGAAATGAAATGAAAGTCTTGAGCTTTTCTTTTCTTTATAGAATATTCACATTTACTGTGAAAGCAAAATAATTTTACAGCAGTGTCCAGTGTTTAGGTCTGGATGTATAAAATTGGAGAAGAAGAAAAAGAAGAAAAAAGTTCTTCTTTGCAACAGTATAAAGTAGATCGAAGTCTTTGGTAAAGTCTGAATTGGCGGACATCTTGCTGACACTCCCCAGCAGTTATTTTCAGCCTTAAGACCAGGCCCTTATCTGCTTGAATGAGGAGAGTCCCGAATACCAGAAATAGATCAACAAGATGATGTTTCAAAGACATATTAGAAATGGCTGTAAAATTGTCTTTGGACCTGATAACATGAAAAAAGGCAAAATTTGTCAGGTTCCTCCAGCTACAAATTTTGACAAAAAAATCTACATCTGCAGACAAAGCAAAGGACCCTGTATCTGCTCACGTGTCACTGTAAGAATCCAATACAACATGCCGATTGGCTCTTTTTGCAGTGGGGCGGGACATAGGATTGTGTAATACAGCTGTCATGCTGAATATTACATGCCGCCTCATTCATATTTCAAGCAATGGGCTGTTCATATCATCTGGGTAGATTCAGTTCTCCTTGAGGAAATACCCGTGATTAATGAGTTGTAATTGAGTCATTAAGCCCTCAATCCGTTGTCGTAAAGTGGACCATTTATTCCACGTAATGACAGCGTAATTCGAGGCCGATCCTTTTACGTCTCAGCCACCCACATACAGCCAGCGCTCCTAATATCATTTCCTGTGTGTCTCTTACTCCCACATAAAAGAAAACATTGTTCTTATTGGTGAACAGTGCTAATCACTGTGCTTTAGGCAAAGGGAAGGGCTTTTGTTCTTCCCCGAATCAACAAATCAAATATCTGGTAGTGTAGATAGCCTGTACTTTGGCTACTTTAGAGTATGCTTCGGATTTTTTTTTTCTTCATAAGGCTAAACTGAAAAACAGTTGCATAACCACCTCGGGTTGTTTCACATTCACTTCCACAACTGATCACATGCTGTCACTACACGCTGACCCACTGTTTTATTATTAAGAGAAAACACAGGTCTGATTTTAAACCTTGTGTGAATTTTTCTGCGTTTTCTGCCTTATCACTCCTCCGTCAGCTCTTCGAGGATGTAATAATTAGCCAGTGAGTTGAAAAAAGTGTGTTAAATATGGAAATTCGCAGTGCTGTGTGGCAGTGTGAAAGCTGACTTGTTTGTCTCTCCGCATTTGTGTGTAGAACTCTCTGACCCGCAGCGCACCTCTTGTTAGCGAGGCTCAGGGTCGTAGCGGCGCCCGCTTTCACACCTCCTATGACAAGAGATACGTCGTTAAGACCATCAGCAGTGAGGACGTAGCCGAGATGCACAACATCCTTAAAAAATATCACCAGGTATACATCTTAAACACATATTAAAGCTCTTTAATGATGTATTAATTTAACTGAGACGATTTTCATTGTCGAGCATGTTTTGGCTGTTGTTGAACACACACATTAGAGACCGACATTTAGACCAGTTTACTGAAAGATTGCAGCTTGTTTAAGTTCACAGATTTTATAAAATTACTGCTGGTTCCTAAAGCCAAACTGGCCTGTGTGGGGGCGACAGATCTTTCAGCTCTGTGGCCTCCAAGCTCTGGAACTCATTTCCTCAATCACTCACTTTTTCTTCTCTGTTCTCTTTCAAGAACCAACAAAAAGAAAACAGTTTCTCTTAACACCATGTCTTGCCATTGTCTCTTTTTACATGAACCGTAAAGTGACCTTGAGTACGAAAAGGTGCTGTGTTTAATAATAAATTTCATTTAGCGTTGCATTATGTGCATTAGTTATAGCGATATTGCTTTTTCATTAGCTGTGTGTTTTCTGTCTCGCAGTATATTGTGGAATGTCACGGTACCACCCTGCTGCCTCAGTTTCTGGGCATGTACCGCATCACCGTAGACGGAGATGAAACCTATATGATTGTCACGCGCAACGTCTTCAGCCATCGCCTATCCGTCTATAAGAAATATGACTTGAAGGTATGTGAAGGGAGGTGAAGAGCAATGGTTTTCTTTTTTTTTGCTATATTCCAGATGACTAAACTATGAACTGACAAGCTCTTTTTCTCTCTAAGGGATCTACTGTTGCTAGGGAGGCCAGTGACAAGGAGAAGGTAATGTTGATGTTAAAGCAGAATGCAGTTAAAACCCACTCTGAATTATTCTTATTAATTGTTTATATATTTTTATTGTTATTAATTTTCCTTATTGTTATACTTTGGCAACGTGACCAGCAAAGCTTTCAGTGATGAACAGTTTTTGTTTCATCATAAACAATGAATAACATAAAATAAATGTGAATCCTCATCCGAGTGAGTGAATGCATGAAAATGCTGCATAGTAAAACAAGCAGCACAGGTTTCTTAATGACACGGCAGCCGCTTTTTGTAATTTTTGTTAAGTTTGGACTGGTGTGTGAAACATTAGACTGTGATGTATTGTGTTGGACTTGTAACTGATGGGAATAGAAATGTTTTCTTTTCTTGGGTCAGTGTTTTTTTTCCCCACATCTTTGCTCGTAATTTTGCTCACGACAGCTTCTTGCAGGCGGTTTTGTAAATCTTGTTGTCTTGCTTCATTTGGGATTGTTCCTGTAGGCACAATAAGCTGTAGGGTTTTTTTTTTTTTTTTTTTGGCTTCATGCTCTGTTAGTCATTATTACGAAATAACAAAGGAGGAAACAAATGTAAAACCTGCCTTCTGGCACAAGCCTGTGTTTTGTGTGGTCAAGGTGAGTTAGCTTGTTACAAGGAGCTACTTTTCTCAATCTTCTCAGTTTTACATCATGAGTAAGCGTGTTTTGTTAAGGACCTTACAGTGAGAACAAAGTCCGACTAGACTTCTTAACTTCTTGTATCGCCTAGATAGGTCTGTGATAGTCATGTGCAGATATATTGTTGCTTCAGATGTACAAAACAAACAAACAAACAAACAAATAGGATCATGACTTATTGCAGGGGAGTATATTCCCAGCGTTACGGTGAAGTTCGGAGAGCTCAGGGCAGCTGTGTGCAGCATCATGGTGATAGAGATTAAGACACGTGCTCTTCTGAAATATTTAATGATGGCTTAAAAAGGAAAATATGAGAGAAATCTAACCTTTAATTGAAGTTGGATTTACAGAATTAATTGTAAGAAAATACAAATCCTTATCAAAAATGCTTTAACAAAATCATTTCACAATTATTGGCAGCCCCAGACATTCTTATAAACAGAATGTAATTGACGGATGTTACCATTTATATTTTACTTAAAGTTTATCTTTTTTCAGTGGTTAGGAACTCATCCAGCAGTCATCCATGTCGTCCTGTTTTACTCGGGTATAAATATGAAGTGACACAGGCCAGATTCCCTTAGTCATTCATCAAGAAGGGGATGATTAGAGAATACACAAATCAAAGGAGACCAAAGAGTGTTGACATTTATAAATCAGGCAGTTGCTATAAAAATAGCCTGAAATCTGCCACTGTTAGGGCAGTTTAATTAAGATGCTTAAAACAACTTGGCTATAATGAGCCTGCCTAGAAGAAGATGCAAGTGTATATTTCCCCATGTGAGGAGGATGTTTAGAGAAGCAGATTTATTCAGGGTTCACAGTTGGAGATTTGCAGAAGATTGTAGCATTCTGACATCATGAAGTCTCCAAATTTACAATCAGATGCCAACAAAATATTCTGAAGGCATGCCCGAAGAAATACTTTTTCTGTTAGCTAAATGTCTTTAAGGTAAATGTCTGGACTTACTGCTAGATGCTAGTGAACTTTGACTGGAACTGGGTTCTGTGGTCACAGTGTTAAGCATGTTGGATGACCCTGGGACCTTTGTTAGGATACTCTTAAGGACTCCATGAAGCACCATGAGATTTTTTTTAAAACAAAAATCTACCTCTGCTCAGAAAATATAACTGGGTTGTCATTTAATGTTCCATCAGGACAGTGATCTTTGTAGGACACGACTCAGGGCTGTTATGTTGGTGAAGGAAGGTAGCACAGGAGTACTAACTGCAAGGGTGCCAGTAATGCCAGTGCATGTCAATAGCATGCGTTTTCCTGTTTAATTCATTACCGGTTTAATTCATTACATCACTGCAATCCCTGAAAACCAGTGGGACATTCTGGGAAAAACTGTGGGTAAACTAAATGCTGGTGAACCGGTTGTGTTAGTTATTGGCAAATTGATTTCACCATAAATTAGTTTTAAAAATTAAAATTAAATGGCCTGTTCGTCAAAGTGGGGTCTTTCTGTGGGCTCAGGGATATTCAGTTTTAACAGCACTTTCTTAGGAATAAATATAGAATAAGCTGTGATACTCTATTCACATTTTAATGTTCATAGAAAATATGTTCAGCTGATTTATTTTCTTTTTTTTAAACTGTGGCACAGGTGTTTACAGGTATAGGTGGCTGCTTCTGCCATTTCACACTTGCATGCACTGCCACACTCGAACAGATTAAATTTGAAAATGTGAATAGCAAGGGCTACTATTTTTAAATTAAACTTGTCCCATTTAGCAGCAGTCATTGTCAGAAAGCAGCTTTACTGAAATCCAAGCGTAGAGTGCTAATGAGCGAGACAAATGTGATGGAGAAAACTTGAGAGGAAAAGAGACTCAAAATGAGGATTACAGCAGGAGCACAATTAGCTGTTTAATCCATTGCACTCACTTATGCATAGCCTTTTATTTATACAATGCCCTGCAGAATTATTGGCACCCCTCATGAACATAAAGAACCATTAATCTATAAGAATTAATACAGGCACATTATATAGTCTTATTTATACTTTTTTCCCCCCAAAATGTAATTTTGTAAGTTTTGTTCTACAAGCGACTGCTTTCACCCTTACAAGCTTGTAATTCCGACCCTGCTGATAATTAGAGTCTCTTCTTGTAAAGTATAACAAGATTAGAGACACTTATAGTGTGATCTCAGTCTACTCTTCCATGCAGGATATTTTAGATTCTTAGGTTTGTGCATTGCCTCCTCAGTTCAAATCATAAGGTTCAAATTCAGAGACTGAGACGGTCAGTCAGATGATTTGTGCAGGTCAACAATAATTTGTCTCTTTTATGCTGAAAGGATTTAATTAATGTGTCCTTGTTATTTTATACATTCATTTTTGCTCATTTTTTTATTTATTGGGCAGTGGTAGCTCAGTGGTTAAGATTACTGATCAGAAGGCCTTGAGTTCAAATCCCAGCGCTGCCAAGCTGCCACTGCTCAGCCCTTGAGCAAGGCTCTTAACCCTCAACTGCTCAGTTGTATAAATGAGATAAATGTAAGTGGCACTGGGTATAAACATCTACCAGAACGCCATAAATGTATTGAAGGGTGCCAATGGAATGAAGGGAACTTACATTTACATGTAATTCATTTAAGGCAGATGCTTCTATCCAGTGTGAGTTACACTTGAGCTGAGCAGATGAGAGTTAAATTCTTGCTCAAGGACCCAGCAATGGCAGCTTGGCAGTACTCGCAATCTTTGGATCAGAAGCCCAGAGCTCTAACCACTGAGCCACCACGGCCCTACAGGGAACTGTAGCTTGGGTTTGGTGGCAGCCGTCTATTTCTTTTGTTGTCATAGAGACCTTAGACAAAAATAGGTTAAATTTAGTGCTATAAGCAGTTCTTCAGGTTGCCCCTGTATGGAACTTTTTAAAGGTTCAATGTTCAAACCCATTCAGGAATCTAGAACCTAAAGAACTCTTGAGGAACCGAGTTAAATTTAAATGTATATACCTTTACCCAGATGTATACATACTTGCACCATAGCTTTTCCAGTTATATATGGTGTGATGTTATATAAGTGCTGTTATATCTAAGCTAGCAGTAGATCAGCAGTCAGAAGAGTATCATAAGGGTACACACGGTGTTAAATCTGCAAGAGTACGTACAATAGACATGATAAATACACACAATATGGGAATGTGTCAGCAGCAGAATGCCAACATGGCAGTTAAAAGCGCAGATAACATGGAGTACAGCAACTTCAAAACCACACACACACACACCTTGGTTAATTACAACTAGCCCGGTTTTAACCAAGGTTTAAAGGTGTGTACTTTTTTCATGTACACTTTTGATGAATGTAGAAGGACAAAGGGTGAGATGCACATGTGACTACTCAACAGTCGATCAACATTTATATGTTTGAGAGCAAGTATGTAAATATTTCAATGTGCTCCCGCAGTTCATATCACTGGGAGGATAGAAATTTTAGACATGCTGTTGAAGAAGGTAGAGCTCAGTTTTAAACCCGGCACTCAGTTTCAGAATCAGCTGGTTGTGCAACGCACAGGTTGCTGGTGGTCAGAAGTGGCATAAGGAGACCAGACATCTATTTTAATCCTGTTATTCTCCCACACACATTGCATCTAATCCCTGTTGTATCCCTGGGCTCTCGTCTGGTTGTGCAAGTCCTTCACTGATGCCAAAATGGCTATTCAAGATAAACACGCGTCCTCACGTACAAAGTGTGTGCTCACACACACACACACACACACACAAACTGATTGCTTTTCCGTTATTTAGCACTTAATTATTCTTTTAATTATCATGTTCTCTCTTATAAGCAAATAGCAGGCATTACACACTGATCACACAGTCAGTTCAGTGTTTGATAAAAATGACCTAGGACCTGACGAAAATGCAGTTTTGTCAGTGGTAATGATATTGTGGTGCAAAAATGATTATAACAGACATCATCAGCTGGCTTTTATTGAGTATGCCAGTAGTTTTAGTTAATCAGAGGGTTACTTAAACAGCAGAGCCATCACTTATAACTGTAAGTATATAATATAACTTTAAATCAATGTCAGTAACATGATTTCACACACAGGAGCAGATTTACAGTTCACTGACCGAGGGCCCAGAGTGGGGCAGCTGCCTGTTTTGCCCTTGTTAAGAGATTTCAAGTTCAAATCCCATCAGTGCCACAGCTGTCCAAGAGAGCTTAGACCCACCTTATAAATGAACAGGGATCACACACACACTAATTTTCTGTAATGATTAGCGCCACCTAATACCCACATTGTGTTTAGGTGTCTTTCAAAATAGCATTATGAATGCTTTAGCAGTGCCTAATGTGTAACCCAGAGGAAAGTGTGCCACTGTCATTGTAGCAAGAAATGCTGGTCTAATTACAAAATTTGTGATCTCGTTGATTTTAAAAGGCATCTTGGGTCTCGCCTTGCTGCCTTTGTGCTGCTAATAGCGGCCAGAAGCAGATTTGGTCATGGACTTGTCCGTTTAGCACTCTGGTGGGCTCCATGTGGAGGATTAGTGTGACAGCTCTCATTTAAGTTGATGTTTCTTTTAGGAGAAGCAGCAATGTGTAAACCCCAGGCACTTTATAGCAACATTGTGATTTTCTGATTCAGTGTTGAGGATGATTTTGCTGCTTACACTGTATTACCTGTTGTACTCTGGTATATTCTCAAAATGTAAACACTGAGCTATTTTGTCACTGTAATTGACAAGCAATTTAAGCTCATTTCCATATATAAAAGGCAGATATTAATGACGCATTAAAAATTCCCAAAGTACATTGTCTAATTTTGTATCCTTCTGTGATCAGGAAGTAAAATGTCTACTTCTCAGTATATAAACTTCCTGTGAATGTGAATAAGGAAGTTCTGCAGCAGGTCTGTCTTTTATGACTCCACAGCTCCCTCTAGGGAGGTACTGTGTTAAAGGAATAGTATGTGTTACACATAAAGTGAATAAAGGCTTGGTCATGTGGATGTTTAATGATTATAATGCTGTTTAATACGTTTTAGGCTACAGAATAAATTTTACGTTTCTGAGATCAGTGAAAGCAGGTATACTGATGAGGTTGCAGATGATATACTAGTATATAAAAAAAATACCCAGTAATTTATAAGCTAGTAGAGATTTTCAAACTGGTTTTGTTTTTCACATGGAATGCTGCATGCGTTCACATTGCACGAAGTTGTACACAGTGTCTGATCATGAGCCCATTGTGACTCTAGGGCACTGTCCTGAACACAAGCCATGTCAATCAGACCCACACAAAACCTGTTAATTTTTCAAATCCATGCAACAGACAATGACGAGCTGGTTAGGAAAATGAGCCTGGAGGGATTTATGTGAATAATATTTCAGGAATATTATTTTTGCTATAAAAATATGATACTATGTTTTTGGGGTTTTTTTGGCTCCATTGTTTGATTTCAGTTTGGTTAAAATTGTGGTTGAGTCATAGTTTTGAAGATATTGTGATATTTTATCTGGATCACTCACTCCTACAGTACCAGTGAAATGCTTGCACACGTTAGATTGAATATAAATTTTTAAAGTCTTAAAGGTATTTTGCTAAAGGTTTGAAATTTATTTCTGGAACAAATGTATAAATTTATTTTGAATCAAAATGTATACTTAATTAGTTTTTACTTAAAGAAAGTAGCTTTTACTTAAAACTAAATTAAATAAAAAATTAATTTGTTTCCCCGAGGAAGTGGTTTTAATTTACAACAGCCAATAAGAGATGATGAAAACTATGAGAAGTTGGTTATGAAGATGCAAAGATTTTGCAAAGCTTCATTAGGAATACTGTTAAGGAGAATTATTAGGAATTGTCATTATTAGGAATAACAGTTTTGATTTGAACACTATTTTGGTCACTGCGTAATGCCACGTTTCATTCTATCAATGTCTTCATGACTGTGTATATAACACTGAACGCTCTGTTGTTATTTGCTATAAGGCGAAGGAGCTGCCTACATACAAGGATAATGACTTCATCAACGATGGACAGAAAATATACATCGATGAGGAAAATAAAAAGATATTTCTTGAGAAGCTCAGGAAGGATGTGGAGGTAAATGCAGTATGTTTTTTTACACCATCTACATGCACACTTTCAAAGTAAATTTTAATTTCTCTTAAACCGCTTTTCAAATATTTGTGACTGTTAATATTTTGACTATTACCCTTGTTGTGTGTGTGTGTAGTTCCTGGCCCTGCTGAAGCTGATGGACTACAGTCTGTTGGTGGGGATCCACGATGTGGAGCGAGCGGAGCAGGAGGAAGTGGAAAGCGAGGATAATGAAGGAGATGATGAAGGAGAGAGTGATGGAGGGATTGTTGGAACACCTCCAGACAGCCCCAGCAACACTCTGGACAGCACCAAACCCCTTTCACCGGGAGACTTTGACCCTACTATTGATGTCTACGCAATTAAAAGCCACGACAGTGAGTGGAGACGGTGACATTGCAGTAGCCCTAGTTATGTGCACATTTATTAGTGCATTTAATGTACCTGTTAAAACTGTGAATAATGATCCCCAGCTCCAGGCTGCATAAACTTGTGGAAACTAATACTTCCGCCCCTCCTTTTTACACACCTCTCTCTTTTTCTAAACTAATTACCTTGCCCTTAATGGTATTAATCAGGTTCTGATTAATGCTTGCTGATACTGCATACAGCAAATCATTTCAGGATTGAATTGCCCTATAAAGACATGAACGAGTCGCATTTACACAAGATGCTTGGACAAAGGGGTATATGTTATTTTATACCACAGTTAGTTCCGGTCCATTAATTTGATCGAACGGCATTCCAGGGGTGCCTATATTTCCCTGTAAGTGCACCGGGACATTTCACGGTGTGTATCATTCCACTCATGTGTGTTTGCCACATAAATATTCCACTTCCTAGTTCAAAACCGTTACTACAGTAGTGTTAGTGACATCATCAGTGGACATGGCAAATAACACTATTCAGGAACAAATAAATAAAACATGAAATCTCATCAGATGAAAAGGAAGAAGGGATGCCAGTTTTAACGGAAGCACCGGAATGTACAAATCAGTGTGAGCTAGATAGACAGATAGCCAACATGCTATAAAGGATCTATTTCTGCTAATGGAGCAAAAATAAACACAGCATTTGGCCATATTGTTACCTACAGCCGAGTCTATATTCAGTAAAGCCGTAGTCCTGCTCATTCGATACCTCTTATCATTCAGCTAATTCATACTACTTAAGTATGTCTTTATTTTAAAATTGGGGTTAAAGTTAAGATTAAAATCTTTCATTTAATTACACGATATTCTGTGTTGCTACAGTATCAGTAGATTGGGGAGTGTCAGTGATTGCATAACAGCAGGTGCTCTGAAGTCGGTTATTTGTATAAAGTTCATCTCCAAAAATTGGCCAATTGCTGTATCTACGAGGTAGATGTACCTAATAGTTTGGCCACTGAGTGTATATTATAAAAGAGCTTTGGCGCTTTGACAAATTTAGCAGCGTTTAACAGATCAGTAGTGCATCTGTACAAAGAAATAAATGAATCATTGTAGACCTTGTCAAAGAACAGTCCAACAGTGTGATGAATTAACACAGTACTGGACCTGAATATTATAGAACTGACTCACTAGCTTCCTCTTGATGTATTTAGCTCCGATTAATTTCCTGAAATTTTAATCAGTCCTGGTATTTTGTTTATTATTTTTAAGACTCTCCTCGGAAAGAAGTCTACTTCATGGCTGTCATTGACATACTGCAACATTATGATGCCAAGAAGAAAGCAGCTCATGCAGCCAAAACAGTCAAGCATGGAGTGAGTGCCTCTTTTATTATTCACTATTGTCTTAGCAGTGTGCTCCATTGGTAAGCGCTTAATACAGGAAACATAATAGGCACTTTTCCACTACATGATCCCAGGAACTTTTTCAGGAACACAGCAACTCTAGGCATGTTTCCTCTGAAGGAACTAGGGCTGATTTTAATCCCTGCGCCAGGGACATGTGAATCTGGAATGATCACTGCATAGGTCTTTTGAATTCACCACTGTTAACCGACACCCCCTGGAAGCCCTGCCCCTTTTCTCCAGATAGGGAAGTGGAGAAGGTTTTGAAGTTCATTATTGTGATACATCACTGTATGTTTGACTTGAGTCAACTAACATTAGACATGTATATCAGTTAACTATATTTATTAGGGATTCCAGTGAACATTTTTGGCCGTAAATGGTCAGAAAATGGCACTTTGTCAGCTGAAAAAGAAAAGACTGGGGGGGAAAAAAGCAACATGTCTAACACTTGACAAACCATTTTAAAATGTTGTTTGATTTCCTGTACCTGTCACCACAGACGCATGGTCAAGCCCATCACAGTAGAAACTGGAGTGTATAGAGAGAGAGAGAGAGAGAGAGTGTTGTACAGTAACCACACAGCGCTTGGGAGGAAACACTCATCTGTTTTAGTAAAGGTGTAGACACATTGCTGCGTGTAATAGCTTTTTTTTTCCCCAGAAAGAAAGTGCAGTGCATGTAGAAAGGTGCAGAAAGTTCCATAACCTTAATGGAAACATCCCACATATTCTTTATTGGTTGCTTATTGTTGCATAAAGCTAATATTATTGTTTAATATACTGGGAGTATAATCACTTGTGTTACGTTCCCCCCTCTGTTTGTCTAGGCTGGAGCAGAGATCTCTACCGTGAACCCGGAGCAGTACTCTAAGAGATTCTACGATTTCATTACCACCATTCTGCCCTAAACTGGAGCAAAATGCACAGGGGTCAAAGAGGGACGCTGATGGAGGGGTGCCCAAATGCACTCACCCACCCTTACAGCAGCTACAACCACCATTCGTTTACATTTTCTTTTTTTCTTTTTTAATTTGTTCTTTGCTGTTTTGTGGGACCATAAGTGTGATGAAACAGTAACAAGTGTAAATCTTTGTGGGAGCTATGGATTTTTTTTTTTGGCTTACAGATGCATGTCCCTTATGGCATTTTTACTTCATGTGTTATTTTTTCACTTCCTTTTAAGTGAAAGGGGAAGAGAAAGAGAGTGAGAGAGAGAGCAAATGTGATGGTGTATGTGGCTCAGCGAATGGACATGTACATGTAGAATGAAGTCACTCAGAACGGAGGCTGAGAAGAAAAGGAGCTTTCAACAGCTGTAGAATTCACAACTTCAGACACAAAGGAAATGTGAAGCTATTCCATGCAAAAATCAGTCACCCACCCCAGTTTATCAAATATTGCTCTCTTTTTTTATTGTTTTTAAATTCACGCTTTCCCAGAAACCACATTTCATCAGTCCACCCCTGCTCATCATCTCCAGTTAAACCTAAACCTACCCCTCTTCCACCCGTGCTTCATTCTGTCTTGCTCATATACTTTGTTTAAACCAGATCTGCCCTGTTCTTGCCTTTCATTTGTGTTAAAAGCTTCAGCACTTGTAGATTGACGTACTTTCATGATGTTAATTAACACATCTCTTCACGTTAATTCTCTGAAATCACAGCTCTCCTCCTCTGAACAGACTGACTGCAAAGCAAACGCTCCTGAGCTCCATTCACATGCACCTTCTGACTCTTGCATGTTCCTACAGTGTTTCACATGAGTGTGTGGTGGTGTTTTATTTTTTTAATTTTTTTGTTTTTGTGTGTTTTTTAAATGACCGGTAGGAGGTTGAGACGATTTGTCATCATCATGAAAAGGCGTTCGAATGAACTAAACAGAAGCAACAGCATTGGTGGCAATCACTTCAGTCTGTAAAATCTGTTCTGGGAATGATCTTTCACTTGCCATCAGCACCTTAAACTGTTGCACTTGTTTGTTTGTTTTTTTAAAATTAGGATCTTTTGGTCTGTTACATACTGCAACAGTAGCACTATGAGGCACTATTGAATGCAGCCCGTGGATTTGTGTCGTCACAAGTATGCTTGATCTAGGCAGAAAACCCATAGTTTACCTCTGACGTCATTTAAACAAATACACACTCACACTTGCTGTAATGTTAGCTACAGTGTTCATTGGGGGAGTCGGAGAAAAGGAGGATGGGGGTCCTGTGTGTAGTGAAATTTCTTTTGCCAGTTTTGTAAACTTGACGTTTTAAATTGGCAGTCGAGTCAACAGTGTATTGTATATTTTGCACATAATGAACCAGAAGTTGAACTAATCCCTCTGGTTCGGTAGAGTGGTATTCACCTGGAATGCCACACCTGTACAAAATGGTCTCGTAACTGATTCATAAGAATTCGAGTCGACTCTTAGGAAAGGTAATGAATCGTTTCTTGCTTCATTCATATAAAGCCCTGCGCAATCGCTCGAACTTCTATGAATTTTGCATGAAATCGGTGTTGCTGGTATTGATCTGTTGAAACATGATAACACCATCTAGAAAGTTAGGACTCTTTTTTTTAGAATCAGCATTTTCCTGTGTGTTGATTTGATTTAACTGAACATTTTTTTTTTAATGAAATGCACAGTTTTTATTTGCATTTTAAGCAGCACATCCCTGTCGAGTGAAGTGTTTTGATAAATGAAGAATGTTACTGTTTTGAATTGTGCAGTACTGTAAAAAAGTTTTTTTTATATATATAAATATATATATAATGCATGTTGCATTTCTTTTCCCTGTTCAGCCTGAAGCCGTGTGTAACCGCCAGCTCTCCTAAAAGAAGAAAAACCCAACACAAAAATGTCCGCTTCTCCCTGCTTTATACTGTCAGCGATGTATACACTGTGCAAGAGTCGTGCCTTTTTACTCCAAATTATTTAATTTTGTATTCTTAATCTTAGGTTTTTTTTTTTTTCCAGATGTAAAAAATTTTATTTTCTAATATCTGTGTGGTTGGAAGAAAAAAAAATCCCAGGCTTAGTTTTTTTAGTGTGTTTTTTTTTAGGATTGTTGTTTTTTTTTGTTTGTTTTTTTTGTTTTTTTTGGTTACTTCTTGTTTGGCTGTGTATGAGGAAGAAGCTTTTGTGTTTTGAGAATAACACTTTAAACCATTAACACCTTTTGAGTTCCCGCAGTGAAAATGGGCCCTGTGAAAGCTGAGTGGGACTTCTGTCACAATGTTTTTATTGTTTTTATTATTTTTTTTTTTTTATCAATTTAACCTCAGTATTATCATTAATCCAGACTATTTTGCTATTTTTTAATCTGTTGTTGTTTTTATTATTTTGTTTTTCTTTTGACCATTTTGCGCAGTGAGTCTTTTTTTTTTTTTTCTATTTTAAGTCTTCATTTTGGGAACAGGAGACAGAGAGAGAGAAAGAGAGAGAGTGACTCTCCCTCCAGTCGTCGTGGTCTTCGCATTTGCAAAGAAGAAAAAAAAAAATTACATTTGCTTGAATATACTTGTGGTTTTGACACGCAGCAGCGCTCAACCGGAAACCCGCTTCATCTCGCGCCTTTGGCCTTCAGATTTGCCAAATCAGCACTCAGACTCTGCGCACAGGTTCTTCATTGTCATGTAGAAATCTTCACAGAAATGTATGGAAGTTGTATTGTGCTATTATCAGTCACTGTCTCTTTTCTAAGGCTGTATTAAACGCGGCGAAACGTGTGTGTCCTGTTTAACTCCACAGCTAGTTGATGGGAAGAGAGAGAGAGAGAGAGAGAGAGCCCCCTCCATGAGCCTGTAGGAATAAAGGTTTGCTGAGTGACAGTCGAGGAGGGCAAGTGTTTGGAAGAGTGTTTTAAAGGAGGGGGAGGGGGGGGGGGGGGTTCAGAGTTTATGATGTTAACAGATAGATATAATACACTCCATTTCAGAAGCATCGCTCAAAACCAATAAAGCACTTTGCAAATCCTCTCGCCTGTGTGTTTTCTAATACACTGCACTTTCAGCATAAATCAACCCTAACTCAGTCTCAGCATGTGTGCAGCATTCTCCAGTTGCTTATTCACTAAGGGTACCAAACAGTACTTTTCCTTGTTCCATCAAGGGTACTTTTTTTTTTGCATCTTCAGTAGGCCTATATAGCCTTTACCTTGGAAGATGCACCTTTAATTAGCTTTTAGAGAATTTACGGTACAGCGGTGGTCCTCAATTAAATTCTCAAATTAAAATCTTTAATAATTTTAAAGGTACAGTTTATTTCCGTGTCTAGGTGAAAGGTACCTTCGATGATACCACTCCAGTGATAAGGAAGAGTACCTTTGTTTCTGAGAGTGTGCTGTAACATGCATGGACTCTGAGATCAGGCTGAAGTGAACGCAGCATGGATGCGTGAGATCATGCGTACAAGTGTGCAGTGACAAAATAAGCGCATTTACATATGCTTATATATACATATACATGCTTATTATATATTTAATATTAGGCTGTGGTGATTTTCTGTAGCTGTGTTTATGTCAGGATCTTTCCATGGTCCAGGCTGAATTGATGATTATGTAGCCTACAGTCAGCCTATAATATATAATATTTCTGTATTGCCTTTGGTGGTTTTAGGCCAAAGACTATTTTAAAAAGCCGTGGAAAAAATGAATTATGAAATTGAAAGTGAAATTATGGGGTTAGCACGTGGGTGTGCAGAGTAGGCTACCTCATCCCTGCACAGTTTAGGGGTTAATTTTATGCATAAATAAATAAATCTGTTTGTCCATGTGAGAAAATGCTGATGCTGCAGATATCAGGAGGAGACTTGGAAATGAGTTTAGAACTGAATCCTCAGCGGATCATATCAAAATAGCTTGCAACTGTGCACATTTTTCGACATTAATAGACAAATAAGTTCTCCCTTCCATGGGAAACTGGGAATCAAGTAAAGAAAAAAAAACTGTACATTATTAAAAAAAAAAAAATAAATCAGCTCGCGCACTGGCAGACCAGGGTTTTGTTTGCATTGCAATTTCACTGATGGTTTAGTATTCTTTACTAGACAAATAATACCATTTTATCTCCCCTAAAATATAGTCTAGACTCACGTAAATAAAAGAGAGATCATATACATTTTAATTTCTTCTTACACCTGTGCTACAGGCCAAGGTGAATATACCTAGCCATACACACCTTAGCCACGTGAGACTCTTTTGTTATTGTATGACTAGATGTGAAATTTGGGGGAAATATACATAAATATAGTTTTTACATTTTATTGTAAACCAAAGTTACGGTGTTTTTGGCCTACATCCATCTTCACCTTTTCAATTGGATTCTTGGAGAAATAACAGTAAATAACAGATCAATGCAAATTCACAGATGACTTAATATTCTGTCGATTTTATTAGACAAATCAACATGCTATCATCTTTCACCTAAAATCTGAAGTATAAATCCGAGAGAGGAATCGATGCTTTGCAAGTCATGAGGCCCGTTTGCGCGGTAGGAATGGGAATTTTATCTCTTCCGTTCCACCTTAAATGCCTAAGCCCTGCCTCCCTGTAGGCGGAAGTTACACTACTTTCTTTCACCGATTGGGGGCGACAAAAGAACACAAAATGTCCTCCTGGCGCTGTGCCACAATTAGCCCAGACTCTAAAGAGACCTGTCCGCAATTGTCGCGTATTCGTATCAAAATGCAGCGATGTATAAAGGTGAATAGAGCCTTAAAGGTCCAGTAGATGTTCCTGAGCAAGTGAAATCTTTTAGATGTGTTTGCTTTAAGGCACAAATGACGCTTTACGGCCACGTTTGCGGTTTTCTGCGTCATGGCTACTCAGCTCGGCTTCGGAAATTGGAGCGTGTCACACCGTTAACCCCTTGTTCAGATTAGATTTATGAAAGTATAACACATGCACTTGGGATAGCTTGGCTTTTAAAAGTTTGGGCTAAAAACAGGCTTGTCTGTATTACCAGCGTGGAGATGAACCTGTAAAGCTCTGCAGTCTATTGTTCGGTTCTGGCTTCAGCAGTGCAGGATGTGTTCCTGCGGCCCTTCATTCGCTCCCAGCCTGATGAGCTGGACAGGGTTCTGTTTAAAATGCTCATAGGCAGATGTGTTGTTTTACTCAGAACCCGAACCCTTACTGTAGAACTGAACCGGTACTGAATGCCAGCGGGTAAGAAACAGAGGCGTTCATTCATGCAGAAGGAAACCGGCTGCTGAAGCCGCTGAAGGCGTCACTGCGCTCATTTCGGAATTAAGTGCGATTATTACGTCATCTGTTTATTCTAGAACTCACGAGAAACGAGTTTGGCTCAGAGGCTCAGAAATAAAATTAAACCCGCCTCCAGTTTTACCTGCTTTTGTTTTTGTTTGTTTGTTTGTTTGTTTTTTCGTGCTGAAAAAATTCCCATTATAATCACATTGCCCGGTTTTGTGCTCACCTGGTCGCGTTTGGTTAAAAAGAAGGCGTTATAGCTACACAGAGAGCATTATGAGAGACATCTGCTATAACCGGCTATACTTCCCTCGAAACAAAAGCGCCATTTTAAATAAAGTGCATTTGGGTCATTTTTAATAATAAAACTAGCCTCTACGAAATTTATTTTCACAGTGATGCCATAAAAAAGCTATTTCGTATATTTCGTTCCCTAAAGAACCTTCTTAGGGTTTTTTTTGTTTTTTTGTTCTTGTTGGTTGTGGTGGTGTTTTTTTTTTTTTTTTTTTTTTTTTTTTATAAACTGTTGTGTCAAAAAAATCATTTCATCTGTACATATTTTTCACACGAAGGCGAAAATAATTCTTCAAAAAATATGGTTGCAGTACCATGCACGGAAAGTTTAGTGAATTTTTTTTTTTAGTGAAAGATTGTTTCACTATGATGTAAAGCCATGTATCCTGCGCTGTAAGGATTATAGTGTGTGATGTACTAGGGTCTATATAACCTTTTTGGCAGCTCTACCTTTTGTCTAGAGGAGCAGGTTATATTACACACTTCTTATAAACCTCTTAATGTCCCTTACAGCTGAAGGAAATTTTAGTCCCTTACAGTCTACACGATTATCACATTCAGATCAATGTATTTAGCAGTCTAATATCAGTGTCCATTTACTGTTTCTCCTCATGTGCTCTTGTGCTCTCTGATATTGCTGTTTATTGTCAAATGCTGTTAAAAAAATAAACAGTAAAGATGCAGTTTACTGACTCCTGTGTCATGATGCTCCAGGCCAGCATTCCCAACAGCTAATGAAAGCTCTTTTATGAACTGATTTTGTGAAATTTATTGGGGAAATCGTATTTTTCAAAGAAAAGAGAGAAAGAAAAGAAAAAGCCTTGTATAAAGTTCATTTTTTTCTGCTTCATTTTACAAGCATTCACCCATTTTCACCAAAATAAAGTCTTTAAATCCGAAATAAACTCCACAGACCTCCTCAGGACAGATTGTTAGTAATGAACATAATCCAAATAGTCAAACATTAGGCTCATTATTTAAATGTGTGCAACATTTTTTTTTTTTTTTGGCAATTTAAACCTTAAAATTTTAAACTATTATTATTATTATTATTATTATTATTATTATTATTATTATTATTTTCCTGAACTTTCCACCTACAGAGCACATTGGGTCCAAGTTAATAATATTATTAATAATATTATCAAATGTATTATAAATAAAATACATTTGATGATGGTTAAGCAACACATTAACACAATCCCACACACCCCATGCATCGTTCCCGGACCCACCTTGAGTTTCACTGCTATTTAAAAAAAAAAGAAATCCTCTCATTTAAACTGTATTAAAACAAGTTCAGCTCCAAATATGCCTTTTATTAAATCTAATAAAAATAATTTTCTGCCTGTAGACTCCTATTGACCAGTGTTTTGCTTTTTTTTTTTTTTGATTTCTGTGAAGTGAAGAATTCAGAGAAAATGATTATGGATGTAAATTAAAGGGTGGATTGGACTCCTGCATGCTGGGGTTTGTTGATTCTATACATTTTACACTTACATTAAGGAGCTAGTTTCTATCTTCTACCTGCCCGCCGAAAAGGCTGAAAAAGAAAACCAAAGAGAACTGAAAAAGAGTGTTTGTGTGTGTGATCTAAACTCTAGTGAAGAGATTCTCATAGTGAGGTCCAGGGGCTCGTGCATAAGCATAACCAGGGATCTGTGGGTTTTTTTGTTTGTTTGTTTTTTGTTTTTTAATTAATTTACAGTGCTGGAACCCGTATTTATCAAAGTGATTATATTTATTATTGAGCTCTTACAGTTATTAACATGTTTGTTTAGTTGAATTGAATGGATTTCATCCCAAACTCAATAACTGAAAAATAAGCAGGTCTGTAAATGGTAGAAGGTTCAGGAATAAAAGCTCTATGTTTCTAATAAATACTCAGAATATTACTGTGCACATTTAAATATGTTCATGAAATAAATCTATACTTATTCATTATTTTTTTTATATATTTCTGGTGGTTTTGTTCACGCTCATGGGCTGTGATGTCAAGATGATGTCAAAAAAGTATTAATGCACAGTGTTGTCGGTGTTGAACTTTATTGTAGTTCATAATATTATAACAGTCTAACATCGTTTTTTTTTTTTCTTGTTTTTTTTGGACTTATTCGGCCTACATTCAACCAAAACAGTCACGAAGCTGTTGTGCCGTTTTCGTTTTACATAATGACTGTAACTGTTACAGGGACTTATGCTGGATTTCTTTATAATATTATAATAATAAATTAAATAAATGGCGCAGTGGCCTAAACACGTGACCTACTGGTTTCACTCATCTCTTCTTTCCGATATATAAAGAGTAGTCTTTAGTAACTGAAATAATGCTGTTGGAAATCAGAGCAGATCGCAATGTGGACACACACACACTCACACACACACACACACACACACACACACACACACACACACACAGAGAGAGAGAGAGAGAGAGAGAGAGAGAGAGAGAGAGAGAGAGAGAGAGAGAGAGAGCTCTACATATTTTATTGTATTGGCTATTTCATGTCTTATACTTTGAAACCAACCAAAACGTGATTTGATTTTCCCCACATTCTGACTGAATCGCTGTGGCCTGTCAGGGTTCAGTTTGCTGCTGGATTCCTTTATTGCTGTTTTAACTACAAATCTTCTGATTTTAACACCTTTAGCCTGCTTTCTTTTCTGTCTGAGGAGTCAATTTGACTTCAGGATGCTGCTCATTCCCACCAAAGCCCTTCTTTGCCCTGAGGTTCAATAGTAGCCGTGCGTGTGTGTGTGTGTGTGTGTGTGTGTGTGTGTGTGTGTGCGCGCGCGCTCGCATGTGTCAATCAAACTGAACCGATTCAGATATAGCATTGTTTGGAGCTGAGTCAGTCTCTTTCCCCTTCTCTCACTAAACAAAGCCTTCAGTCCAGAATAGGTGCCTTTATACTGAGAGAAATGCCAGTGATCAGGTTTGAATAATATCTAATACGAGTAAAACGCTCTGAGAAACTAAAAAGAGCCCTTAAAGAATACTATATTTGAAACGCATTTACTGTAGCAGAAAGGTTGAGAAAGAAGGAAGAGTTTTCCCTTGAAGAGCTTATTTTATATGGCAAAGACTCCGCATTTTATATCATGCTGTCTTCTAAATGAGATTTCCTATTCTGCCTAACCTAAACCTATAACCTAATGTGAAATCTTGCAGCTGATTTTTTTTTTGAGCCAAAGGCCTAAATCTGCATCCTTTTGACAAGTCATTTCTTTAAATTGTAAAAAAAAAAGACGTATTATTATTATTATTATTATTATTATTATTATTATTATTATTATTAATGTTGTTGTTGTTGTTAATAATAATAATAATAATAATAATAATAATAATAATAATAATAATGATAAATCTCAGTAAAAAGGTATACCTCAATACCTCAATATAGCATTCTCTCTCTCTCTCTCTCTCTCTCTCTCTCTCTCTCTCTCTCTCTCTGTCTCTCTCTCTGTCTCTCTCTCTGTCTCTCTCTCTCTCTCTCTCTCTCTCTCTCTCTCTCTCTCTCTCT
>CM074966.1:11763501-11785242 GCA_037577455.1 Pangasius macronema | reverse complement strand
CCACAACTTTTTACAAAATTTGGGTTCCTTTAATAATCTATTTCGTTATGTGTGTACTCCACCAACTCTGACCCCCCCCCCCCCCCCCCCCATATTCCCTCCTCCCCTCCCCCCTCCATGTGTTTTTTTTTCTTTTCTTTTCTTTTTTTTTCTTTTCTTCGTTTTGTTTTGAGATGTGGGTAGAAAAAGTGAAAAATTAATGCCTCTGAAAGTGAATAATTCCAATATACCTTGTTCTGACAAAAATATAATAATAAAAATAAATAAATAAATAAATAATAAAAAAAAGTGAGGGGTGGTTTATGTTTACGTAAGAATGTCTTTTTTTTTTTTTTTTTTTTTTTTAGAGCATCGACGTGTCTTAGTTCATTGAGTACGATTTTTTTTGTAATTTATGTGTAATTAGAGATGCCGAATTAACTTATCACCAAACCACCGAAATTTTTATATATATATATATATATATATATATATATATATATATATATATAAAATATCGAATTGTTTGTCCTGTGCCATGCTGAGTTGTGTTTTTGTTTTGTGTAGAGAAAAGTTTTCATCCACCATCTTTAAAGGCAACAAGTGAAGTGAACCTGTACGGATGGAAAGAAAAGCACACGGTTTCGTTTAGTTTCTGTAGGATATATTACAGTGTGTAAGACTGTAGACTGAGTGGCATCTCATTAGTTAAAGCTGCGCTGAATCACGAAGGTATGCAGACGCAAGCAGAAAGACCAAAGTGTAGGTCTGAAGGGTCAACGATACCCCGCTTGCCTCCCAATTTGATTTAGTGGGAATGAATGGAAGTTGTTTCTGGAATGTTCTGTGGACTCTTCAGCCAGTTGATTTAGAGATTTTTTTTTTTTTTTTTGCTTAAAAGTATTAGGAGCTCATATGTTGGGAGTGGATGTTTAATTCTCTGTGGAGACATGATGCAGGTTTTTACTTTATTCAGACTTTTTGAATGCTTGTATGTACGTGTGTGTGTGGATTTGACTACTCGTTTAACAGAGCAGTCAAATCTTTCCTGTTTCGGTGGGGAAAACAGTAGCGCGTTTCAGATACTAGAGACTAGATTTCCAAAGCCGGGCAAAAATGTGCTTTTCACTCCACACTTGAGATATTTGTGAATATGTATATTTAAAATTAAACCAGATTCATTCGATTTCATTCATCTGTTTTATTATTTGGTAATTTTTAAAAAAAAAATCTTAATTCCTATGCTTCTTCTTGTTGTGTTCAAATAATTATTTTTATATTGTATGTATTATTTTGACTATTGGTTCTGCATTGTGCCGTAAAGAATGAAATAAATAAATAAACAAACAAACAAATGGTGTAAAGGATATGGAAAATTGATATGTTTCCAGCTCTGAGCTTTTGCACAGCTGTAAATGTCATTTTAGTTATTTTTTTAAATTAGAAAACCAATTTTATGACTCCCCGGCGCACACAGTTTTAGAACTGAATTAATACGAAATATCGTGAACTGCTGCGTTTCTCCTTGAGTGGCTCTGAACCACGATGAACCAGAAGTCATCTCTAGCCTTACTTTGTAATTGCACTAGCTTTGAGTAATTATCTACAGCTATATTATTAATATTGTTATCCCAGAAAACAGAAAGTGTGAAAGATGATTATTGCAATCTCTTTTAGATCCATTTTTATGCTATAAAGCCTCGTTAATGTAGTGGAATTATTGAGAAAAGGAATCTTTATAGGATCTAAAAAAAACCCCAAAACAATTCTTGATCCGTGACTGGAATTGTGTATTGTTTAACCTGTTCGTTATGTTGTTTTTCTGCTCTCTTTAAGGCTGGGCTCATGTGGTTTGTGCACTCTACATCCCAGAGGTGGAATTTGCCAACGTCTCCACCATGGAGCCCATTGTTTTACAGTCTGTCCCTCATGAGCGCTACAATAAGGTGAGCTCACTACGTCATTTCAGCTCTGAATAGTTACCATTAAAGGCTTAGCGTGTGTGTGTGTGTGTGTGTGTGTGTGTGTGTGTGTGTGAGAGGGAGAGAGAGAGAGAGACTGCTCCAGTCCCTTTTTGTGTTTGTTGCCAGTCTATAATTTCAGTGCTGAACAAAATAAAATAGAAAAAAACTAATCTAAACTATATAAATTGAAGAATGTTTCTTATGGCTGATTTGCTCAGGCTTTGAGTGAGTGAAACACCTAATATCCATTTTTCTACAATTCTCACAAGTTATGTAGTGAAAAAATACCACTGTGTGTAATTTATTTAATTATGTATCAAAGATATTCATTTTTAGAAACAGAGAGAGTGTATGTGTGTGTGTGTGTGTGAGAGAGAGAGAGAGAGAGAGAGAGAGAGGTAAAATGGTTATATTGTTATCTTAATGCAAAAGGAGTCATTTCTTTCGAACTACGCATTTGACTTTAAATACTTGAAGTGGAAAAATCCCCCTTTCTTTAACTGTACAAGCCAACGCTCACGCTAATGCTCCAGTGCTTCGCGTCGTTCTCTGAAGTAAGCCGAAACAGAAAACCGTGATATTAGTTCGGACGATTATCATTCCACGCGTTTATCATATTCCTCATCTCGATATGATAAATTCACGGTAGAACTAATTCCAGCCAAGGCAGTGTGATGAAACAAGCAGTCAGCAATATGTGACACTGCATGTGATGTGTTACAAGTGCAAGTTTAATCTCATGCTTGAAATATTCAATCTGTGATGAAACGCTTTCAGTTTTCTCGGTAATTGAGTCTTCACTGCGAGCCAATTTAAAACAGCGCAGTCATTATTCGCCTGATAATCGGCGTGCTGCCAAGATGGGCTTCAGAGAGGCTTGTTAAATTGTCGATGCTGTCACAGTAAACACGCTATGCCTCTTGCAGCTGCACTGTATATACAGCATCAGCAGCTTTTCACAGCCATGAAATTACAGTGTGCATTAACAAATCGGAGTCGGAGAGCTCGGTGTTTGTGATGTGACTCCAGCGACTCGATACGGTGTGTATCGGGCAGAAGTTGCGTGTTGATAGTGACTGAATGGGCATCTTTAATATTAATACTGTTTATTATTTGAAACATTGACAAATAAGTGTTTCTCTCACGCAGTAAAAGTCCCAGTGAAAGTCATGGCCTTCCCTCCAAATTCAAAATTCATCTTTTTTTTTTTCTTGTGTATTAGTATTGCTTTTTCACAATTCAGCTGTAAATTGTACTTCATTAAATTGGCTGCTTTAAATCTACCTTTAATGAACTGGATCATTGATCATGTCTGGAGAAGTACAAGTCAGGAGCTTCAGAATGGGGGGATAATGTGATCTCGGGAAGCTTGGCCACGGCATGGTTGTTGGTGCCAGACAGGCTGGTTTGAGTAATTTAGAAATTGCTGATCTTCTGCAATGTTGGATTGTTCCACGCACGGCAGTCTCTAGACTTTACACAGAATTGTGCGGAAAAACAAAAAACATCCATGGAGCGGCAGTTTGCCTTTTTTCAGGGGAGAGGTCAGAGTAGAATGACACCGGTTGAGGCTGACAGGAAGGCTATGGAAGCTCAAATAAGCACTCTTTACACCTGTGCTGAGCAGAAATGCATCTCAGAAAGCACACCATGTCAAAGAACATGGGTTACAGCAGCACGAGACGATATCGTGTTCCACTCCCGTCAGCCCAGAACAGGAATCTGAGGCTACAGTGGGCACGGGCTCACCAATACTGGTTCCTATAAGTGTATATATGTTGGGTCTTACTGCAAAGCGACTCCGAAGCAGCCTGAGTCAGTAAACGAGCCGAGGATCTCACTCCACAAACAGACGACAACAGTATAGAGCTGCAATAATAACACACAGTCGTCAGCCATGACGAAGTTATGCCAGTACTATATGAACATGGGATTCTGTTACGTGTGCTATGTGACGTGTCTTAGTATTGACTGAGTGTTTTTTTTTTGTTCGTGCAGACGTGCTACATCTGTGAAGATCAAGGCCGTGAGAGTAAAGCAGCCACTGGAGCCTGCATGGCCTGTAACAAACACGGCTGCCGCCAGGCTTTTCACGTCACGTGGTGAGTCAAACGACGTCTAGCATGTGTCTGTTACCTCTGCTTACATTGGCTGGCATGTTTCTCTTTGACCCCATTTTTTTTTTTTTTTTTGAATTTTATTTCAAGCAGTGTCATTATGAGCATCACTTCACTGTCACCTACTTGTGCATATTGCTGCGAGATGTAATATTGATATTGTGATAAATTATCCATATAATTTTAGAGCAAAGCTTCTCAATATTTTTGTCTGTTTTCGTAGTCGTTAAAAATGATGTAGCGTTATAAAAATGTCGAACTGTGAAATGATTCTAGAAATGCTCCTAACCTAACAAATTAAAAACCCCCCCAAAAAAAATTAAAAGCTAGTTTACATAATTTTAATATTTTATATATAGTATTTATTATTTATAGCTACTAGTTTATCTTGAGTGAGAGTAGTTTGTACAAAAGTAATATTAATTAGTAATTAATAATCAACTTAACCAAGGCATGATTATTTACCTTTGCACTAGTGATGCGCAGTATATCGGCGCTCATATCGGAATTGACCGTGTTCATTTTGAATGTTGTTGTTATCGGTCATCATAGGTCAGTATATTAAAGCTGATAAATTATGGATCATTTCCTCCGGTTGAACCATCAGGGTTTTGATTGGTGCCTTCCTCATGACGTGACGTGCCAGCATGCAGCAGACTGTGGGTGCTTTAGAGGAGTTTGTGCTAGAGAGAAGAAGCTATGTCGGCTGTGTGCCAGTTTTTCGTGGTGACATAAGCGGACATCAGAATTGCAATTTTTGAGCCCCTGCCAATAAGAGGAGGCAGTAGAACAAAACATTTCTATATAACTAATTTAATAAGTCATCTGAAGCTTCAAATTTATAAAGATTATCAGATAAAAAAAAGTTTCTTCCAAATAAACAACAGCGGTAAACGTTACCAACCTTAAGCCAGTACAACAAACACTTGCGAGTAGAAGGAAATTCCACAAAGACAGTACCAAAGCAAAAGCTATCACATGCAAACTTATGGAAATGATTGCACCTGATGACCAACCTTTCAGCGTTGTTGAGGACCATGGATTCCGTCGGCCAATCGAATTCATTGAACGCCGCTACTCCCTCCCTAGCGGACGGTATTTTACTGACGTTTCATTCCCTGGGGCAGTCGTGGCCTAATGGTCCGAGGGTCGGACTTGTAACCCGAAGGTGAACCTGAAGGTCGTGGGTTCGAGTCTTGGGTCCGGCAGGGATTGTAGGTGGGTTAGTGAATGACCAGCGCTCTCCTCTACCCTCAATACCACGACTGAGGTGAGACCCTTGAGCAAGGCACCGAAACCCCAACTGCTCCCCGGGCGCTGCAGCTAAAATGGCTGCCCACTGCTCCGGGTGTGTTCACTACTGTGTGTGTGCACTTGGATGGGTTAAATGCAGAGCACACATTCCGAGTATGGGTCACCGTACTTGGCTACAAGTCACTTCACTTCACTCATACAATGAAAAAGCAACACACATCCATATGCATTTGAACCAAAATGCATTTGTAACTGCTAAAAGTTTTACTACTGGATGTTCTGACGTAAGTTCAGTGAGAGTGTTGAGCCTTAGCGCTCAGTGGATTGAGGAAAACGTTGAGAACGCTTAGGCTCTCAGACCGGCACTGCCATACAGCATGTTAGTCCAGTGGAACGTAATGAAGGATTATGTTCGAAGTAGGCTACATATGGTAAATGATTTTGGGAAAAGAAAGATCTCGATGGTTCCTTGCAGTTTCCTTGTTTTCTGCAATTAATGCAGAAATGCATCTCAGAAAGCACAACATGTCAAAGAACATGGGTTACAGCAGCAGGAGACGATATCGTGTTCCACTCCTGTCAGCCAGGAACAGGAATCTGAGGCTACACTGGGCACAGGCTCACCGCAACTGGACAGCTGAAGACTCGAAAAATATGGCTGTTCTGTTTTGGTGATCTTGTGCCCAATTTATACTCAGATTCATGCTCTCGGCTAAGAGGATCATAGCAATTTTCCCACCCAATTTTTTTTTCCCCTTAAAAGGTTAGACATTATTTGGTTATCTGCCTCAGATGCAGTCCATCAAGCACCACGAGGCTTAAACATTTAAAGCAATCAAAGGGAAAAGCTCCCATACTAACTTCCTTTACCTATTTAATTCTTGCTAATGTTCTGACCAATGACTTGTTGTTAAGACCATTAAAAGCTTCATATTTTGCCATTTTGGGCTTGGTCCATTTTTTTTTTTGCCCAGGAGTGAAATATCACAGGTTTAACAAGCTAATATGTCTTGTATGTTGATTGATCTATCGATGCTGTGAGCAGCCATATTGATTTGACGTCACATGCTTGAACTCGGGGGGAAATTACGAGTTGGAGGTCGGAAATTTCCGAGTTACCGGTTTTAGTAGAACGCACTATAACTAACAAGAAAGGCACGTTTGCTCGATGGTCAAATCGTAGTGACGGATTTTACGGAGTGGACTCATCTCTTTAACATAAGAACATTTTTGTTCACACAGTGAATACGCGAAAATGTGTGATGTGTTTCCCTGGGGTTTTCTGTGTGCCTTTAGAACTTGGAATTTATTTTACTTGATGGACTCTTTAAATAACAGACCCATTTGTTTGGTCTCTGCAGCGCTCAGTTCGCTGGCCTGCTGTGTGAAGAGCAAGGCTCGGACGCCGACAACGTCAAATACTGTGGCTACTGCAAGTACCATTACAGCAAACTGGTAAGTAGCACAGATATTCATTCTTTGACCCTTTCATTCAACTTTAGGCATGTGCCAGTATTAAATTTGCATATAGTAATCACTAAAGCTGTTTATATTCTCCACAGTATTGTGTCTGAGAGGCAGTTCTGTCTGCCAAGTACATTTCTTCCCTAGTGAACTGATTTATGGGATACCTGTAATGCTGCCTTAACATATGTCCAAATTAAGGGACTTTAGAAGGCTGCTGTTGTTATTCAGCATTATATCTTACACAGAAAGGCTGCTTCCGAATGAAAAGAGTAGCTACGGTATGTTAAAAAGTCTACTATAGCAATGTTTTGCATGTTAAATATTGCGATTTATTGTATAGGCAACTGTCAGTGCACTTTTAGAAGATATATGTTAAGCCTTTTTTCCTAAGAGTGCAGCTTCTTTACGCTGTTAACGCCACAGCATAGACACCTCTGCTACAAGTCGTCTGAAAGTGCGTGTTGTACTGTATTAGCACCTCACTTCCTTACAGTGCGTCTCCGTGGTAGCGCACGTGACAGCTGAGCGAACTTCGCAGAACTTCGCAGCCAACGAGCTACGTGACCGAGCATGTAATCGGTCGTTAAAAACAAGGCATGCCCAATCCCATTTATTCCACGAAGGATGGCTTGGAGGAGCAAAATTGCTGAGAATATACAAGCTTTTAAGCTTGTAATGGTGATTTATTTATTTTTTTTTCTTGATGCAAGCTTCACAGACGTAGTCTCCACATTGACTTTGCCGAAGCCATTCTGGAAAAGATCTTCTATATCTTTAGATATACTTCATTCTTTGGAATTCTTGGATTCTTTGACTGAAGATTTAACATGGCTCTGATGATATGATGGGAATTTCCATCACAGCTAGTTTTAGTTATTTAGTGGTGTCTATATGTGGGCTTTTTGGGTTGGCTCTTTTGCTTTAACTGTTTATGAATGTACATGTGCTGATGTTGATCTTAGACTATCCGGATTTGCCGGTTTTAGCCTTAGCATTTATCATTTTTGACCCCTTGCTATGATGATACAGGTCTGGTTGGTTGCTTAAAAGTATACAAGAAGCGCTATTTATTAAATAGCCCTCACAGTGGACTTTTGCCTCGCTGTTTTCTTACTCTTACATCATCTGAAAATAAACAGAAAATTCTGTTTAATATGCTTTCCTGATAGGATTTTCTCACCATCAGTGTGTAGTACCCAATACGTAATATCCTGATGAAATCAGAAAGAAAACTGAGGCTGTGCTTTTCCTACCGGCCCCAAAGCTTTCACCTGGATGTTTTTACGCTTCCTGCATTAAATCAGTGCCTAAAAAGAGCTAATGGTCCTCGCGTTTATGGGCATTGTAGGATTGTTTACTTACGCATCCTGTTTGTTTCGGTGACTCTGAAGTGGACGCTGTCCCTACATTTTGACATTGTGTGTGGTGTCATTCCATCAAGTGTTTTATTTTTTATTTTTGGTGACACTCGTCATCGGTCTAGTTCTGGGACAGCTTTTGCATACAGGCTCGGTGGTAGCCTTTGGTTTGCTGCGCTCATTTGCCTTGAAGATGAAGTATTTGCACACAGCATGCCTGCTGTTGTCCTCATCAACCGACTCTGCTCTGTTCTGCTGCAGCTGCCGTCTTTAATGCTCTATCATTCAGAACAGCAGCATGGTGAGTGAGAGGAGGAGGTGGGGGGGCGGGGCTGCTGCCTTGTGTGTGTGTGTGTGTGTGTAAGTGTGTGGGCCTGGGTGTGTGTAAGTGTGTGGGCCTGGGTGTGTGTATGCGGTAGTGCTTGTGTTTGAACTTGCCGTTTAAGGAACGAGCAAGCAGGAGAGCGTGTCTTAAAATAAATCGACCCAGTAGGAAATGAATATTAGCAGCATTTCAGTTTTTACGAATCAAAACATGGCATGAATGATATTTTTGACTACTAGCCACATTTGTTGTTTTGGCAGCATTTGAGTTCCTGAATCATTCAGAAGGCTGCGTAAGGACACACACCTTCTATGGACAAATTAGAAGGAGCGTTGTGCGTGTCCTTCTGCGAAATCACCATCCCATGTATCCCACTGACGATTACCGTCACGTAGAAGTTTTAATATCGACACATGCCTGTTTATAATTCATCATCTCTGAGTCCATTCGGGGTTGGCTTGTACTGTAGCCATAACATGCTATTATAACGAAAAGTTTCGCAAGTGGGGTAGGGACCTCTAGTGCTAAAGCTTACATAATGATGCCACAGCCATCCGTGGCTGGGAGAACAAGAGAGCCAAACCGTACCTGCGCTCAGGGAGGGGTGGAGGGAGGGAGGGAGGGGTGGCACACTCCCTCCCCTATCACTCACAGCAACACTAGCCAATCATAGGTGTCTGTGAGCTCATGTATGCGGAAGGGGGCGGATAGCACTTTCTTCTGTGTGTATTACCCCACCCTGGGGTAATATTATATTTTATATATATGGATAATGGCAATACAAAAATAACAAGAATGCTATTTTCACTTAACATATACCCGAAGGAAGGGCTAATCAGAAAAATAATGTTTCGATATCGTTTTTATAAACTACCCAATCATGTGGGCGGCATTGTCGTGTTACGCTACATTAAAAATCAATTTCCAGCTATATGCTGTGGTCGGAAGCTTCGCATTGCAGGAGCGGTTGCCTTGCCTTGTTCATGACGTGTGTTTTTCCAGCGTACGAATCAAAATCTGTTGCGTCAACAGACAACAAAAATATAAATAACTCCCAGGTAAATAAATAAACCGACAAAGAAGGGAGTAGCCATAATTATACACCTCAGGCTTCCACAAGACATGATACTTTAATTCTTAAGACGACATTCCGATATTTGTCCATACCACTGTATCTGCTCAGGATGATTTACTCCATTCACAAGTTCTGAAATTCCTGCACCAGCTGTTTGTCTTTTTCCAATAATAATCGGTTTATATTCGGTTTGTTGGTTGTTGCGTTGATTCCTTTCAGTCGTTGCCTCTTAATTGGTGCATGGCTCCAGATCATTCCATTCCTAAATATACAGAAAGACGTTTTTGAGGCTGATGTTTAAGACCCTTGCATAGACAAGATCTACAGGATACTGTGATTTCTATTTTTTTTAAATGCAGTATGATGTAATCTAACTAATCTTACTAAATATCATCAGCGTGTGGTTTAAACCATGTTGAATTGAATTGAATTTACTTTTATTCAGTTTGTTTTGGTCGATATTTATTTATTTAAAAATTTATTAAAATCATGTTAGTGTTGTGTATCAATGAGTGCGTGTTAGAATTCAGTGCACTTGGTTCATTTCCTTACTGGTTGTCTTTTTTTTTTCCCTTTTAAACATATCACAGTTGTTTTGCTTGTGTGTTGTATCTCTTCTCACTCCTGAAAATCATATATCATGAGGTATGCAGGAGATAATATCATATATCAAATATCAGAAAACAAATGACCACCTGGTCTGTTATTTCCTGATGAATATCATCTCATTTCTGTCATGGCTGCTTGCACATGTTTAAGGAAGAGAGTCTTGGCATGAATGAGTTATAGGCAAATAGCTGATTTGTTGTTTATCATTGAGTACAATAACTATCAGTAGGCTCTGGCTATAGCGCAGTCTTGGAGGGTTGAGCTTACATCGTGGAGGATGTCCTTTCACTTTGTTCTTCTTGCTTTTTAGTTCAAACATGTCCACACCATAGCGTATAACTATTTTAATTTGTAAGTACAATTCTAAAGTGAACTTCTTGTTTAGCGAGTGACACTAAAGCACAAACACAGGCGTAGTCTAGACCGTTACTTGTGCTTGTCGTCATGGTTACCTGCCAGCCCCCATTTACATTACTACCACACAGTATATGAACTAACACACACCAGCCAGCCAATCAGAAGCGAGCGTTTTCCCTGGACGTAGTGTAATTTGTGCTATCTCGTCCTACCTGATTACATGTGATAGATTTTACTCCACACGCTTGGTTCGTTTACATCTACATTTAATTATTCCTGCCTATATCTAGCCAAAAGCATTAGATGACACATTTAATTAAACTTATCATCAATATATAAGCTTATTTGTTGCTTATATTTGAATAGGGAATAGAGATTTGACGAGCTTTGGCAAAAATCTGTTCTGACGGCCCGAGTTAACGTGTACACACTGAGCCTTTTTAACACTCATCAGGAATAACTCTTAATTTCTTGAACTCCCTTTTCAATTACAGGTGCTGAAAGCTGAGCTGTGGCACAATCAAACCCCATGACACACACACACACACACACACACACACACACAAGAATGACTCAGTGTCTATCCCTTGCTACCCCTGTAACCCCTTAATCTCATTGACAATCAGCAGCAACTATCTGAACCATTGTCTCCTCCATCAGTGCCCCTCTTCCTGCTCTCTCTCTCCTAATCCCTCACTTCGAGAGACGGCTAGAGTTTCAGGGAAGGATGAGTGGCAGCACTGTGCTTTTCCTTCCTGCCTCGCCTGTGTGTGTGTGTGCGTGTGTGTGTGTGTGTGTGTGTGAGTGATAGGTGGGGGTAACATACTCCAGCCCCAGAGCTGCAGTGGGATTTGAAGCCACAACCCCCTGCTGCTTCACAGATTTGTCCCTCGTGTGTGTGTGTGTGTGTGTGTGTGTGCGCGTGTGTGTGTGTGTGTGTGAGCGTGCACGTCTTCCATCCCAACAAAGGCCTCTCTCACACTGCAGGTTTTCTGAGAGGTGCTGGAGGAGGGGAAAAGGCCTTCTAATAAGCACGGATGGAGAAGTAGCACCTCGTGTTTGGCTTTTTAGTGCAGTCAAAACAGTTCAGGCAAATAGCAGAACGCGTTTGATTTGATTTATTGATTTATTGATTTATCTATTTATTTAGCTTGATCTTTGTGTTTAAAGATTGTGCTGTAATTGGTGAGCTTTAGCACATCTGTCGATGTAATAACTTCCTAAGAAAGTATTTTCTTTCAGAGGAGAATAACACTCGGGAAGCAGTTTTGCTGTAATTAGGATTATCCGACACGAGAAATTAAATGCCAGAAGCTATTTACCGGGATTAAAAATAAATAAAATAGAATTTTAAAAAAAAAAAATAGGACTAGGCATGGGATCCTAGTAAATTTCTACATTAGGATATTTATAACATTAGGACAATCCTTTTCTTAGAGTTTTATTACATTATTTACAGTAGACTCAGCTAGCTTTTTGTCTGTATATATAATCTGAATTTCAGTTTTTAAAAATAAATAATTTTTAAAAAAATATATAATATAGATTTGTTAATGATACTGACCATGGCAACGAAAAACTAATGATCCCGAGTCCTTTTTTAAATGAACAAAATGAATTTAAAAAAAATTTAAGTATTTAAATGAAAAGTGAAGACGTAACAGTTTATTTTATTTTATTTTTACCATGTTTCAGAGAGAATTAATAAAAAGTGTCAGTTGAGTATTTGTTGTTGAGCTCGGTCAGGAAATCAGAGTGTGTGGTGTGATATTTGTGTGTGTGATGGTGCAGGAACTTTCGTTTTGTCGCTGTGTTTTAGGCTGCTGGATTTCAGGCTTTTGGTGCTCTCGTACAGCACTTTACCAGGACAGAATTACTCAGTTATATGATTTAATATGAATGTTAACGTCTCATTAGCAGTTGGGACAGTTGCAGGAAATTGTCTGTCAGGATAAGTTTTAGCCCCCTCACCCCTTCAGAAAGCCCAGCTCAGTCATATAGAGCATTGTGAGCAAGGATGTGTTAGTAACTGATGTCAACCTTCAGATTCATTTTATTTCTAATGTTTTCTTTTGAAGCCAGGAACAGTGTTTGCATTGTTGAGCAAAAAGGAGGAACCAAAAAAATTTAATTTTAATTTCATTTAACTGAATTTTGAATTTTGGGCATGCTAGGCTAAAGAACTCAAATTTGCTGCTTATAAGATAAGTCTTTTTTTTTTCTTTTTTTTTTGTTAAGAACACAGGAAGGTTCATATCATGCTACAGTGAATTCTTTTTTTTTATTTATTTTTTTACAGTGAATTCTTTTTTTAATTTTTTTATTTGTTTTTATTTTTTTTACAGTGAATTCTTTTTTTAATTTTTTATATATTTTTTTTTTACAGTGAATTATTTTTTTTATTTTTTTTAATCAACTAAAAAAAAATTCAAATTGTAAGTGAGGAATTTTATGTTGGAATGGCTGACTTTTGGGGCATTTATTTATTTATTGTAATTGTGACAAGTCATTTTTTTTTTAAAAAAACGCAATAATTGTGATAAACAGTGATTTAAAATAAAGTTATGATCTAAACATTTTGGCAAATATTCACAACAGTGAATATCAGTGAACAGGAGCCGCATTATATATAATCATCTAAAGGCTGGAATCTGTAAATGAGCTCTATAGCAGAGTTTCCTGTGGCGGATTTTCATAATAGTCCCATTTGTTCAAGTTTTTAAAAAAAAATTGTTTTTTTTTCTTTTAAATTTGTTTTGGCAAAATTGCTGCAAATTGATCACCATTGCACATTACAGGTTTAGCAGGTAATGTATGGAGATCAATATGTATAACATTTATCTCATTTACAGCATCATTGTACCATGATATTTTTGTCCGTTTAGTGTAGCCCTACTATGAACAGAATTTTAGTGTTTGCTTTTTTTTAATGTCAGACAGCAGAACACACACTCAACACACTCAACAATCTTTTGTTTTCTTTTTTAGGTTGTTTTTTTCCCCCCTCGAACACACGACTTGCATCAGTGAAGCTGACTCGTTTTTTAATATGAAACAAGTCTAAGAATTTGTGCCAACGTTTTGTTTGAAGTTTGATCATTTTTCCATCAAAAAATCTGCTTGTTTTTTTTTTTTTAAACCCATGTTAGTAGTAAAGGAAACAGCATGACTCAGCAGAACGTTGAGGACGTATAGAGACTAACCTGAGCTTCATCATTACCCACGTGTCTGTCTGTCAGAGTGCCTTTTCTTTTATTTATTTTTTTTTAGATGTAACAGCTGATCAAGGCGATAAACATACATGTAGCATGTAGCATGTAGCATAGCAGCCTGGCATAGTGCATCTTTTCAGGTTTTTCAGAGTGCAGAATGCCAGAAATAAAGGATTTTAAGCAAAAAAAAGTGAACTTTGTTAAACAGTAATTTGCTGTTGGAGTGGCCGTCTTTTGGACGTGCTATGATTTTAACTTTTTAAAACCTATTTTGGCAAATATTTCTAGGTACTTTTGACATTTTTTTTAATTCTCCAAACTCCATATGATTAGTGCTTATCATTGTCTTTTTGGCTATTTTTTTTTTTTAACTTCAGTAACAGGTTTTTTTTTTTTAATTCTTTGTTGCTACACAAGAGAACAAAGTGAACTGGACAGATTTTTATATAGTAACTCGAAGTTCCTCTTTCACCTTTTAGAGAAGGAGCAAAGGCCGTGGTAGTAGGGCTCAAAGCTTAAGCGATTCTTCCTCTCACTCTTTGGATAAACACCATGACAAGGAAAAGAAGGTAAGGCAGCCTCCACGCTTTCCCTCCCATCAGCCATGCGTCACTGATATGCCCTTTCCGCGCACATTCAGCCTATGAGCTAAACCCTGCTGCTTAAAGTCTAGCAATTAACTCCGAACACGCATTGTCCTGATTAAGTCCATGTAAATGAAATGTACCTCGGTCACTCGGTGCCGAGAATGTCGCCCTTGGGTTTTCATCTGGCTCCACGTACAAAGCACACTATTCCAGCGATTAGCAATTTGGCACTGCGAGCGATGGTCATTACAGAGAATTCTCTGTTCACAGAAAATAATCAGACATGCCTGTTAGTTCTGGGGAATTCATGTCATCAGTGTTTACAGGTAATTATTTATTAGTTCCAGCAAATTTCGATGAACGCAGTCGTGGAGTATAGAAAGCGCAGAATTATCGTCCCCAGTTTATTTCCATGTAATGACATGAACTTTTCACGTTTTAGGTAACATTAACATTTGCTAACACTGTTCTTTATATAGGCATGTGCTGGCGATATTCAGACTTCATCATTATTATTATTATTATTATTATTTTCACTACATCTACATCTATATCTTTGATATTTGTTTTATGAACAGAATCCAGCTACAGAGTAATGTTCACAATAATATTTTTGCTTTGCATTTGAGCCATAAATCTTTTTTTTTTTTTCCCCTAAACTATTCAATCACAGAACACATTTCTATTAAAATTGTGCTTAGATTTAAGTTAACGTGAATTACAGGACCACTTGTTTTGAAACTTTCGATGTTTCAAAGTGTCACATAGTATAATAACTGTAAGATCTACCACACACACACACACACACCCGGACCCCTGGCTCTGCTTCGTTCACCCCGGCTTCTTTCCCCAAACCCCACTTTAAGAACCGTTCGGTTCTAAAGGACTTTATTTCGGACAAATCATAGAACGTGATGGTGTCCTGCTCTGAGAAAGCAATCCCATAATTCCCTTCACTGAACCATGAAAGACAGCTGAGCCACGATTTATTCAAAAATGTACTGTTGAAAGTACGACATTTCAATCAGCACATGCCTATAGATAGACACACACACACACACACACACACACACACACACACGAAACAGCAGTATGCATATTTGATATAGAGTTAAATGTGTTATTTAGTAAACTAAGTACACATTTATCTGTTATACTCATAGTGTGAAGTGTGTGGAAGAGCATATCATGTTTATCCAGACGTCATTCAGGTCCTTCACATGCGCATCCTCTGATCCACTTTGACTCCATTTTTTGATCCTTGACTCCATTTTTTTTTTTTAATCTTTTTTTTTTTTTGCTCCATTGCCTGAGTTGGTGCAGTTAATGCCGACCTGTACACTTTCATTCCGCATTTATCCAATCATCCCATTTCTACATTTATTTATACTTTCATTTATTTGGAATATTTATAAATTGTGGCCTTGATTTTTATTTATTTATTTATTTGTTTATTTATTTATTTTTCCTCCCCCAAGGGTGATGATCCATGTTTAAACCCTCGTGGAATACGTATGTGTGAAATGTTTTTTTTTTAGTATCTGTACAGAGCCGAATATGTCGTGACTTCAGCATTTGGAATGGATTCTTACAGCCTGGCCTGAGGTTGAGTTTAGTCTAGATAATGACATTATATTGTTTTTTTACATCATCAAATGATGCTTTAACATCAGACATCTGTGCTTTAAGTGTCATTATGTCATACGCTTACGTAACTCGTTTTATGCCGAACACCAAGTTACGGCGTTTTCCAGAACTGGCAGTTTAAAGGGAGTTTACTGGAGTCGTCTTCTGTGAACGCTGGACATCTTGTGTTATTCCAGTATGAAGGCTCTTGTTTGTATCTTTGGTCATTTTTTTAATTTATTATTATTATTTTTTAAAACTGCGTTTATTCACGTTTGACCATTTTCTCCGCGAAGGCTTGCGGGTGCAGCGTTTTTTTTTTTTCTTTCTTCAACTTCCTCTTCATGGAGAGCTCTGGTCTCTGCCCCTGCTATTGTTACCGTGCCTGATTTGCATTAGTAAAGGGGACCCTCCACCCCCTCACCCCCTTCTCTAAGGTCAAAGGTCACGGGGCTCAGATGTATACCTAGCTAATTCCAAACCCTAGGGCAAAACAACAATAGCAGCTAAAAGCTTCTCAATTTGCAGGCAGTTCAGATGTGCTAGGAGAGTGGCATCTGGGAATAAACCCCCCTCATACACACACACACACACACACACACACACACACACACGCTCCCCCTACGTATTTACAATTCTGATCATTCTAGCCTGTTTAGATTTGGTGTCATGTTTTCTGGACATTTTGAGTAGCCTTTAAATCTGTTGCTTGTGGCTGGATATAGAGGTGTGTGTGTGTGTGTGTGTGTGTGTGTGTGTGTGTGTGTGTGTGTGTGTGGAGATGTAAAAATGTTTTTTGAATATTAACTGCTACAGGTGTTGATCAGTGATACTAGGCATGTACTAAGCATTTATAAGGCCATGCGTAGGTGGTAAAGCCCAAACGTGATTGTTATATGTTTACAGTATTAGTCAGTAATGCTAGATTAGCCCAGTTTGTTTAAGACAGTAGGAGTTAAGTTGAGTTAGTGAGTTAGGAAGAAACAATTGTCACATGTTGTGTGATGAATAAATCCCCAACCTCATCTTTACGTGTTGTAAAACAGCTAACCAGATTGTTTGGCTAGCTTTTAAGACTTTGACTAGCGCTTAGTGGAATCAGCTAGTGGGCAACATGGGTAATTAGCTATCCAAGTTTATAAAAAAATAAATAAATAAAAATAAAAAAAATCTCAAAAACCTTCCACTACAGACACTCCTGCCTCCTGGCGATTTAACTGGTAATGAGTCTGGCCAGTTGGAAAAGTCCCATGACTAAGAATCACGTAAATATTGAGCAAACATTTCAGCTGCTTGCTAGCTGCCTGCTCTATATGCTATTTAATGTTTTTGTTTCCATTTTGCAACATATATTTTTAGCATTTGGAAATCTAAAATATGCTTTTCTTATCATTTTTTTCTCTGACGCACGAATGCAGAAGACATCTGATGCAAAATGTATGTTTAAAAAAGTAAGGTGTTTTGGATTTTTTTTTTTTTTTTTGTAACTTTTCTTTCCGTTCTCTTTTTGCCTCGAGTGTTCGTTTCTTTTGCTCAGGATTCCATGTTCATTAATCAGTGTGCATTTTGACTATTTCATTCCTAAAATCTACTAGAAGCCACTTCTACAAATGGTGAATCAGCACAGTTATAAATGTCGAAAGATTTCCATTAGCTACGTTAGCCTCGTAGTTTCAGAATCGGATTTCACCAAACGGTTCTTTGCTGATTCAGTGTGTTTTGCGTGAGGGGGGATTATTAGGGGGCCAAGCACCAAAAGCGATTGTATGTTTGCTTCTGCTTCTGCTTCTACATGGCACTGTGATAGTGGACAGCCTCAGCTACCTTCACAGCAGTTTTGGTGTATGGCACTCAAGCCCTCTAGTGCCACCAGTAGGGCAAAATTGGACATACATTTCCAATAATAACATCTCAAAGGAATATCGTCGGGATGCGATTCCTCTGATTCTTTGGGTCAAGCAAGGACCCAATACTGTTAATTTGTTATTAACGTTAATAATGAAATAACTCTAATGCTCATAGCTCACAAATTCCTGGTTATTTAATCGCACCTTTGACCTGATAGTGTACCGTTATAGAAGCGCAATTATTTACAGTCGTGCTATTTGGTGTCACCCAGATGAGGATGGGTTCCCTTTGGAGTCTGGTTCCTCTCGTGATTTCTTCCTCATGTATTCTCGGGGAGTTTTTCCTTGCCTCCATCGCCTCTGGCTTGCTCATTAGGTATATATGTGTAAATTTAAAATGTATATATTTCTGCAAAGCTGCTTTGTGACCGTGTCCATTGTTAAAAGCGCTACACAAATAAAACTGAATCAAACTGAATTCATTTCCACCTTATTGGATTTTATTTTTCCTCTTCTTCTCCTACAAAGTTTGTTCAGTCAGCACCAAATTTGAATCACAGCATTGTGAGACTATCCCAAAAAAAAAAAAAAAAAAAAATTGTTCCTTTTGATTTTTGATATATGGGATGATTCGTCCATAATGAATTTGACAGCGAAGCTTCCAAACAGGAAGTGAAGGCATATTTGAGCAATGGTATGACGTATTCTGACCAAACATTGTAGATAACTGAAAGACCTCAAGACCTGAAATGCAAAATAAACCCAGCTAGTATTTAAAAGCTTAGCAGTTAATAAATTATGTGAAATTTAGAAAGGTCACGTATTCAAGATATTCAAATATTCTAAAATACACGAAACCGTGGGAATTTTGCAAATAATATTCATACGCCACTAAATATATTAACATTACAACATTACCTTTTATTATAAATAGATTAACGCTACAATATATAGCGTAGATTGTTTGTCGCAGGTTAATAGAATTTTATATATATATATATATACTGTATGAAAAGGTCCATATTTGTATTAATGTAATGTTCATGGATTACACCACTTTTCATACTCTTTCTATTTAAAAAGCAATTCCAGGATGCATTTAAAGCAGCAATTGTAAGGGCGTGAAATGACATTTGAAATTCCCTATAGCAGAAAATGGAATAGGCTCGGAGGAACTGGAGGCTCGGAGGAATTTCCAGCCAATCCGGACAGGCCGCTTCGTTACCATGCAGGAGAGCAGCGTAAACTGTTAGCATGCTATCACTTCCCCCTGAACAGTTCAGAGAACTGTTGGACAAAGGAAAAAAAAAAGAAAGAAAGAAAGACAGGATGGCCGGATGCACATGGCGAATGTGTAAATACGGTTTCGGCGTATTTCAGGATGGCTGCATATTTTCGCAGCTCTTCGTTTAAGATCAGAAAGCGAGGAGGTTGGAGGTGTTTGCTTGGAGCAGAAGGTGTAAATTTGTTCTCGCTCCTCCTCCCGGGGCGAAAATGGAGCTGTACTGCGCGCGCCACCGAGCCGGGGTGTAAATTGAGCTGCCGCAGTCCGTGTTTAGGCTGAAATAGGGTGAAGCCTAGCACATCCTGAAGGAATAAAATAATTTATCTTGCTCATCATTAAATCTCTCCATCTGCTGTCGTGGAGCAGGTTCCTCTTCAGGCCAAGTGCGTGCAGAGTATCGAATCTTTCAGACTAAAGCGCATCTGTCTCGGCGTCCTCACGTCCGCTCTCACTTGCTTCCTTCAAGTGTCTTTAAAGACTCTACACATTCTATCATTTTTTTTTTCTGGCACTGACATAGCCACCCTTGATTTCTGTGATTGATTAAATGTCCTTGTTCCTTGTGTTCTTCCTTCATTTCCTGCAGAAACATAAAGAGCGAGACCGTCACAAACCCAAACACAAAAAGTCTCTGGAGCTCTCGCCTTCCCTTGTTCCAGCCTTGATGGTTACGTCAGAGAAGGTGAGGCCACACATCCGTTTTTTTTTTTTCTTTCCTAGTTTTTAATTGTGATGTATTTAAGAGAGAAGACGCGTCCTTGACGCCTCAGAGGCTAACGCTGAACTGCTCAGCTCTCTGTATCAGGCTCACTTGGAAATGTCTTTGGATTAAAATGAAAAGCTGAATAAATTTCAATTTATATATCAAATATGACTTGGGCAATTATGCTATGAGGCTAACGATAACAAGAAGATTAACTAAATGAAAGAATTAAGAAGAGTTTTTCATGAAGATCAAGTCTTGATTTCATTTATATCTATATTGCGTTGATTTACTTGGCAGCAGCTTTTATCCGAAGTGACTTAAGCTGCGTTTACACTATGATTTCCAGCCTGATATTACTGTCACAGACCAAAATCAAACATCATAAAAGATTTCTTTGGTTATGACTTTCAAAAAAAAAAAATATTATCATTGCCTCATCAGTGCCCAATTTTCTGCACACGCCCAGATTGCACTGACTGATGACGTCGGCAAAACATACGGATTTTGTTGAATCTCAAATTGTTGGTTTATTGTTTATCGTAGAGCATCTTTACATTATTGTAGTCTTTATAGGGGTCGCCTTATACAGTGTACCAAGTACGACAAAGTCTGAAACCAGTTTGAGCAGAGTTTATTCCATGCACAGAGCAGTTGAGGGTTCGAGACCAAACTTTGGCTCTCTGGCAGTCCTGGGATTTAAATCACAACTTGAACCGCAGAAAACATTTGTTTACTGATGCATATCCTGATTTTTTTTTGGGGGGGTTAAAAAGGGCAGAACATAACCTGAAGGTAACCTGAATGTTGTGGGTTCGAGTCTCAGGTCCAGCAGGGATTGTAGGTGGGGGGAGTGAATGACCAGCGCTGTCCTCCACCCTCAATACCACGACTGAGGTGAGACCCTTGAGCAAGGCACCGAACCCCCAACTGCTCAGCGCAAAAAAGGCTGCCCACTGTTCCGTGTGTGTGTTCACGGTGTGTGTTTGTGTGTGTTCACTACTGTGTGTGCGCACGCTTGGATGGGTTAAATGCAGAGCACGAATTCCGAGTATGGGTCACCATTCTTGGCTACACGTCTTTTCACAAATGTGGTATAAATAGCATCATTTACGTGAAGACGTGATGGTGTCAGTAATTCTTGTTACTGACAATAACAAGAATACTCTCAGAAAAGCGGGATGTACCCAGATGTAATTATCTTATGATCTCAGTATTGCGGTAGCGTCCAGCCATAGAGCGTAGGTTGAATTTTTATTTATAGATCTGCTGGCTACTGAATGTGGCAAGTGGCTGTAATTACGCAGGTAGCTAGCTTGATGCCAAACTTGGCTAGGTGCTTAATGTCAGATCACCAGCGCTGGTGAGTTTAGTTAGCTACAGTCTCTGGAATAAAGGCACTGAAATGAGGTGGTACCATCCAGGGTATGGTGTACATATTGTACCTTTAGTATGTATCTATTACCTGAGAAGGTGTGTATGGTGTAACTTTAATTTGTTTTAGAGCAGAGCTTTGTAAGTACATCAGTGGTCATTAAGGTCCAGTTATATACATTAAATGCATAAATTATTTTTAAAGGCACATTATATTCATGTTTTGTGGTGATGGATACATAAGGTACAAAGGTGTACCAGTGACCAGATATAGTATAGTTTGATACCTTTGCTTCTGTGAATGTAATATATAGTGTGATTACACCAAGCAGTTTATGCTAAGCACTATATCAAGCTGTGATTGGCTGACCTAAGCTCCGCCCCTAACTCAGAGACACTTTAAAAAAAAAAAAATCAACCATGGTGTGGTGAGTTCATAATATTGAGGATGCCTACTCAGTATAAAGAAGCTTATGCGCTCAGTAGGAGCTCTTTACCAAGCAGGTTACATGGTTGTATTTTTTCTTTTTAATATTTTGTGTTTCTGTTCTCAGAGCTACAGCAGCAGCAGTGGAGGGAGTGTCTCCTCCATCTCCTCGTCC
>CM074966.1:11749638-11760507 GCA_037577455.1 Pangasius macronema | reverse complement strand
TTCCTAATAAATTGCTCAGTGCGTGTATTTACGTTAGGTTGCTTGCTAATCTAAATGTGGAATGTAATGAGAAATGCACAGTATAATAATTCTCTGAGAAACTCAGAGGTTGTATTGTGCTGTATATTTATAGCAGAGTAATAGGAGTGCGGTCAGAGCAGATTTAAATGAAGTCAGACGGTGTGACACACATCATGTCGGAGCTTTTGGGAAGTTTCACAATGGTAAAAAAGTTAGACGATGGTTTTACAAGCCAGAACTCGTAATGATCATAATTACAATGCGATATGAACGCACTATAACAGTAATGTTACAGATTTCCTGATTTATTATACATCACCAGATGTATGTATTGTCACACCCCTACGTTAATGCTGATCCACCAGACCCATAACTTCAGCTTGTCTTTCGTTCTTCTCTCATAATTATTTTGAGACATGATTGCATCAAGCAGCGTTCTTCTGTTCCCTCATTCTTTCTAAAGGAAACGCAGAAACAGTGAGTCATGAGGACGGCGTGTGTGCAAGACGGTTGACTGAGTGTGTTATGACATGGCTGGATGAAGGCCAGGGTGGTGAATGGTGTGTGTGTGTGTGTGTGTGTGTGTGTGTGATAAGACTGTCGTCTGGCTGGCTGCTGCTACTGTAATCTGGTGTGAGGCTGAGAGCGCACGTGTGTGTGTATGCGTGGTGTACATGGCAGAATGGAAACTTAGACAGAGCATCTGAAAAAAACTTTTATTCACTGGCTCACCTACGAAAGCTGAAGTCATGGGAACCTGAAACTTATCATGTTTTTTATGGTTTTTTTTTTTGACATGTGCATACCAGATCAAATTACTCACACGTTGCCTCACTTATTCTCAGGTCTTATGTTGGCCGGTGGGAGCAGTAAGACGTCCTCCAGCAGCTCGGTGGTTCAGCCCAGCTCCGACTTCATCAGCTTCACCGATTCAAACCTGAGGGGCGGAGACACATACACTCAGTCCTCATTCAGTCGCCTCGTTAAAGGCGGGGCAGAGGGTGGACCTTCTGATGGAATGGTGGCCCTAAACACCTTTAGCTCCCTCGTGCCCCTCCCCCAAAGCTCAGGCTCCACCTCCAGCTCTTCCAAGCATTACGAAAACTCGCACTCTGGCGGCACGGAGCTGGCATCAGCTGGGTATAAACGACCCCAGCCTTCCTCTTCATCCTCCTCTTCCTCAGCAGCTTCGTCTTCGTCCACTGGAGAGGAAGGAGTGAAGAAGAAGAAGAGAGGGAACTGGAGGAACCGCTACGGGCCCTGCTTTACCACCACTCAGGAGAGCAAAACTCCAGAGGGAACGGAGATTAGCGGCACAGCTTTGCCTTCTTCGTCCTCGCTGTCACCTTCCTCTTCCTCCATCGCGGGTAGAAACAGCAGCGTTAACATCAGCAGCAGTAGTGTGACGGTGGGAGGAGCCGGAACGAGTAGCCTGACCAATCAGAAATCTCCTTCTCTGCTCAGGAACGGGAGTTTACAGAGTCTCACCGTGAGCTCTCCGCCTGCAGCGACAGGTAAGCCTGAGAGATGCATGACTTATATATGCGTAAGTTACTATATAATGACACTGCATTAAAAGTGACATGTTTAGCTGTACATGTTTTAAGAGGGCAGTGTGCTGATAGGATTAATATATTCGGCCCGCACCACACTACACTGTGCCGCTACTATGACGATTGCAGTGCGAACAGACGAATCAGGTTTTCGCTGTAATTTGCAATGCAAACTCTCGGTCTGAAAATCCGATTTTAAAGAGATCGATCAGATTTGCACTTCTGTGTGAACACAGCCTTAGTCCTTCAGCAAAAGAACAGAACAGACTGCCATGTTCCTGCAGATATTTATCGAAAGCTGTTCCATTTAGTTTGTGCTGTGTTTGATTCGGGTACTGATGGAGGCCATTAGGACTAAAGTGGATGGAGCCGCTGGTTGGTCTGTGAGCGAGAGAGAGAGAGAGAGAGAGAGAGAGAGAGAGAGAGAGAGAGACAGAGCTCGGCTGCTCGATCTCCATAGAGATGCCAGAGTGCCCCAGAACAGGCAATTAGTTCAGCTCTGATTTGTTCCTTGTTATTTTTTGGCCCTTTCAGCTCGAGATTGGCGAGTGCGCTTCAGCCAAGTTCACTTAGCTGCTTAACTTGGTCATTAGAAACGGCCCGACCACTCAGCACTTGTGTGTGATTGAGTGTGTCTGCGTGCGCATGTTTCTGCATGCTCATCTCTGCATGTACATGTTTTGCTGTGCATGCTTGTGTGTCACTACATGGAAATACATCTGTGTTCCTGCACGTGTCCACACATCTGTGTGTGTGTGTGTGTGTGTGTGTCTCTGTGCATCCATCTCTTTACATGCATGCGTGTCACTGTGATTGCATATATGTGTGTGTGTGTGTGTGTGTGTGTATGTGTATATACATATATATATACATATATACATACATACATACATACATACATACATACATATATTTTATGTATATATGTTTGTATACACACATACACACACAAATATATATATATATGTATGTGTGTGTGTATATACATGTATTTGTATTATTCATGCTTTGTGTGCGTACGCTTGTTGCCACCTTCCTCCCTTTACACACGTGTTGGAAATATGCTGGCTCTCGCCCTGTCCATCTTGGCCACACACTCACTCACGCACTTAAGGAACCCCCGCCCCTTGCACACACACGTGCACACACACACACACACACACACACACAAACACACACACACACACACGCTGTTGCTTGGCAACTGGTCTCCACACCATGTATTCTCAGATGTGAATGTGCAAGTCTAAGCACTGAGAGTCTTCCCTCTTCTATTTTTTTTCTTCGGGGCCCCCCTCATCTTCCCTCCCTTTCTTTGTCTCTCTCTCTCTCTCTCTCTCTCTCTCTCTCTCTCTCTCTCTCTCTCTCTCTCTCCCTGCACCCCCATCCTACCCCCTCATCAGCCCTTCACCTGTTGCTGCCCTCTGGCTGGACTGTAAATATTTAGCCAGCGCTAATGCAGCGCTGCTCCTCATCTGTCTCGGCCTCCCAACCCGGCACATGACGGTTTTATCAGGCAGAACAACGGGGGCTGTTATTAAAGGCAAACATTCATTCGCTGGGGTTTGAGGTTGAAGACTTTACGGGGTGCCGTTTGGAGTGAAGGAGGGGCGCAGGGGGATTTTTTGCTTATAAAACAGTGTGTGATATAAGGAGTTTGATGGCTGCTGCGTTCATTACCTTCCCTTTTTCCATGCGTGTGCACGGTTCAGAACTCCAGCTCCAGCACCCGGGGATGAAGCGGCGCACAAACATACTAGACTCAGACGCACACATTAGCTTTTGTGATCGCGCTCCTGCACTGCAGTTCGCTGCTTTAGATGGCATTGCCTCTGGCACACAGTCAGCCCGTACAGAAGGCGGTCAGAGGTCCGAACACGATGCAGGACGTAGCATGCACCAATAATCAGTTATGATGTATGACAGTAATAACATGCACGCTGCAGAGGATCAAGCTGATTAGGCAGGTTTTGTGGTCCTTTGTGCTGTAAGTCATTCAGAAGGCATCACATTTTATAGCTGTCTTCTGGACAAAGCAGTGAGGATATTTATTGGGTACGAGATTAAAAAAGTTTGGAAAATATGGTGGTGCGGAAATAATGTAGTAATGAGTAATAATGTTTTATTACCATTTATACCATAGTACTGCTAAGGGGAATATATTGTGTGTGTGTGTGTGTGTGTGTGTGTGTGTGTGTGTGTGTGTTTTCCCAAGAGCTCATTCTATACATTGTTTCAGTATGGTTTTTAAATTTATTTTAGAAAGCATTCAGTTATTTAACAAGGAAAAACTTCTCATCTTCAGGTTGTTAATCACACCGCCACCGTGCTGATTCTTTCTCTATATCTCTGTTGTGCTTTATTTTTAACGTACCGATACCGTACAGAAGGTGTAGGTGTAGCTTTATTTAGGTTGTGTGGAAATACCTCACAGAAGCCTTATTTGGACAGAATTAGCTCGGCCGCTAGCAGGTGCTCCTCCATGATTTTATTTCCCTTTAGCTCGGTGTTGATGGTGTTCGTCCCATGAGGAAATTACAGGTGAAAATCTGTGGGGGGAAAAAAAAATCTGCTGTTTTTTTTTTGCCTGAATTTGGATAGGTATGTCGTGATTTTGCCGCCTCCTGCTTCGGGGGAAAATGTTTTGTCCTCTGCTGCTCACTTGATTTAGATGCCTGAGTTAAAACCTGAATTACAGAATCAGAAAAGCAGCATCCCACAGGCTTAAGTTTACGTTCACATAAGTGACAATATCATGCAACGTTTAGTTTTCTAGAAATAAATGAATGAGCAGTCCTACCGCTGTCAGTTCCTTCATGATCTAATAGAGGCTGAGAAATGTATGATCACGCAACGTCCAGGTTTGTAGGAAAACAGCGGCATGAAAGCTGGCGAGTGCCTCGCTAATTTAATTGGCATGCAGACCTGTCGTCGGAGACGTGTAGAAATGTTTTCTGACATCACCCAGAGACACTTCCTGCCCAGATAGGGCTGAAGATTGTAAATCCAACTTGTGTGTGTGTGTGTGTGTGTGTGTGTGTGTGTGTGTGTGTGTGTGGACTGAAAGCAAGTTGTGAGGATCCTTATCAGGCTCTGGCCCTCATCATTAACCTCTCTCTGAACCTGCATGGATTTTCTGCACTGGGGGCATGGAAGCCTGACTTAACAAAGCCAGTTAATCTAATTTGAAATTTTCTTTCTCTTTTCTGATTTGATAAAAAGGCTTTTGTGAGAGATCTAAAGTCATGATTGATTGGTTGGTTCGATCCCAAGCCGATAGCGCGAGTCGTGTCCTTGCTTACTTTTGGCCATGCGTGTCTTGTAAGCTGTAATGGAAGTGTCCTTTGGCTGACCTTTTGTCGAAATGTTAGTTTTTTCAGATTGCGATTGATTTAATCATTAATCGTCTGGGTTTTTTTGGTATCCTTGATTTTTTTTTTTTTTTTTAATAAAGCTTAGAGCGTGATGAAAGGCTGATTGAGATCCCAGTGTAACTTGGATTAACTGAATTTGATTTCATGCTCTTGTTATTATGGCTTTCGCCCTTGTGTTGCTTTATAGATGATAATTCTGTACGTTTTTATTCCCGAGGAAACTGTATATTGTGATTTTCAACACAAACACAATGCCACTACTCCTGTGCTCCATTCAGAACAGGTTGCGTATGTAGGAGCAGTGTTTGCACTCCTTATTATTGCTGCGTTCAAGTGCTACTGCAATTTCTACATGAAGGACTCTCTTAATTGCACTATTCATGACTTTGGTAGCGAAATTTTCTCACGGCGTCAAAAAAAAACGTCTCAGCGAGTTGCCACAGTTTCTACGTGGATCGACATGATGGAACACACGGACATTCGCTTAGCAGCCAACTTTATGTTGGTGTTTTACCAACACATCTGAGGACAATGAATGTGTATTATATTCCATCCAGTTTCCACTGTTACTGTTCTTTAACTTTGTCATAATATATTAAAAAAAAAAAAAAGAAACGCTAAATTGTTAGACTCTCTCTCATTATCTAGTTACACTCGTCTGCTGAATTCCGTCATATGTGTTGATGTTCATCCTCCTCATGTGGAAAACCGCAGCTTTATGACTGCAATAAGACTTTCATATTCCAAACGCAGCCTATAGCTAGCTGTAGGTTTTTTTCTTATTTTGTTTTGTTTTATTTCTTTTTTTTTTAATTTTGTTTATATGTTGGAGTGTCGTTCACTGAGAAAGCAGGCATGTGATAAGGTTTAAAAGATTGTAGTGTACAGGATTAATCTGTAATTTTATTTGCAATAAATGATGTCAACAGGACACTAAGAAATAAATGGAAATATTTACAATTTATGAAATAAATAACATTATTGAACTACTTTATGAAGAATTTTACTGTTCAAATTATAAAATTTTTTTGTTAGTAATTGTTAAAAAAAAATTAAAAGTAAAATATGCTGATTAATAGTCTGGAAATAAATGTATTAAGTTATTACTACTTATAACCTTATTAATAAATAAATAAAATAGTAGCTTAGTAATACATGTAAATAAATTAATAAATATTGAAGTATAAATAAACTAGTAAATTGTGAAATATTATTATTATTATTATTATTATTATTATTATTATTATTATTATTATTATCCATTTTTTTATATAATTGTATTTTTCAGGCGACTGATTTCATAAATACTTTTTTTTTCAGTAATACTTTTACTTTCGATAAAAACTAATGGATTGGATTGTAGTAAATTTTTCTCAATTACAATATGATGATGCCATAAACCACGATAAATTATCAGCCATGCGGCGATGGTATGCCGTAGCCATTTTGAGGCCGGGGAGAGTTTATATTTTATATCGAATGGATTTTGCCGCTCGGCGCCGTAAACACATTCACGTGCTCGCTCTCTGCCTAACAATGCGCCCTTGTTCCTGTAGTGAATGTTCACTGCCCGCAAGCCATTCATTCTTTTGTGGGCCGAGGGGCCCCTCTCACTGCGGCAGGGGTCAGCCTCGGCCATCCTCGGGAATCGTTCCAGATTTGAAGGTGGGGGGGGGAGAGAGAGAGAGAGAGAGAGAGAGAGAGAGAGAGAGAGAGAGTGAGTATCAATAAAACAACACCGACAACAAACAAACAGCGATGGGCTGCGCATAAATGTAAATAACCCCCACTGTCCCTGTGCCTGAAAAGCTCACAGTGAGTCATCAGATTCTGAGCCGTGGTTTCTGGGTCAATGACAGACACCCAGAGTGTGTGTGTGTGTGTGTGTGTGTGTGTGTGTGTGTGTGTGTGTGTGTGTGTGTCTGGGGGCGTGGGTGGTTCTGGACAGGCTGCAGATCTGCTTTGTGTCCTGCGTATCTGCTGTAATGAGAGGCCCAGGATAGACTGACCGCTCAAAGTTCAACAGAGGGACAAAGTGTGAGATGTGATAGGACAGAGCCATGCTCTTATACCCCGAAGGAGTTTGCGTGCTCAGCTGTGTTCCTGGATTTTCCTTCTCCCCACACACCTGTTCCAGGTAGTTAGCGAGCACTTTATGAGCTGGATCAGGTGTGTTGGGAGGAAAGCGCCAGGCGAGATCCCAGGGCCCACAGCGTAGTAACCGTGTCCGAGTGGGAATCGTGATGTATATGTGATGTATAAACTAACTTCGATTCAATTCTCTGTGGCATTGTAAAAAAAATGTTTCTAAAAAGATTACATTGAGGTCAACTTTAACTTAGGCTCCATACAAAATGAGACTTAAATATACCACGATCACCATTTGCTATAAAACACAGCTCACACTATAAAAGTACACAAACCACAAACCAAAAATGAAAGCTTAAATTGTGTTTAGCTGTTTTTCAATTTCCTTGACTGTGAGTAAGCTAGTGGTTTTGTTGCTCTACCTTCTTGGCTAAACTCAGTGCTCAGTCATAGCTGGAAAAGTTGCCTGAAACCCAGCACTACCTACAGGACGGTGCACAAATCGTTGGCTTCCTGTTGGTTTTATTTTCAGTGATATCTACCAGAGTGAGCTCATTGCCCTCTCTGATGCAAAACAATGAAATGGATAAGGAGTCTGAAGCGCTTTTCGCATGTGTGTGTTACAGTGACGTACCCCAGCAGCAGCGATGTAGCAGCCCCTTTGCCCAGCGCCGTGCTCGGAGGTAGTCTCGCCGTCTCCAGCTCAGAGATTCCAGGCGTTTCCATGCCGAACCTCACGTCTCTGCCCACTCCTGCGCCCTTCACCAGCACCTCGTCCACGCACGTGAGTATCGACAAGTTAAACACTGTATAACTGATCACTGCTACATGCCTACTGTCTGTTAAAGAAATAAGAATCAGTATTACTCATCAAAGCAGGCATTTCATAAAACCTCTACTGATTTAAGGAGTAGTGATGATGATGCTAATTGTTCTGGAGTTTTCTCTCTCTTCCGCCTTGACCACGAGCTTACTCTATTAGGTAAAATTACACTTATCACCTGCCAGAAGTTAGAATCATTTTCCCGAGCTTTATTAAATTTAATTATAATACCAGTTTCTTGTATTTGGGCAACGTCCTATAAAAATGTAATCCATTAATTCAGTTAAAAATCACACAACGAATATGAGAAATCTTGACTATCACCTGTTTGTGCTCAAGAAAAATTTATTTATTTTTTTTTAAAAACAAAACAAACGTTATTTGCTCTTGTACAGAGGCAATTGCATGATATTAATATAATCACGGTCCAGTACTGACTTCCACACATCATGCTGATTAGGCACCGTATAGGCTCAGTGCTTCTCAGAGGTCGTGCCGTGTGAATAAAAATCCTCAAGTGCCCAATAAATGAAGATTAGGGCTCCATTTTGGGATGAAATGACATTTCTTTGTTTGGGTACCGAGTGTGTTGCTGTTTCATGCAGAATTTATTTGGCAGAAGAACATTGCTTCCTGATTCCACACGGTGCGTTTAGGAAAACAAATTTTTGCAATAAAAATGAAACAACGATAAAAATAAAAAATAAAAACACTCTGCTCAACCCCAGGGCTTAATGTGTTGCCGTCGGGCAACAAATTACATTAAAACACATTTTTTTAATCTATAGCAGTAGAATGTTTCCTAAATTTTGTGTTGTTGAATTTTTTTTTTTTAATTATTTTTAATATATTTAATTTTTTTTTTTTGGCATTGTTGTAATGCTGCGTTGTCAGTTTTCCTCATTTTTGTCTTGTCAGATTTTGTTTTCTGATTTGTTTCGTGTTGTGGTAATTTTGTAGTCTTATACATTTCTCATCCACTCTATATAAAAAAAAAGCCTTGCCACGAGTCTACTGATATATTTTTACATATATATATATATACGGCTGTATATACACAGCTCCTCTGTCTCTCGTCTGTCTTCAAAGGCCTGGCTTTATATTTTTATCACACACTCTCTGTGTAAATGGGTGTGAACCGAACAAAACTAGGGATGTTCAGTGGTTAAAGAAGTGCGGGTTCAACCTTCGACCTGCTTGTGAACACCATCAGCCACCCAGAAATGAAAACGGAGCTGAAAATGTTAAGGCATTGAACGCAGCACTGTGACGTGATGGGAGCTGACAGACTGGACGAGAGAACGAGGGATAGTGTTCACACTCTGCTTCACTTCCCCTGTCTCTCGCCTCTCTGAACGAAGCACACCGGATAGCACTCTCTTTGTCAACGGAACGGTAGAAAAATGTGTGTGAGGCGATGGGAAATCCTGACATCTCGGCTGACGTGGGAAAATAAACAGAAAGCTTCCCTTTGGTTTTTAGTGTTGCTTCTAGTGTTTAAAGGAGGATGTTGGTGGATTCCTGAGGTCGTGGATGGATGTAAATGTGGGGGGGAGTGAAAATAAAAACCCCCTCTGAGCGGATATTAGGGATTTGCATTTTGGTTTTTAGCAGAGAAAATGAGCTAGCATTCAAATTTCCTATCAATCAGACGTAAGCGATATGACTAAAATATCATTATCATTCAACAACATTTACACGATGCGTGTTACGTTCCATAAGATGGCTTCCAAACTGCCAGCAGATACAGTAATGTCCTGTTTGCATTTATTTAACGTCTACAAAACTGCATTTTTTAAAATTTAATTTTAAAATATTTATAAAAAAAAAAAAAAAAACTAAATTAAGGTTTCTTCCTATGACCATTTCAGGGAGTTTTTCCTTGCCACCGTCGCCCTGCTTGCTCATCAGAGACGTCACACACACACACACACACACACACACACACACACACACTTCACTATACTTTTGTTTGTGTAAAGCTGCTTTGAGGCAGTGACCTTCGTAAAAAAAAGCGCTATACAAATAAAAATGAATTGAATTGAATTAAATATTTAACACTGACGTAGAGGAAAAAAATCTGCGGAACATCATACGTAAAAATTTAACACAATTTAAAAGACCAAGTACAAAATGTTCACATCAGATGCTTCCAGTCAGGTTGTAATTAAAAAAAAAAAATTCATTCATAAAAAGATATCACCGTATCCACGATATGTCAGAAGTATATTGTGACACATCACGATATTGATATTATATTTTATATCGTCACATCCACCGGCCCTGCTGTGGAGGAGCAGCAGCTTATTGTGTTTGCACTCTTCACAAACCAATAGCAAGCGAGACGTTTTGGCTGTTAAGTGTGTTCCTTATGCCCTCGCTATAGTAAACGACATAACTCAAGTCTGGCAAACGTCTTCGTTTTCGCTTGACACGACGTGTGTATATAAATACAAGCAGTTAAATATAGAGCGCTGTAATTTTCTCGGTTCTGTCAGGGGTTTCCGTGTCACTGCACGTCTCCGTGCGAGGACTACAGCTCCGGCCTAGAATAAACTGCTCCACTCATTAACTCTGACCTGATCGGAAACCATGTAATCAATCAGACCGCAGTTCCCGCCCCTAGTTTCACTGGAACTAATTGGACAGCGGATCCTTTCCATAGAATGCCAATCGGACTGCGGCTCCCATCGAAAGCGCCACCGTGATGAATCAGTCCACAGTTCCCGCCCACAGTTTCACTGTAATCAGCTGACTTTAGACCCCGCCCCTATCATCACTGCAACCTGTCTTCTTTGATGAGGTGGAGTGAGTTTTAAAAAATGTTCTTGCATGACACAAGAGCATAGAGGTGTGTGAGTGAGAGAGAGAGAGAGAGAGAGAGAGAGAGAGAGAGAGAGATGGAAGGAGAGAGAGAGAGAGGGAGAGAGAGAGAGAGGGAGAGGGAAGGAGAGCACAGGCCAAGCTGTTCTTGACAATTTATGGGTCAGCTTTCACAAATATTTTGAAT